>JAQOWM010000162.1:0-504080 GCA_029041755.1 Resseliella maxima
ATAGACGTAATAATTAGGTCAAGCGCTGGTTGAATCAGCTTTTTTCCAATGATGAATTTTCTCTCGACTTCTCTTTTCATCTTCTCAAGCACGAATCCATGGTCTGTGCACGTTTGAAGCTTTACTAAGCATATACCCTTCTGTTTCTCATATGTATGGTCAAATTCATGCTAATCTGATTACAAATCGAATTCAGACCGAATGAATCCGTATGTGAATGAACATGATACAATGTGTTTTTAGCATGTTAATTTGAATTATTCACAGAAGAGCATTGTTGAGTTAAAGTCAAGTCATAATTACGAGTTTCGTATTTCTTTTTGTGTAGAATGTTGTTGGTTGTTGCGATATTTGATTGTTGTTGCTGATGTTCGTTGAAGTTACAAGGAGCGCATACTATGCTTTTAATTTGATTTTGATGCCCGAGTGCGTGGTCAATTAGTGTGCCTCCTTTTTCCACTTCGTATCAGGACGATGAATAGACAGTTGAGTCTCGGCCATTTCATTCACAATGTTTCAACCATTTTATTTTCCCAGAACAAAAGCATTGCATAGAACTGTGGGCTAATTATAACTCGTTGAATGGTCAAAGTGAACCAGATTGCAACTTTTCATTAAAATTATAATCGAAATTTTTTTTTGCTTTTAAAACGTTACGCTTTTTGAATTTTTTCTCTCTCCCTCTCATCCAATGATGATGCTTATTATCGCAATATTCTACAAAGAGGCACATACACGCAAAAAAAAAAAACACCAACTGTTTTGCAAGTTATTTGGAATTATTTCGGTCTGTTTGTGCGTGTCTAATTCATGTTTAGCATTTCTTTGTGCCAAACATTTAATGCGCTTATTTGGACAGTAATTCGTTACGCTTTCAGTCTTTTCGCTTTTTTCACTCGTTTTATTTCTGGCGACACAAACTTTTAGCACAAGTTTCATTTGCAAAATATTTCAACGGGAACGTAACATTGCCACCACATTTAAGATGAGCAGATGTTCTTCGATTCCTTCAAATGTTCCCGGTGGATGCGACTGGTTGAAGCGACGGCGACGGTGATGATGGCGATGATGACGATGTGGAGGCAAAATTAATACCAAATGTCCGTGTCACTTGAAAATTGAATGAACGTAAACTTAAAGAAGAATAAATGAAATACATTTTCGCCATCGTCATTCACAATTTTCGTACACTCAATTCCGAGGCACGAAGAAACAGATAAACAGAGTGAGACAGAAACAAAGAAAGACTAAGAGTGAGACGGAACGACCAAGATAAAGACCAAGAGAGAAGGAGAGAGAGACCGAGAGAGAAGGAATGCCAATTTCTGGCTTTCTGCACGTTATTTACAATTTATATTTGATTTTCGTATGGATCAAATAAAATAGCGACACAAACGACATTCGTGCCGTTACATTGAGAGTGAATTGGCTTCAAAGGACTACTCATACCAGATCAACAACAGTAGACGATGGTATGCAATGAATGAAAGCACTTTGCAGAATGGGTAACAGACTGGTTGTCGTTGTTGTTGTTGTTGTTGTCGTCATCGATGCGTTGTTAGCAAAAAAGACCGTTTTGACGAAACTCCCAACCATCGTCATGACGAAACCAGCACTGGATTAAACTCACCAGATTCACTTAAAAGTAAAAGCATTTACTATCTTATATAATCGAATTCACAACCAACAGCAGCTTCTATATTTATTTTTTTTTTTTTTTTCATAATACTTTGTGGTTTCGACCGCTTTTGGATAATCCTAAGTCGGATGCTGTTACACATCGTCATATCTTCGCATGTTCTTTAGCTGATACTGATTTAGTATGGCGATCTTCGGTAATATTGCAGTTTTATGTGAGTGTGTCTATAATTTCCGGCATTGTTGGTTTTTGTGGGGTGGTTTTTGTTTTCATAACATTCAACATCCAATGCGATAAATGAAAGGGAAATGAAAATACAAAGCAACGAGAGAAAATACACATTTTTTGTTGTTTTTGTTGTTGGTTTGAAATTAGCAATTTAACAGATGACGTTATTGTGGATGCCGATGGCCGTAATTGCGGTCTCATTATTACAACACAACTCCAAACGAAGTGAGATGCTATCGATGCTTTTCTGTGGTTTTTGCTAATTGTTTTCTTTTCATTTGTAAAAGTTTTCATTATTTAATTGAAATACAAATTGAATTCGGCACACTATAAACATTCCAAATGAAATGGCTATCGACATTCGACGTTCTTGCATATTTTAAAGTTTTATTGGAAATGATGTTGGGTTTTTTTTGTGAGTGTCACAATTCATTTTTCTTCATTTTCTTTCTCGTGTTCACCATTTTTTGTGCAATGTCCACAGTTATTTGATTTATTAGATTGAGGCGTTTGATCTTGGCTCATGTTTTATGTATATTCCTTTCGAGATACTTGTGTGCATGTGTGAATGCGTGGTGTTGTTGCTGTTTTTTTTTGTGTGTCGTTTTGTTTTGTAGCGCACACAAAAGATTAAATATTGACAAACTGGTGTAACGATGAAAATATTTGCTATCGACAAACTGAATTCCGCCTTATTTTTTTATTCTTTCCTCTAGCCACTGTTATCATGTTCATCCACTTTAAAGGCAAACACTACTAGAGAACATCGGTTTTGTTCTATTTATTTTGAAAATATGAGAAAAGCACATTACATTGCATAAGTCTCACACATCTTTTTACTCGGGCTGTATTTACACTCTATCAAATCCGTATATAAAATCGACAGTTTACGATTTATTTAATAAATATTTATAAGGAATGATATGGGAAATGTTGCGATGTAAGTGCTATGTTAAAAATCGATTTGAAACTCTAGGATAGAGAGAGAGAGAGAGAGAGAGAGAGAGAGGACATTTTTTTTGTTCGTCAACAATTTCGATTAGAAAACCTAGTCGATTTCTTAGTGTTTTCGCCATCATTTCTCTATTGGATCGAACAAATCATGTGAAATGAAAGTGAATCGATTCTGTCCTGAATAAATATTCCAACACCGAAATCACAGTGTGATTTTTTTCTTGTCTTTCTCTCTCTATCTCATATCACATATATAGAATATCGCAGAAGGATGTGTTTTACGTGCTCTATCGATTTTTAGTGTATGAGCAATTTTTGTATAGTCATTTCATTTTATTGAATCAATGTTCGCCATTTTTTATTTGCCATTTTTTTTTTTTCTAAAAAGAACATATAATGTTTGATTTTTGTCTGCTTATGTTTTTTCCTCGTTGAAATTGTGAACAAAAAAAAAGACGATTTAACAAATAAGTCAGACATTGTTGACATTTTGTTGTAGAATGTTGCAGAAAATAATGGCGAATCTATTAAAAATTCAATGAAATTGTTTCTTTGTGTAACAAATTTGGCATCGTAACGGCTTTTTGAATGCAACGAACCAAGTGAGTGGCATGAAAGCGATAAAAATCTTAAAAGCATTTCGTGGAATTTTTGAGCAGAAGAAAAAGAAAACGGAAAACAAGAAAGCATCAAATAAAAATCCATGTATCGCATACCAACGAACACATCAATATACTATACTCAACATTATGGCTTCGTTTTCAATGCATGCAATTTTCTGCCATTTGGAACGCGAACGTCATATATTCTCATAGTGCAGGCACATCAGACGACTGCATGGCAGTATTTGCATTAAACGATTGTGTTTAAAATATGTATGAAAATTACAAAGAATGTTTTTGCGATAAATCTTATTTTGTATGTTGACAACATGCACTTGAACGAACTTAAATCACTTTCCTGTCATGGCATTACTCAACTGGAAATGCATCCGGTGTGTGTGTATAGATTTATTGGTCACGAATGACAACAGATTTTCGTAAGCGCACGATATAAATGTCATGGAACACAGCGGGTGGCGTCTTGTTCATTTTGTCGGTCGATTGAAAATTTCGAAAACAAATCTGTAAATGTAGAAATGTAAATAATTAGCTATTTAATCAAAATAAAAACAACATGAAACAAATTGGAAGTAATTATGTTAAGCTAAACTTAGCTCATGGAATGCATTAAAGATTGGTGAAACTCAAAGGCCAATTTATGAAAACACCATTTGATTAATTTATGAAGTTTATTAATATCGTCTGTTTTGTATCGTGCTGCGTTTCTTTACATAAATGATTGCATATGGGCAAGCCCTTGTTTCACCTTTTGACACAACCACTCACTAACTCATTTACTTATTTATTCACTCTGTCCATGTAGCCGCGATATTTGGCGCCAAAAGGTGAGTTAATCAAGGAAAATTATGTTTTCTACTATTTACTTAAATCTAATTCACGGCTTTATCTATCTGTTTATCTTAAAAATGAAATCATCGTTTCTGGCGATAAATGTTAGGTTACTGAAAATGGGGAAGGTGCGAAGACGTGTACAGTTTAATAGACTCAAAGCACGGACGCGCGAATATAACAAAAAAAAAAAGCAAAACGAAAGGAAAGGCAAACGTCAAATGTGTGTGTTGGGTTTGTAAAAATAGCAAGGAGGATGTCGAGCACGCAAAATGATAAGGTGCCATCACATTAATAAAAAGGAAGATACGATGTCAAATGGATAAAGATGAAGACATACTTTTCATTTTTATTTATTTTTGGCCACCTTTTCTCACTCTCTCTCACACTCTCTTTCTTTCAAGTCATGTTCAAAGCCTAGTTTGATGTTATAATTCACAGCAGCGAAAAATAATGACTTAACGACGTGACAAAAATGCCAAATGCTTTCGCGGGTTTCACAACAACAAATAGGTATGAATATGCCCTTCATAAATATGCTTCGAATGGTGAATAGTGAAATATTGTCAAGCTTCATAAAAGACGAATTAATAGGAGCGAATAAAGTATATATATATATCTTATTAGTACCATTGATGTCTTGATAAGAGAGGAAAAAAAAATTCACGCGCGCTTCATTCAAAGTGCAAAGCATGATGGAAGCACAAACGTGCAATGAAATGATGGCAGTAAAAAAAAAACAAAATTCAAATAAAAACTCTCCAGAAGTGCCATTCGTATAAAAATTATCATCAAAAAGTTTTTTTTTTCGGCTGTATTATTGCTTGTTGGTCTTCGAATTTGTCAATGAGGGCAGCTTTCGATGAAAACTTTTCGATCCGGTTTGCTTGCACATAAATTCAACGTCAACACACAAATGCCATAAATTTTAATTTATTTCTAATCTGAATTGTAAAAAAAAAGAAATGATGGTGTTGAGTAACAAAACTGGTTTTTATATTTTGAATACGATTTTCTATTGAAACGTAATGCGAGTGCGTTTATCATTCATCGCAATTTGAACCATCGTATTTCCGACCATCAAATATATAAATCCGTAATCACAGTTAATGAGAAAAGTTTTTCAGGTGAAAAATGCAATAGGAATATTTCCATTAAATTCAAACCAAAATCGATGTTCCTGCAATTTTATTGAGCTTACCGACAATTCATTAAATTCGTACCAATTTTGTGATGTGTTTGGCAAACACAATTGCAGGCCGATCGAATGAAATAATATATATTAGGGTGGTAGCGAAATGACACTTTTTCGAATTTTGATCGCGCCGATGCATTTTTGTAGGAGGTTAGGTATAAAAACAATCCATGCAAAGTTTCAGCCCAATCCGACAACGTTTAATGGCGCCTCATCGGCCTTGAAGTTGCACAAGGTGAAAATCGCTCATTTTCACGAAGAAGTGATATTTCAGCTGTATTTTTAGCCACTATATGCCGATTTTTTTTCTAGATTTGGTTGGTTCTTACCTAAAATTTCATGGGGAATCCAAAAATGAACTCAGTTTTAAAAAATTTTTACGATATTTTGACTAAAAATTCATTTTTTGACGAAAAATGTTCATTTTTGCACTAAAATTACCAATCTCATCTATTTTTTCGCCAAATTTCGACTCTATTTTCATTATTTGTTCAAGATAAATCCAAAAATAATGTCTTATTTTTCATTCCATATCGAATAAATAAAATATCGATCCAATCAAAATAGGTCAAGAATGCTCAAACAAAATTTTTCTTCAGAAACTGTTTTCAAATTAATTTTCATTTATTGAACAAATGGTTTGAATATGTATAAATAATAGTTTTCGAAGCTTTTAGGCTAATTGAGTTTTATTAGATGAAGGATATTTCGATTTATAATCATTGACTACTTGCAATATATACTGTTTTTGGGGTTTATCTTTCGATAATATTAGGTTGTAACTTGTGAAGAGTTGAAAGAATCGTTCGGGGCTATAATTAAATACTTTGATGTTGTGAAAAAAATTCAAAGAATAATTGTAAATATCAATTGTTGGATGGGGAGGGGTGATATAAAAAAAATAAGTTTTGAGCCGGAATTGTTAAAAAAAAGTTTGGGGTTAAGGAAAAAAAAAAAAATTAAAATTTTTAAAATAAAAAAATTTCAAAATTTTTTGGGGTGATAATTCTTTTACATGGTGTTTTTTCTTTTTTCAGTGCTGCGACCATTTTTCTTTTTTCATTCACTGTAACCGCATTATCGAAAAAAGAAAACGCAACAGATTCCGTTGCCAAATACCAAAGGTGTTTGCTCATTTTAGTAATGACAATATTGGAAATCTCGGAATCAATTTTTGAATATTCAATTGCACTTTTAACAAATTGGAGGTCGTTATTGGGTGCGTCTACACCTGAATTACATGTAAACCACGCCTTGACATAGAGCACAACTAAGAAAATACATACGTCACGGATTCCGTTCAATTCACTCTCACTTAAATCAAACTGGTCGCGAAACATAAATATTTTCATAGCGTAAATCGCCTTAGCCATCCAACGTGCATGATGTGATGGACCTAATGGTCGAAATTTATCACCAGATGGTAATTGAAATCCAAGAAACATTACAGTAAGTTCCAAAAATTCTCTATAATCATCTCTACAAATATCTTTTTTCATGTGATGCAAACAAAAATTCTTGATTTCTTCGGATTTTTTTTGCGAAATATGTACTTTGACCATTGAATCTGTTATACCGGGATTAAAAAAATTTTGATCAAAAACTTTCCATTCGTTTCTGAAACGTCCAATAAGTGGAATATCAGGTCCTACTGTTTTTGAGCCTAACACTTTTTGAATAAAAACATCTTTCAATACAAGCTCATAAATATGATGTCGACACGGCAAAAACAATAAACTACGACATAAAAATTCTTCTAGTAATACCGCAGAACCATTATATTCGCCTGTATTTGACGCGGTAGTGTCGAAACATGCGGCCTGAACTTTGTGTAACAATTGCCATTGATTCAGCTGTTCAAAAACATTGGTCGCGATTGAATTTCCAGTACCAGACGATAATTTGGGAACTGCAAGCAATTGTTCGGTATCTTCTTGTGTTACGACAATTGGAAGACGATCGACTTTATCACGTCCTGTGATTTCTGGCAATAATTTGCTATCCCAATGCACCACCAAACCATTATCGACTGTATGCTGTAATATTATGACTTCATTTGGTTAGTTTTTTGATTTTGGACGGCACAAACACTTAAATTACATGGAAATCATTTTGTTTCGAAGTTGCGAGGATGGATCGATACTTTTCACGAGCCTGATGCAAATTATAATAATTGATGGTATAGTTATCTATATTAATATCGAACGAAGCTGCAACGGCAGTAATAATGTGCATCGCGGCGCGATTAGAGACTTTATATTTGTCCAAACATGCGAGAAGTCTGTCAGAAAGCATGAACTTTTTCTTTTCTTTCAATGCAGATGTAGATGGCATTTCAAAATCGCTGCCACTTGTTGTTGTTGCATTGGCGCCACTGCTATTTGGACTTGATGCTAACTGAACTGAATCTGAAACATGGTTATCGGACCATTTTACTCTAATTATTTTTTTTCGAAAAATGTTTATTGAAAAAATACCGTTTCTCATTGAATCATTCAATGCTTTGACTTTTCTCGTCTCTTCTTGCTGGTTTCGTAATTCTCGTTTTTTTTCTCTGAGCTCTTCATTCTTGGCAACGCCAAGTAAACATCCAATGCGCCCTTTTTGTCTTTGTGAATTTAAGAAATCGATGACGTTCTGATCTTTGATCATACTCATTGCGTCACGGTGGGACATATCGAATAAATCATCCAGTTTATCAATGAATGATTTTTCATTTTGAATTTGTGATGGTCCGCTTCGTAATGCATTTTTTTGTAACTTTTTATATTCATCGATAAGTCTTTCAATTTTTGCAGCATTATTAGACAGCTTTGCTGTTGGAATGCCGGCTTTTTTATAAAAAATTTGCACTTCTTCAGCGACCAATTTGGCGCTATCGCTTTTGCTCATGTGAGCAATTCGCGTGTTGTAAAAAAAAACTGATAACACTTGACGGTACGACGGTAGTTTTGCGCCCAATAATTGATGATTTGTATTGCCAATCAAATATAGATTGTCATCTTTGCGCAAACGTTTTTTTTGTGGGGATTCATCTGAGCTTGAATCCATAATTAATAAAGGTTTTCACAATAATAAATAAACAATAAAATTAAAACAAATAGTAAATTCACAACACTAAAATACGGAGACGATTCGATTGCAATGAATAGTTTGTTTACATTTTTCACAGTGACAGGTGAAAAAATGATAAATTACATCTGTCAAATCTGATAATTACGGCGAATTAAAGGCGAATTAATGGCGATTTAGTCATAGCGCGATATTTGAAAAAAAAATGCCGAAATTTGGCGAAAAAATAGATGAGATTGGTAATTTTAGTGCAAAAATGAACATTTTTCGTCAAAAAATGAATTTTTAGTCAAAATATCGTAAAAATTTTTTAAAACTGAGTTCATTTTTGGATTCCCCATGAAATTTTAGGTAAGAACCAACCAAATCTAGAAAAAAAAATCGGCATATAGTGGCTAAAAATACAGCTGAAATATCACTTCTTCGTGAAAATGAGCGATTTTCACCTTGTGCAACTTCAAGGCCGATGAGGCGCCATTAAACGTTGTCGGATTGGGCTGAAACTTTGCATGGATTGTTTTTATACCTAACCTCCTACAAAAATGCATCGGCGCGATCAAAATTCGAAAAAGTGTCATTTCGCTACCACCCTACTATATATTGATGTAATCCAAATGTGTTTGTCGGTTGTTCATGATAGCCTCCATCGCTGGACTATATTTAGTTTGAATGTATGCCCGTTCGATTAGTTAGTAATAAATTATGTGTCATTAAGTAAAACTTTTGCGTCGACGTTCATTTGAGCACCATCGTGTAACAAAACTATTCAACATACATTGCGATCAGACGATGGGGTCGATGTTTATCTGGTTTGTAATTCAACCAACAAATTCATTTCCCGGATATTCACTTCGTGCATTCATTATGAATGAATGTTGTATACGGTGTCACATCCGTTCCGGATTACCATTGCGCAATTCGAATGAAAAAAAAAACGAAACCAGAGAAATTGCACGCATAAGGACAAATCAAACAAACCAACATTGGCTATCATTGCAAAAACAACTATCGTACATGAAACAATCTACAATTTGGTTTTGTCCGGTTTCAATTGAATCACAAAGATAGCATTGCATTTGTAATTACGCGTACATGGCATGTTTGGATATTGATTAAAGTTCGGATTATAGGCACATTTTTGTGCTCATCTACTTGATAAGAAACGAATTTTTGTCTCAAACCGAATATCAAATAATTTGATTGAAAAGTAGAAAAAAGGACACTTTTCTTCACATTTGCGTCGAATGTTGATTTTTTAAGCCTTTTCAAACCAAACGTAGAAGTCATCCATTCGGCACTTACTCCTCCAACCATGGATACATTTTTTTTACATTTTGTCCTCTAGTTATTCCAACTAATAGCTAATGGAAATACTATTTCGGAATAGTTGATGCCTTGTTATAAACTCAATAAAACTGGAAATGTTCCACATATTCAAAATTAATTAAATAAATGAAAAACCGGTGACTTTGAGCCTTCGTACATGCTTTTGTAAGTAGTATGACTGGTAAAATTTTTGTTAAAAAATCAAACCATAATAATAAATGTGCTGCAAACATTTGACACTACTGCTGAAGCAAATGTATGGTAAAAAATAATTATATGTGTGGGAGTCACTTTTTTCTCTGTTTCTCTTCCTCTTAACTGAATGACGTTGAATTTTATATGAAAAACGCCTTTTCTCGATTGCTTTAAAGTTGCCAACTACAAACTAACGACGGTTTTGTCTTTGTTCTAAAACTGTGTGAATAGAATTTGCATTCCGCTGAATCAGTATGACCCAAATTTAAAAATGGTGCCTAATATATACGTGTGTTTCGTTTCAATATTCTGTTTGGAATGTATTTCAAAAAGCTGCCTTCAAAACCAGACGACCGTATTCAATTTCAATATATGCACAACTTGAACATTCGATTTCTGTGACTTGGCAATAAAACATTTTTCCCATTTCGAATAAGTTGTTACGACACAAATGTTAGACTATATTTTTCATTGGAAGTCGCAGGCGTTGGGTGAAAAAGGAAACCAAAAAAAAAAAAAAATAAATAAATAGTCAAAACGGCAAACGAATGAAAAATGCTTTTTGTGGGATTTCAAATGAAAGTGCAACATCAATCTGTCAAAAGCGCCCCCGACACATTGAGTTTGTTCAGTCACCATAACCAATTCAATCACTTTCTCATATATTCATGCGATTGGGACATTGGCAACGAATATAGAAGCGAATCACTATTAGTTTTTATTATAGAAACAAACGCCGTTTAAGTGTTATTCATTGTAAAGGAAACAATGTGTAATCGAGTCGTATAATCATCGGGTTTTTATTTGAGTGTGCTTTATGAATTTACGATTAACATGGATTTGAAAACGTAACATACATGACGTAATATATATTGTTGAATTTTTTTTTTTAGATTTTTCTTCAACATAAATTCGATATTTTTTTTATATTTTTTTCTTACTATAGCTATAATTTGAACTAAATTCAAGATTGAAACCGTCGACTCGTCGGCAACGATCGAAGAGGTTGAAAGTGATTATATATGAATCCATTAGCATACTATGTTTTCGATCAAAATGTATTAACCCGCTATTGATAATAGGTTAATTTTATAGCCAATAGAAATAATATTTTTGAAACATATACATATGAGACAATTACAACTTTACTCTAACAATCATTAAATTTGTTTGATGAAACTATAAATGTAACGTTTTCAAATCATAAAGTCGGTATCATTTGTTTTATGAATCATGCCATATAGAAAATGCTTTTTTTCTTATTTTGGTGTTTGGAGTTCACGAACTCTTGTCTAAATGTCTGCTGAAGTTTTCACAACACAGAATAAAATGATTAAATCAAATTTATGATCTGAAAATTTAATAAAAAAAAATTTCAGAGGTTATATGCAGCTTCTCCTTTAATTATTACTTCTGAGAAGGCGCTTCTCAGAAACTCCTTCCGAGTGTGTTTGTTGCTTACCACAGTTCAATGTACAGTACGCATTTTGTATTTGTTCGTAATATAAACTTTAGACCATTTGTACATTGAACTTTGGTAGAGAAGCAACAAACGCATGCGAAAGCAGCTTCTGAGAAGTAATAAGAGAAGAAGAAGCTGCATTTAACCTCTAGAATTTTTTTTAATTTCTCAAAAATGTATTCACTATTGATAGGCATTACTGCAGTGAACGTTTCAAATGAACAACGACCACTACCAAATATCCACGAATGTAGATTGGCTGTTGGGTGATTTCCAAAATAATTAGAAAATGTTTTTGAATATCCAATAACAGGTGTCATAAAATGCATTTGATAAATCCAAAAAAAAAGTAAAACCTAGAGTACAACTTACGTTATAGTAAAAACTGGGATAAATGAACTGCTGGAATAGTTTTGAATTATTGTATTCATAAATGGAGCCAAGAAAGTATCCAATTGAAGCCATCATATTGAATGGCAAAACGATAAGACATAATAAGAAGAAATGGTGTTTTTTCGTTTTAACTTTAATGTTTTCGATGGATTCACTACACAGTAAACAATGATGAACTAGTGACGTTGACATTTCGGTCTTATATTGTCATTTAGAACGAATGGTCTGAAAAAGTGCAAAAGTTCTAGATCACTTAAAAAATTCGTTAAAATATTTAAACTGTGTATAAATCTCATATGGTCCTGAAACATTAATTCGTTTCCATATTGAAGCTTTTAATTCATTTCAATGAATTTTTTGAACAAAAATGTTTATATCTTACTTTTCCCCACTATTTCATCAAAACGGTCAAAAAAATTTGTGTATTTATTAGAACCAAATGAATATTTAAAATTAAACTTCTGGTTTTCGACTTGTTTTGTAAAATAATTTGCCAATATGCATTTCGATCTTTGGCATTTGTCACAGTTTCATTGGAATTTGGTTTAAATTCTAAAATTCCCAATAAACGAAAATATGTTTTCAATTGATCGAAACACTTCATTTTAATTGAATTTTTTTTTTTCAATTAATTTTAAAGTTTAAAAAATATCGGATGTTAAATTTCATTTCAATAAATTTTATTAATTTTTCTTCTAAAAAAATGTCCCTGTTCTGAAGAATTAACCAAAAAACAGTTTTGATTTCTCAATTTGTTACCAAAATTAATCGTCTTGAATAATCCTTTTTGGATAATAATATGGTCATAAGCCAATATTTCTTCATGATATTTTGTAAATTGTTTCGTTTGTTTCCAAGAATAAGGACTGCAATATGTTAAAATTGAACACGTCAGTGTGGTAAGATAGATAATAGATTTGACGTAATTTAATGCATATTTCCAACAAAGGTACACATTTGATCACTTACCGTTGATTATATATCATTCAAAAGCATTTATATGAGAGTTTGAAATATCATTGTTCCCAAAAATAAAACATTTACTTTGAATTCGATTTGCTTTACATGATATCGTGTTAATCGTTACTAATTCCATTTGATGTGGATTTGAACTAAATCCTCTTGTAATAACTTGAATCGATGGCAGCTATCAATTTTATCAATGTGTCATAAGACGATGTAATTTTATTTATTTTTTTTTATGTATGTACAGCATGCAATTTAGATAAACTGATGGGTCTATTATATTCTCCGAAAAATAATTTATTACTAAAATTGACAACTATCAACAAAAACAACAACAATATCAAAACTTGTTGTATTCAGAGGTTTAGACTTGATAAAGAAAAATAAGACCCTATTTGGAATAGTAAGAAATTTTATTCAGTGGGGAACATCGACTCTATGGAAACTAGATCTTGGCAGTTTTATTCAGCCAACTGCTCAAATTGTACATCAATTTTTTTTTTTCCAAACAAATGCACTTTGAGCAATGAAACAGTCACTTGTTCGCTTTCTTCTCTCGTATTCTCTCTCTCTCTTTCTCTCTCTCTCTTTCTCTCTCTATCCTTTTCCCTCTCGTAAATATTCTATCCTCTTTTCCGCCTTTCTCTTTGTCTCTCGTTCATTTTGTAAATAAAATATAGAAGCGTTGTCGGCGGCGTCGTCGTCATAAATGTATTATATTATGTCTATTTGTCTATATTAAGCTGAATGATATTTTTTTTAGTTGATTATTTCCGTTGTTATCAATGTCAAAGGCGGCGCACCCTTTTTGTGACCGTATCGCCAAAAATCGTCTTTGTTTGTCTATTTATAGTAGTGTATTTTTGAAAAATTGGTTTCATCTTTTTTCGAGATAAATACAAATGCACTTGGCAATAAAACAATGCTGCTTGCAATTTTCGTTGGTTTATGTTAAGCCAGTAGTACAGACAATAACAAAAAGCATAGACAGCACAACGTTCGATATTTCGGGCTCAATTTTCTATGAACGTTTGAAAATAACTAACAAAGCGCATGGATTCTGTGGCATTTGGTATCCATCAAGCAAAAATTCAGTATGCATTTATCGTACGTTGAACTTCATTGGATATTCTAAAAGCATATTTTCTATTCTGCTGAATGAATTTACATTTTTTTTTTCTCTCTATTCGTTCGTTTGCCAAAACATTTTTAACCATTTCGTTTTTCTGTGTTAAGCAATGACAATGAGGGAGGAAAAAAGAGAGCGTTGCAAATTTTCAATGACAACGAATTTGTTATATTTTTCGTCCAAGACTTAAGCGATATCAGATTGTGAGAGTAAATAAGAGGCAGTAATGGGATGTTCAAAAATGATTCTTTTTTTTTTTCTTTTGTTATGACAACATTCCAATGTTCATTGTCAATTGTCCTACTACTCGCTATGCTACTCCAGATGGCTCACGATGAGAAATTTATAGTTCATACAGTAGTAAAAATTTGAATAAATTTTTCATGGTATTTTACTTGCGTCAAAAAGAAAATGCACTCGTTTCGATACAATTCACATGGGTTTCACATTTCGGGATGAAAAAATACAATTGACTTGTGTTATGAAATAAATAAAAAAAAATTTTTGTTTTCACTACACAAAGTTTTCTATACTGTACACTGTACACAGAAACTTGTTTCAAATTGTCATGGCTTTTGTAGCACTTCTGTGTTTTTTTACAGCTGACTGTGTACGTGACTTGGTATGGAAAGGGTAATGACTTTTTCTATTGTCTGTGTTTCCAGGATTTTTTTTTCGTTTTTTTTTTGAAAAAGCATTATTTTGAAGCAACATGATCATCGCGGCAACGAGCACTAGTGAAACAAATGAAATCTATGAGATGAGAGTTTAATCTTTTAACATGAACTTTGCTTTTAGGACCAAATATACATTTTTCATTTAAAAATCGTGTTTCTAATTACCGAATTTAGAAAACCTGGCATCGGTGTGCCAGTAATAAAAATGAAAAGAAATACGTTAATGATATGAAAAGGGCTAATTTAACAATGCCATAAAACCCCTTTTCCACCATTTATACTCACTGAAGTCTAATCATACCTGAAACATGAATATGAATTTATGCATAAACCGTGTTCTTTAGCCAACCACTCTTGTAAATATTATGCAATTAATAATGTAATTTACCTCAGACGAATGCAAACTTTTTCTGCATGAATCTAATATGGAGCAAAAAGTTTTTATTCACGTCGGTTCTTTTTAGCCAATAAAAAAACAAACTTCTTATTTCTGGTCGTTCTTTATTCATTTTTTTTACTTATTGTTTGCTTACAGAGAGAGAGAGAGAGAGAGAGAGAGAGAGAGAGAGAGAGAGAGAGAGAGAGAGAGAGAGCTTTTTAAAATTTAATATTCAACGTGAGTTTTTAGACATTCAAAATTCATATTTTTGACAAGATTTCCTTGATTAAATGTCGTTGTTGTTGTAGTAAACTACGAATTATAAAGTTTTAAGTTGGATTTTATTTTCCGTTCATCAGTTGGATGCCTCGATCAATTTCAGATGGCTTTTGCACAAACTTCCAATTTCCCAAATTCGCCCGTTTAAAGGCATCAATACACGCTTCTTTTGCAGTCTACATCACAATAAAATGAAAAATTTATTATCGCATTGGAAAATTGCTGTATTTTACACATACCTGATAGTCTTCGGCTTTTAACTTTTCCTCTGCATAGTTTGCCATTTTACCAATAGAATCAATATCGGCGATTTGTTGCATTATATACCAAAATTTACGGAAAAGACTTCGTTTTGAAAGCCGTGAATTTTCTCGGCTTCTCAATTTTCCACTTTTTGATTCGACTTCTTCGACACAGTTGATACCGGTAACCCAATTGTATGAATACGATGGTGCGGGACGATGTGTTGAACGTTGTTCCGAATCAATGAGAGCAATCTTCGGCTTATTATGATAATAAAATCGCGGTAAACACCCAATTGAATTCTCGATTCGTCCATAAAATGAGCTGAAAGAAAAGAGCATAAAAATATCAAGTAAGTGTTTTGCTTCGCTCTTAAAATTCTTAAATAAAAAAAAAAAACAAGAAATTTACTGTGTAATGTGGTCTTTTGATAAATATTTCCCCAAAATAATCGAATCGAAATAAATCGGCTCAATAATTCGCGAGAGTAAAGCACCTTGAACACCGACTACATTCCAGCGTGCAATTTTATCCGAACAAGTGATTGTGTAAAGTGGCTCATTCTTTAAATAAATAAAATTAAATTAGAAATTGGTTTTAAATCCACTTCAATGCAAATTTTTTGCAAATACAAAACACACCTGAAGATTGCTACCACTTTGCTTTTCTTTTAAATGGATGACTTTTTTGTTTCCCTCGGCCTTTTCTATTTTTGCACGAAGCATGCCACTGCTCAACAAAATAGAATTTAATATACAATTGAGTTGAATTATTCAATATAAAACATGAAAAATATCAGAATGTTAATTGTTTTACCGATCTTGGTGATTAAATGCTGGTCCGATCAATCCAAATGCCGTTGCATCTCCACAGGGACCTTTGTTGATATACAAATGGAATCGAATATTTTTCTTTAATTTCAATCGTGAGCCACACGGTGACTTCTCGAAAATCGATAAATGAGTTTTGGCTATAATAATAAAAATGTATTTTACTTGCTTTTTCATGAATAATTTTCAGATTTATTCTCATTGAATATTCAAATCATCAAAGTACCTGAATTCAAAAACATATCAAGCTGCTCATACAAATAAAACATGAAGCAACGTCGAGCAACTACTTCAGCATGTGTGTCTGGTAAATTGCCATCCTCATACAGTGCATAAGCATCAATGTGTTTTGTTCCATTTGATAATACAACAACTTTAGCTGTATTCAAATCAATCCCCTCCGTTTGAATAACACCAGCAAGAACATTTGATTTATTTTCCAAATCTACTTCTTTAACATGTTTCTTAAATCCTTCTCTAATCAAACTGAAATTAAAAACCATAAAATAAAATGTCCACGCAATCAATAAACATTTGAAACTAAAAATAATTTGTTTTTGAGAATCACAACTAATTTCATAAATTGTTTGCATACTTTTGAATTTTTTTAGCAAAATCCGCTGGGTAAACATCGTTTCGATTTCTTTGAACAAATTTATTTTCAATGTCGCATAATTTTTGTAAAGCATTCATCGAAGCCAAATTGTTTGCATGAATTTGGGATGTATTACTTGTTGCCGTAAATGAATCGTCATAATTTACAATTATTTTGCTTTTGTAAATTTGTGCATTTTGTTCCTCTTTGATATTCACACCATAAAAGAGTCGCTTCAACAACAAAAAAACACATTTTCTCGGCAAAATACCGGTTCGATCACATTTTTCTACAAAAATTCAACAACAACAAAGCAACATTCTTATTAAATATTGTCAATAGATGCCGCTTCATGCGATTATGTATTTGTATTTGTCAATGTTTTTGTGTTTACGTGTAAACAAAACAAATGAAGAAGAAAATATCACTCACTTAGACCGTATTGGATTTGCTTGATTTCGTTCTTTGTTGAATTATCGTAATCAATTGATTTATCGCCCTTGAATGCGATAAATGTTTCGTGCACAAAATCAGTTGCGAACATTTTTGCCTTTTTATCAGTTTTTGTTGTATTGGAATCGTCTGTCTAAAGTAAATCAAATATTCATGCGATTTTTTTTTTTTTTTTCATCGAATATTGTCATTTATATTGCATATTGAATTGTTTATTTACCTTATGCGATGGGATTGAAAATTTATGAGATTTCAATTGCGTAAAGTTGAACGAATCGATGTCAATCATGAAATAGAATTGTTGACCTTTTGGTGCTTGTGTGAACCATTCTTGAAGTGAGATAAATAGCACATAAATATCATTATCAGCAGTTTCATTCTTTAGATTGGCGATTTCACTTGGATTTTGTTTTATTATTTCGTCCATGAATGTTTTAAATTGTCGTCGATGGTTCAATACAATTTCACTGAATTTATTGTTACACTGAAATAGTTCGTTGATCTTATTTGTTATAAATTCTTCATACAATTCAATTGAATGTTGCAGTTGGTTTTTATTTGCATGGAATTTTTGGTACAAATCGATACAATCGAATTTGATTAAATTCAATAAAATGGAAATTTGTTTTTGATCAGTCTTTGCTTGAAATGCAGCCATCGTGAATAATATTTAAACTAAATTAAAGCCGACTAATAAGTACATCAAAGAAAAGATGTATATTCACTTTGACGCAACACACTGAACTGATTTGAATGCTGAGCTCGCATGAAATGTGAATCAAAAGAGAGAAAAAAAATAGACGGACAAAAGATGAAAAGAGAAGAACGGAAAAAAAATTTTTGCCGGTTGTAAACAACAAACGCTAAAGAGCAGCGTTAGCATACCAACACTGACTACACAGTCAAGCACACAATGCTGAACAATGTATGTATTTGTTTTATCTATATATTCTCGTTCTTTTTGCAGTAAAACGTGTTTATTCTTATGCGTCGCATCGAATTTTGATGACTAATTGAAAAGTGGTTTTTGTGAACCGAGCGTCAAAATAAAATCAGCAATAATAAAATATGTATATCGAATCAACATGTCAATCCGTTATTTTTAAATCATCGTTTCTTTTATGCTGCTTTAAGATTCAAGAAATTCAAATAACTTCCTCTTAAGATACAACATAAACAGAACGAAACCGAAAGCAATGAAAATATCCACTTCTTTAACGCAAAAATCCAGAATACAAAGTTTTTAAGTGAACAATACTTAAAATAAACACATAAAAACCCGAAAATTCTGGCAACGCTTCGTAACAATTTCATATTCACTGTACAATGTTGTTGCTATTCGAATTCATTTAAAATGCTCAACTTTATTTCACAATGTTTATATGAAGTTCATATTATGAACATTGCATATTTTCCAGAAGACGAATGAAAAACTAAACAAAATGCATACTTTATACAGTTGCTTCCCTTTCATGTACATTTGTTTTGGTTAAAGAGCAAAAATTGGCCAAGAGTTTTTTCAAGCGAGAAACATGCAAATGGCTCGAGGATAAATGAAATTGCTAAAAACAATAGAAGAGAGGAACGGAAGAGAAGAAAAAGAGACAGAGAGAGAGAGAGAGAGAGAGAGAGAGAGGAGAGAGAGAGAGAGAGAAATAGAGACAGACAGAGAGAGGAAGAGAAAAAAAACCAAAACATTTCGAGCGAATATGTTGAGAGTCGGGAATTCCGACATTCAACCACATCTGTGTGTGTATGTTGAAGCATTTTGAAGCTGCATAGCATCAATTATGAATTCACGAATATTTTTGCATTGTTAATTTTAAATAAATCTAAATACATAACGAAAAAACCATGTTCATTGAATGTGTAGCGGAATTGAAAGTTGTTTTCAGTGTGACTAACTGTTGTAGCAATATTTTGCTAGTAAACAAAATAAAAAACAAATTAGAATCGCAATTTTTATGTTTTGTTGCCACGACAAACATCAAACCGTTTGATTCAATCGATAGAAAAAAAAAAATTGAAACAAATCGCAACCGAAATCTTGATCAAAAATTCATTGATAAAAATATGTCTCGCTAAATTGAATCAAACCAGAAACGAGAATTACAGAACAAAAAAACAACAAATAACGATGCGGCAATTTGACTAAACCACCGTCAAATCTCATTTCACACATACAAAAAAATCATGTTTGTGCGGTGTGAATGGTGGTGTAAAGAAAATTGCCACACAAAAACTAAAACAATAAAATCATGCAGTGGCAAATAAAAACTTGGCTGACCGGCTCGGGGGGATACATATTTTGGACGGAAATAAAAACGAGAAAACAGAGGAAAAAAAAAGTCCGGAGGAGAAAGTTTATTGATGTTGATGTCTGAACATTGTATTAACAACACAACAATGCACTTTATTATTTGCGTATATACGCGTTGCGATTCACTACACACATTTACTTTATGTCTATGGCATATATTCCGCATTCCCTTCTTCATGTCCAGATCTGTACTCGGTTTGCCTGTTCATTCGAAATGCCCAATATGAATTTATGAAATTCATTCGATGTTGTTTAGTTAACTACACCATCTCTCACTCCCATTGGCCCTAAGTCGAATGATTCACACATGTTTGCTTATTGCATTTTCGAACTGCTTTTAATTCGGTTTTGTTTAGAAATTGCTCTATTCGTAGCTGGCATATTTTGATGCACACACTCACAGACACACACACAATCACACACACACACATCCACAAATTCTTCCAGTTGAACGCGAAAAATCTCCCCCAAAAAGGGCAAATATTGCATTTGCGGGAATTTTAATGGATATGGATGTTTGAGCATTAGACATATAACGCCATTTGATGGCTGGCTAGTTCAATGTGAATAGGAAATAAAATTGTGGCACACAAACAACTACAAAGCGGAGAAGGAGGAGGAGGAAGAGGAAAAAGAGGAATAGGAAGAGATGGAGAAGGATGAAATAGAAGTGTAAGGAAACCCCAAACAACAATTCTAATTCCGATGTGATGAGGCCATTGTTTCTTTATGAAGTCGAAAATGATTCGGTGTTTTCATACACCGAACATGAGATAAAGCAGAGCGTGCGCAAATATCGATTTTTTTTTTCTTCATCAATTTTCTATTTCATTGCATTTGCACATATCATATATTCTTATCAAATTGCTTTGCCCTTTTAGTTTATCTACTTGCTAATAAATTTGATTTAAAATGCTTGCTGACGCATAGATACTTGTAATCAGTTGCAGTAAAAGTTTTCATTTCGAATATTCGATGCAGTTTTTCTCTTGTATATTTATTACATTACAAAGTTATTTACTATCTAAAAGAAAAACGAAAATCAATAATTTGGCCATAATTTTACCATTTACAAGAAAATTTTCAGATAATACGATAGTTTCATTGCAACATTACAATAATCGCAACAAAATTAATGCTCAATAAATAAATTTTATAGACAATTGTATAATTCTTCGATCTAAACATTGTTAAATGAGAAAAAAAATAGCATAAAATATTTATAGCTTTCGACGTGACATGGTTCTAATTAGATTCGAGTATTTTAATCGCTTTTAAGCCAGCGATCTAGATATTAATTTCGATGGGAGTTTCATAATGAAAATGGTATTTTGAAACAATCCACCCCCGCGCTCATTAATTAGACGATGTGAATGGCTGTAGATTGTTATTTTCACGCAAACATTACCTCAAATTAATTCTCAATTTCTCAAATTGCGATCTGAAATAAATATAAGGGTATTTAATTAGTTGCCAATTTTGGTTTGAATTTTCATCAAATTTCCAGTGAATTTTATGCATCAAAGATATAAGCTTGGCGCTCTAACACCAACTACAACACCAACAACAACAACAGAAAAAACACATTCTCATTAAATGGGCAAACAAGGCTAGCAAATTATAGACGATGCACATTTGATAGACCAATTTGAAACCAATTATTGACTGAGAAATTTATCCCAAATTGATTTCATTTTTCTTTTTTGTTTTGAGAAATTATCGAAAGGACTTGGATAGTATTCAATGAATGCTTCAGCTTGAAATCGATCGATTTGATACGATGATTCTCAATATTCATTTTGATATGGAATTTAGTTTTGATGTTTCATTAATTATAAACATGTGAATGTGGATTGTTTGCATTATAAATGGGAATTAAGTGAATATTTCCGCAATTTAAACGAAATATTCCGGAATTTGAGCGGCTTGAATATGACAAGCAAAAACATGTTTTGAGAATTGTGTGAAAGGATCTGTACAAAAACAATAAACACTACAAATGAAATACAGCCGAAATGCTAACCATGTTATTATTATTGAGTAATAATTTATACATCTTCAATTTCAAAACAAATCCCCATCTACCCGCTTTCTCCCCCTATTTGTAAATATGAACTTTTCTTTTACTAATGCTCCATGTTATAATACACATTGCATATATGCAATAATTTCATTTCACAAGGAAATTTCGTATAAAATGAGTGTACAAACCGCGTACGATATATTCATAAATTCATATATGAGAAGTTTGTCGGTTTTATGCGGGACTCATCTTTCATGATATAGGCGCTACGAACCGAAAGACTTATAAACAAATAACGATGGATGGATGGATGTGATGGTTTGAAAGAAAAGATTTGTTTATTTGGATTCAAGGCGAAAAACATATACATAATTATATCACATTCACTGTACAAACAATCAACGTTTGAATAAATCTCATGCATGCACAACATAGTTTATGCTATTATGTTTTATATGGATAACTCAACGATTTTGCCAGTCTATCCATTTTCCGTGAGTGCGATTAGCCAAAAGTATAAATTATTAGACGTTACGGTATTTTCCATTCGTACGTGATATGAATTATGGTAAAACAAATGCAACTGACTTTGGTTAATGTGTGTTCATGTTTTACTAACTAACAAAACGTGCGATTCATTTGCCATTGCCATTGCCATTGCCTTGAATTTGTGTTATTTCCATACCACATTCACAATCTATATTTCGACCACCAATCCAAATGAATTTTCGTTTGCCAAACTACTCAAGGATTGCACACAAACGTAAAAGTATATCAATTTTACATTTTGTTGAAGGATTTGTTAGCTCTGTGCTCACGTAATAAATTCTCCTTGTCCGTTGACACTAAACTGTCTCGTCAGCAACAAAAACAACAGATAACTTCCAAATAACAGATTCTATCAACTAAAACTTGGAAACAAACAAAGATTGCCTCTAATTGGATTTGAATTTAATTAGAATCCTGCGTACGCGCATAGAATTCAACAATATTTTAGTAAATTAAACGAAAAGGTTCATTTTCATCAATGTAGATGTGCAATCGATCTGTACAACGATACATCATGTAAACGGAAACTGTGATTTCCATGTCATATTACAGGGGAATACGGGATACGAGATACAGTATATTTATTGAAAAGGTGTATATGGATCCTTGAATAGGTGTATATATACATAGATATTTCCAGGAATCATCATTAATGTTTAATAAACAAATCAGTAGCATAGTGAATTTCATCTTTTATTAAATACTCTCCAAAGCCACAAACATCGACACACAATCATCCATTTTTGGCTTGTTTGAGTTTAGTTTCTCGAACCAATGATTTTATGAGAATAGCTTCAATCAATTTATTAAATGGACTTTGGTTTGTACGCAAAAATAGGTATGAATAATTTAGCTTTTTTTTTGTTCAATATTTTAAAATCCTTTGACGCATTTAATTTGTATGATTTTAATTACCTCCAGACTTAAAGTTGAGAATGAGCACAAAAACTGTTTGTGGTTTTTTGATCATTCGAAGCATAATTGTGTGAAATTAATATTCAAAACATAGGCATATACATACCCTGTCCATAATGAACACTCAGTGTTCTGCTCAAGTTGAACAATATATTGCCTATGAGATGGTATAGAATTCAAAAGTGGGTTTTTGTTTGGCATTAGTTTGAATCAATGTTAATTAGTTTGCCTTCAAAATTCATAACATCAAAAAAGTTATGAATATGAATAAAAACTTGGAAATATTGAATCAAGGGTGTTTTTGTTTCGTTTTTTTTTTTTTTTTTTTTTTTTTGTTCAAAGAATGATGAGCACATTTTCTGTGCCAATGGCAACGTCATGGGAACTCTGTCCATGGGTCGAATGTTCTACTAATGGAGAACCTTTCTATTTTTATCTTTATACCACCTCATTCGTGCAAATTAAGAAAGTGCGCCGGAGAAAAAAAAAACTTCTCTTTAGAAAAATGCTGGTGGTTAATTTGAATGTGAATTGCATGCTATTTTCAGGCCAAAACAAAATAAAAATCTATACTTGACCTCTGTGCTAAAAACACAACATTTTTGCCTTTTTTCATTTGATTTCCTTTCCCGGTTGTAATTACATTTTCTTGAGTACATCAAGCAACGCTTTGTTGTTGTTGAAATGTTTGTCGAAAATAAATCAGACGGCTAAGGAATATGGAGGCTTTCAAAAAGAGTAAATAAAAAAGAAAATCAATAAAAAAAAATTTGCATCGAAATAAGTAATGTCAATGACGAATCGACAGATGCCCGGCTCTAAATCTACGTCGATGCAATGAAATACGATTTTTTTTCCACACGGAATATTTATGTTTTTTTTTTTTTCTTTTTTCTCTTTCTTCGCATTTCCATTGCTTATTTACATATATATATTTATTTTTGAGCCTGATGGTTTTTCACTTGCTTTTTTTTTTCTATCTTCCATTTTTCCTTCTGTCTTTTTTATTTAAAATAGAAAAAAAAAACATCCAAATTCAACGTGATGAAATGTGAATGGGAATAGACAAAAACCAACTAGATATTGCTACGCACGCTTTCACATATTACTATGCTCAATGAAAGCGAAAAGTTTCAGTCAAAAGAGGATGAAGAAAAAAAAATTGTCAGAGGAGCCCGAAATTCTCCGGTCTTAAATAAACCACAACGTCGCGCTACCGCTGAAATAATGGAAGTTATTTTGTATTCAAAGGGCATGAAGATACCGAGAAACGAAGAAAAAAAAAATCAAAAATGAATTTACATGTGCTGTCTTCCTTTTTCGTTTTTTTTTTTTCTTTTTCGATTCCATTCTTTACGGCTTTTCGCTCTGTCAACCACTCACTCTCTTTTAAATTGTGAAATGTACGAATGCGTGCAAGCGCAAACGAAAGAGTTTTCGCCTTTTTTTTCGTTGTGTTGCTCTATTTTTCAAATTGAACATAGGAAAAATATGTAGCTAGAAACACTTCCGTTGTCTACTGATTGTTACGTGCCTTCAGGAATGTGCAAGCCTCAATGCGTCACTTAAATTCCTTTTTATTTCGCAAAATTTTTTTATTAGATTTTTACTCGTTGCTATTCACCCGAAAATTAAACCGGCAACTGTGAAGAGACAATATACAAATAAGTCAATTCCGCTTCAGGTCGAGCTCAAAACATGGAACGTGAAAGTTTTGCAAACTCAGTGGCGCACCCTCGGATCTTCAGCCTTTTTTCGCAATTCTAGACGAGATGGACCTTATCGCCAGTTACTAAGGAAAAATTTGCTTTTTACTCCATAAAAATTTTTTCATAAAATGATGAGTTACTTCAAACCATTTCTACTTTGAAAATAGCTGTTTTTATATGGATTATTGTATGAAATTTGATTCTTTAAAAGTCAGATTTTCAAAACAAAAACATCAATCACCTTGTTGCACTTTTTAATACTACAGTGAAAATATCTAATGAAAAAAATCAACAAAATACTTTAAAAGTTCGAATTTCAATTCAATAAAATTTAATAGTTTATTGAGTATGTTCAGTAAAAGGTCAATATAATTCCTGTTCAGTATAGCAATTTTATACAAAAAAAAAATATCCTTTGACATGAAAAATTGAAAATTTCACTCACAGTTAAACTGATTTCAAAAGAGAGAAAGAGAGAGAGAGAGTGAGATTTTGCTATGTATTTTGGGTTAACTGAAGAGATCAAAAGTCGCGCATTGCTTGAAAAGGATAAATTACTATTTTCATATCGACTGAATAGGAAATAATTGTGTAAATGATCTCTATTAACTTTATAGTAACGATTTCTGATTTCTTTGAGGTATTTGACTTTGATGCTTTAAATAAACTGAATAAAAGACACGCAACCTTTCATACAATATTAAATAGAAATACCTCGAATCATGTAATTTATCCGAAATGAGTGTTCAAACAGCATAGAAAATGGAGTGAAAAGGGATGATAAAATACAATTGTTGTGAATGTGAATGCAAATGAATGAAAAACCGCAGGCGCTGACGCTTGACTTGGGCGACGTTCTATACAAAAATGGCTTTTATGTTTGAAGAGGTCTTTTATGTTGAATTGTGTGAAGATACTCAAGCAATTTAAAATGGTATTTGTAAATAGCTTTGAAAAGTTCGTTGGAAAACTTTTCTTACGATTTGTTTGACACTCTTTGAAAATTCAAAACTAGTATAAATGCAATGATGATGATGATCAGATTGTGTAGTTTTGTGCTCATCGTTCTTCAATGTTATTGAATGAGTGTTTAATTAACTGGCAATTCAATGAATCAAAGATCCAAAAGTGAATTAATTACAAGGGCAAACTATGGCACTATGTTGGCATGACACTTTAATATATGAATGGAATAGAATAGAATACTTAAGCCGTTGTGCATTTTAGATATGAATTGAATGAATTTTCCAACAATTCGAACATAAAATGGCTGTTGGCAAACGGCTTTTCAAGACTGCATTTTAAATTGGGACAGCATTTATTTGAGTTAGTATTTACTTTAAAGATTTCGATTGCATGGAAAATTTCAAATAATTGATGTCAAACTGAATCGCTTCGATTCAGATAGAAACCATAGGAAAATTCCAAAAAAAAAAAAAAGAAAAAGAAAACAAAACATACACACACAAATTGAAAAGTTGTTCATTGCAGAAAATTAAGCGTTGTGTCAAGCAAAAATTGTTAGTTTCGATAACAAAGTTTTCATTTGTGTTTTGTATTTGACTATGTTGAATTTGATATAATTCAAAAGATTTCCCATTTCAAAATTCAGATGAATGAATTGAGATTATTTCAAGACATCATTCAAATGTAAAGCACTCATCACAATTCCGACAGCAAATTTAATTTTGATTTTAAATTTTGTATGCGTTCTCTTTTTTTTTTACTTTGGCCCCAAATTTCTGCCGACAAACACTGTTGTACACATGCTCGCGTCATGAAATGACGGTGTACTACGGAACTAAAAAATCACATTTGAAATGTATGTAAAGTACATAGCGCTTCGATCGTATCATATTTGATACTACGTTCATGACGCGTGCATGGTTGTACATGAGTGTTGGATATCATTTGATTCCATTTGATAAAAGAAAATGCCCAAAGGTATACTGAAAATGACATTATCTTTGTTTACAATACAAAGCGTTGGAAATATTTTCTCCTATTTTTCGTTGTGCCGTGCACGTAGCACTGCATCAACATACTTTGCACCCTGCAATCCCGGTGCGCACAATTTATCGAAAATGTAATTTCAACACACACAAACAACCGTGAAAGAAAATTTTCTTTGTATACTTATTGAATTTTCTTTTTCGTCGTTTTCCATCCAAGTTTTTGTTATATGTATATTTGTGAACGGCGTTCGCGTTTAACCTTTTTCCTTTGGATACGACGCGTTTGAGTTTGCAGTTGCCGAATTATTGTATTATTTATCAAAAAGCACATGCCTTTTGCCTTACGTATATTCGTTCGCATTTTCACATTTCATTCACTGATACTTTATGCAACTTCTGAAGCCATTTTGACACGATGAACATTCAGCCGTATATCGGTCGTTTGGCAAAGTTAAATGTTGTTTTCTCTGCATATTTATATGATGTTGGCATTAAGCTTCGTTACCAACACTCAAATCACGTTTTTACTAAATTCAGTTGACGATGGCATCATTGCTCCAGAATGTTTCAATGGGAATGAAAATCGTATTTACGTTCCAGATTCCTATTTTTTCTCTTTTCCATTCATCTCTCTTTCTTTCATTCTTTCTTTCTTTCTTTCTCATACAATAAATAGAATTATTTGTTGCAAAGCAAAAAACAAACAATCTTTACTGTCAAGTTTACGTACTTTCTATAAGAAAACACATCGTGAAGATTATGCAATATTTAAATGGAACGACAATAATGACAACATTGTAGCACGTACCGTGTAGCTACTAGAATAATGGTATGGATCGAACAATGAAACGAAGGCGTCATAAGATGCTTGGGCAAAGTGCCCTTCATCTTTGCACAAAATGCTTTGTTTAATAAATAGCATTTTGCTTCTTGGACAACAAATTAATAAAGCTTGTTTGCACTTTGTAGTACATTTGTAGCGATGCTCAACATTTTTAGCCAGCCAGCCAGCCAGCCAGCCAGCCACCCAAACAAAGTAAAATTCACTTCAATTTATCCACTATGAAGCGCACGCCATTCCATTTTTCAATGTAATTTCAAAGTGAGCGAGCAAAGCACTTGAACTTTTTAATTTAACGCTTGGTGAAAATTAAAACTTAAGTCTTCGATGTGTTGTTGTTGTTGTTGAAGTTGTCAATAAATAAAACATAAATCACATCAATTGTTACAGCAACAGTTCATTTTCACCGTCATGAATCAGCATGTTGTCATTCAAATTTAATATGATTTTATATGGAGTGAAAGAGAAAGTGTAAAATTGAGAAAATGAGAATGAAACGAAGGGGAAGACAAAGAGAAAGGAAGAGAGATAAAGAAAATGATGGAAGCAAAAAAAAAAAAGTGCTGGCTATTCGACTAGTTGCAATTTAATAATGTGCTTTTCTCGCTTTCATAAGAATAACGTGTAAAGTGATTATCCGCAGGGGAACCTTTCTATTTGCTACATTACACGCAATATGAACACGAACTGCTGCTCTCGGAGCAGTGCTCTCCTTTATCTGTGTTTTGAAGGAAAAAATGGAAATAAATACAATTCAAGTTGTCCGGGAAAAATTTCAATGCTGGTACATTGTATTTACTTTATTTACGTCAATACCATCCATCGGTCAGTGCATTCGACATTATTTGCTACAATGAAATTGATTTTTCTTTTCTCACTTCTTCTGCGTCTTCTTGCAAGCCCGCTTATATCGGTCGCATAAAACTTTTCATGTCAATTTGTATTGCTGCATTTTTATTGGATACCGCATAAACCGATCCAAAGAAAGAAAAGAAAAATATAAACAAAATCACACCATGCCAAACGAATTCCAGCTGTTTATTGAAAATTATAGTAGATTCATCATCGGCAAGTGCTTTATGGAGCTATAAAAATCCACTTCTCTAAAGGACGAATAAATGAAAGGATGAAGAATAAAGGAGAACGTAAGTGGGAAAGAGCAAAAGACAAAAATGTAGGAAAAGAACGAAGCAGAAAAAAAAATCGATAAAATATATTTTTGGTTTTTTTTTTCTCTTTCAAAGTAATAATTAGATTTCCTCTTTCAAATATGCTCGCAGCAAACCGCATTCGGATGCGGTGAACGGAAGTGGGGATGAAGAATTTATGAGGACTGCAAATGTTATTATGTGTTTTCATTCTATTTTTCACATTGAATGACCATCGATGCACATAAAATTGGTGCGAAATCATTTGTTGTTTGCTGTTCAAGAAAAAAAAAAAAAAAAAAAACGGAAAATTTCTCTTGTTCTTTTTTCGCTTCGATTTCGATTATGGACGTAGTATGAATCGATGGGGAACCACAATTCTGGAATGTGTTTTGCTTTTTACAATAATAAATTTTCGGCATTTATGGTATTCGTTGTGGATTTGGTTTGAGGCTTCTTCTTATATATCGCATACTCATGCAAGCAAGTCAACATTTGAGAAATGCAAGAGCATTATATGGATCATTTAACATTTGTGCCAGTGATTGTGTGTGTTATTCGTTTTGTGGTTGAATTTTCAGGAGAGAAGAGAGAGAGAGAGAAAGCAAGAGAGTGAAACAGAACGAGAGAGACAGAGAAATTTCCAAAAAAAAAAAAAAAACATCTACGATTTAGGCAATGATTTTGAATTTCCCATTCTCATTCATTCGTTCAACCACACCAATTTATAATAATTCATATGAAATGTGCTTTCGAGTCTTTGGCATCTTCATAATTTTCGAATTACCCAGAGAGTGAGAGATTGAATCACACAAGAAAATGGCAACATAAATGGAATTTCATTGAGTGCGTGCATGCGATGGAGATGGATGCTTGGATAGCATCATATTTGATTTAGTTGTTTGGTTTTTCTCATCGTATATATATGTATATTTTATATATATGTATGCATAAACCAAATCGAATGTGCTGCAGTTCGGTTCACTTCACTTACGATTTGACACGCATCATTTTTGTAATATTTCTTGATTAGAACATTGTGCAATGAAAATGGAATCCCGTCCATCGAATAATCCATGCCATTAAATAATGTTACCACTTACTGTGATTTTGAATAATGACCTTCATTACAAAATTTGTTCGCATGGAAATGGCAAAGCAATGACGCTAAACGACAATACATCGTCTGATTGAAATTGATTTGTTTTCACTGAAAAATTGCAAATGCATTTAAATTATTCCATTTTTATGTGTTGATTGTTTTGATCTTATTTTTCGTATGTGTTGATGGCCTGAAGGGATGTTTTATTGCTTTCATTATTTTATTGAAGTAAAGTTGGATAAACATTTGAAAATCCAAATAACTCAATTCATATGATTGTTTTGAATTCGATAATATTTTGAAACAATTCAACGCTTTTGGGCAATGCAAAGTTTTCCGACAAACACACATACATTGAAAACGACAACTTTTCTAACCAGACAGATGAAAACCAACTTACAAACGTCCCTGATGCCAACTCTGATGCCTATTCATAGGTTTTCCATTTATTTCATTGGTCGTTGGTTGTCCACATACTCACCAAACTAAAATTCTAAAACGAAAGTTTAGCCACTTGAGGCAAAATCACAAAACAATGCCGTTTTGTTTGAATTTCATCAGTTTATGCTGTTTATATTACATTGCACCATCATTGTAGCCATGTCTTAATTTGATACATGCTGAGTGAAAAGAAATCAAATTAAAATGAAAGAAATGTTTATTATTTTTGTGGATTTTATTTCGGATGAAATATAAGTAAAAGCATTGAATCGTCGAATGTTCGATACAATTGAATTAAGAAAATTCAAATGGATCATTCAATGTTTGTAGCCGTTGGTGCGATTCATTACTGGTTAATTACATTTTCGAGTTCATGTGTTTTTCGAGACATGCCTTGAAATGGTCAATAAACTATAATATTACAAATGAATTGTGCGTAGATTGTTTTAAGTGCATTGTCAATACACCATTTTACCATTCAACATCATACACTAATAAGGTTACTGCTTTTATTTATATCGTTGCATTTCGAATGCGTAAATAATGTTTTGTTTTTCTTTTTCAATGAAATGCCGTCCCTTCGTTTGCAATCGATATGTTACTTCAATAATATCAATCACTAATGGTTGAATGACATGACGCAACCCAAAATTTGTACGCACTTCTAACATTTGACTGGCTTCAATATCAAATATTTGTGGAAATTTGTTTGATTTACATTTTCAATGACGTAATCGAAAAGAAGAAAACTATTTTCTCTCCGTATTCTTAAATATTCATTCCATTCTTCAATGCGTTTCCTTACATTTAATTCAGTATAACTTCTGAATCTTGAAGTTCATTTGTAACATTGTTGTTTGATTAATGTTTCAACGCTCTTTTATTGTTGTCATGTAATTTTCATATGAAGTGGAGTGCAAAAACAAAAAAAAAAGTTTCATTGTGTGAAAAGTTTTGTTTATTGTATGATTTTGCGCCATTGACTGAGATGAAAAATAAATATTAATGTAAGGAATATTCGACATGTTTACCATTGATGAGATGCAACACATTCATGCCGAAGAGATCTCAAACTGGAATCAAATACTTTTTACTCTTAAACATTTATCAAAACACTTAACACCTAAAACAAAAATGTTGTTGATGTTGAAATCATCAGACACGTTGAACAGACAATCAATGTTGGTATCGATGCATGTGAAGGGTGTCTTATGCCATTTTGACTTGCTGAAATCGAGAAGTATCGAATGAGTAAAAATAGAATGAAAACATTCAAGATGACTCACAGCCAGTGCTGAAACTATCAATCAATTGAGATGATCAGACGTGTGACACACCAATAATGCTTCGCATAAATGCAAAGAAAATCTCCTTCATAAGTCCCGTATCCACAACCATTGTTTGTATTTCATTAATACTCGCCCAATCGATAAGTTGCTATTTCAAGTACATGACTCGCGCTCTCTTAATTTAATTGCAAGTAGTGATTGGAAGAAAAAGAACGGTCCAATAATCAATGTCAGATGCACGTGAGTGAGCAATGCTCATCCCCTGGTGTATTTCATTAATGCAATTTTGTGATAAAATGTGTGAAATTGCATTTTCCATATTATATTATGTAGACAAAGAATTGATTGCATTTTTCGATGAACAATTGACGGATTGCATAAAAAATATGCAGATTTATTATATGAATGCAGTCACCAAATGAATGCAATCGATCAATCGTATGCTGACAGAAGAGAAAAATTAAAGTAAATCCATCAACGGATTTACTACTTCGATTAGTTCATTGACCAAATGATGCATGATGCATTATGCGTATTTAATTGAAATGAACAAATTGAACAAAACAAACTGGGCTTCATTTTGCAGAGAATTTTGGTTCTAATATCCCTAAATTGCGCTTCAGCAGGTAGAACTTCAAAAAAACATAAATGTTGATATTTTCAGTTGATATGTAGTTATAAGTCTTTAAAATGATTCAATGATAATCCATCAGAGGGTTTTAGCTACGAATATGAAGTTTAAGAGCGTATTCAATTCAATCCATTTTTTTGTTTTGTTTTTTGTTTTCAGGAATATTGAATGATAAAGGAAATCACTGATAAAATGAAAAAATAAAAACATCGAACATCAACCATGGAATATTTTATATGTTCAATCACTACGCCACACTTTGATAAGCCGTCAGATTATTTCAATGTTGTTTTTAATCTAGGATTTAGCAAGTGCAATGTTTTCATCAGCATAGACATATTACGAATCCATCAATGCCTATCGCACTGATTATTTATGCATTCATCCAATGAGTCGAACAATAATGCAAAACAATCTTCCATTGATTACATCAGTTTTGATGCATAATTTTCGTTTTCGGTGGCGGCCGTTCAAAGTCTGAATCCTTTTCACCCCATTCGCATAATACTGCAGTCAATTATGATGCTTTGTTTGCATTTATGTATGCATAATACCCCGCAGCTCATTGCAAATATCTTCTCCACTCAGTCAGTTCCACACTGTAGGGTATTTGGTCAGACGGCATAATGTTTGTTTAAAACATTTTCGGATTTTTTTTTCATTCCTTTCTCTCTCTATCTCTCTCTATATTTTTTCTCCCTCTATTTTCTTTATTTACACATTGAGTACAATTTTGTGATTATCACGAATGCATGCGCATTTTTTACCTCAAAATACATTTTTATATTTTTGTGATGTGATTCATCTTTGATGAATACAATGACCGAATCATGCACAAATGTATAAAATTCAACACATTTTTGTTTTATCTCAAACTGATATTCGACATTCAATGGCTCAACCCCCTATCGTTTGCTACATTGCAACGGTATCCATTAACAGTCTGCGGATTGCATTTTATTTTTTTGTTTAAATTGATGTTTTAAAAAAAAAAATAAAAAACTGTTGAAAATCCTGGAAATAGGTTGACAGGGCTGAATTTTTCATAATTATTCATATAATCCTCTTTCCGGCAAATTAACTTTGCCGACATGCAAAAAAAAAAAGAATACCGTTTCTTTTTTTTCTTCTCTACTCAATATATTACATTGAAAATTTGTCTGCGACCCAAACTCTGGATAAAAGTTTTACGTCGTTTGGAATTTTTGTCGCTTGATTCGGTTGATGTCTTCATTAATATATTCGATAGAACATCGTGCGGAACGGACATATTTTGAATGCATTGTTTTCATAAAGTTGACTTTGGATTAGTGAAAATTACTTTGATCATCTTCGAGTCAACGTTTTGTATTTTTTGTATGTGTGTGTACTTCAATTAAAATGCATTTTAATTTACGAATAATGTAAATTTCGTGTTTCTTTGAGCCACCGCCGACTTTCATCTCATTAAGTGCCAGACAGTTAGGAAAACATTGTGCTAGCCACACCCTTAAAATGAATATCAAACCACAACGAACAGAAAAAGAGAGAGAGAGAGAGAGAGAGAAGAAAAAAAAAAAGAAAAGGAAGCGCCTTCATTGTTTGTAATTGCAACAATAATTTGTGCCCATAGTTGAATCCGTAACGCATTGGCGGTCGTTCTGATCAACGAACAGCAGTAATAAATAGTAACAATTTACTAGCGACACGTGTCTTCTTTTAATATTGAGCTATAAATATTATGCAATCGGCACGCTCGCTGCATCTTCGTTGAATTCAATGAGATGTAATACAATGTATATTACGTCGGTGAGCACTGCACATTGAAATATTGCTGTAAATTCAATGGAAAATCAGTGTTTTTCTCTGAATTCCCCAATGATTATCAATTTTTTTGAGCATTCTTGAGTTTTTCATATTTTTTTCCTCTTAAAGTTTTGAAAACTATTAAAAAAAATCATCGATAGTATGGAAATCATCGAAAAACATTGTCATTTGTCAATTTGAAAAACCAAAGTACATGGAAGAATAATTGAAAGAAAAACAACAACGATAATTGAGTTTTGACACACTCATTCTTAAGAGCACAAATGAAGCAAAACAAAAATCTAGAGCAACGTGACAGTCACGAATTTGACACTAATGAAGCAAATTTTCTATTTTACCATGGTGTTCCTGGCAACCGAAGGATATATTTACAAATGAATGTTCATCATTTCAATTCGGCGATAGATTTCATGTCAACATTGGATGTTATTTGCTACCGTATATTCCATGCACCACATAGTATGTACATTGTACACCCTTCAATATTTGTCTTCTGTTTCTATTTTCGTTTGCTATTTGAAATTGTAGCGTTTATTAGGCGATTGAATACCATATATTGCTATACACGCGCGTTACACACGACATGCAATTTTTGGCGTCAGAATTGTTGATTGACATGAACCAAAATGTATTGTGACGTTGTATGTGTACAACGCAATCTGTTCGTGTATTATTACATTACACCGAAAACAATTGACTGGTTTTTGGTTAGGCGAATAAATAATATGCCAGTATGTTTTGGACGATGCTCGTTAGCCGATTGTGCACGGGATAAAATGAAGATCTTCATAAACATGTCAATATGACCATTTTGCTTAGCAAACCAAATTGATTCATTAAAATATAATTTATCTATATTCCTCTGTGGAAGAAACAATGTGAAGCGACCAATGCGTCGCATTGTGTTTGATAAACAACGACCTATGCTTTGTATTTGATGCCACTCATCGGTAGATGCCAAGGGATATACATGTTTGGTAATTTATTATAATCAGCATTGATTTGTACCAATAATTCTGTCGTTTGGGTTTATCATCTTATTTTTTCGATATGTTTATCTATTTCGACGCGCCCTTTAATTTACTAAATGTCATAAAAATGACAAATAATTTTTTTTTTTCTACTTTCTCCACAAATATTCGCGACTATCTTGTACTTGTGCTAAACGTTACGTTCAATTTCCCTATATTGTCGTTGGCCTCTTGTGCCATCGAAATATTTTCGCAACTTTATTGCTTTTCCCAATCAATTCGATGGTATGTGCTCATTCCGAAACAGCATTCACTTTTATGAGATACAGTCAATGCAATCAAAGCGGATTAGTTCAACAAGTAATTCAATTAGGTTTGATTGGTTTTTCGGTTGCTCCTTTGAAGTTACCGAATCAAAATGCGTGGATGTTGGAAAATGAATGGAAAAACTTTTCCAGATAGAAATCTTAATCTGAATTAAACAACGGCAAAACTTCTCTTTTTTATTCTCTCTCTCTCTCTCTCTCTCTCTCTCTCTCTCTCTCGCTGTCTCCCTCTCTCTCTTGCTGTCTCCCTCTCTCTCTCGCTATCTCCCTCTCTCTCTCAATTGTAGACATTTTTTTTGTAAAAGTTTCACAAACAAATTGCGTTGATGATTTAAATGCAATAGTCAGCCGTGTTACATGCGACTTGTGTGAATGTTCATGTAAATGTAAATGTTCATGAATGTTTTGCATTTTGCGAAAAATACATTATTTCGATTTTATGTAGTTTGTTTTGGTTTTAAGATGAAATGCACTTTGTTTTGTTAATTCGAAGGATTCATTCATGAGAATTCTACATATATTCTCATGTGAAGAATTACGAGCAGAAAATGTGAAAAACTTTTCGTTTTTTCGACAACGAAAAAAAGAATGAACTATGTTAAAACCAAATTGAAACTGACATCACTCACACATGGAACCATACCATGCCAAGCATATCGACTGTAGCTAAATAAATTTTAATTAAATAGAAATGTTTTTGGATAATTCGAGCGTCTACGTGTAAAGCGAATCGTATGCAATGAGATCATCTGTTGGTTGAGAGATAGAGAGAGAGAGAGAGAGAGAGAGAGAGAGAGAGAGAGAGAGAAGTATAGTGACTTTTAGTGATGCGGCGGTGAACAAATTCTGATGGCATTGTTGGAAATGAAATGTAATGTGAAATACACGTTCGTCCAAAAACAGCAAGGATAATTTACCGAAACCAAAACTATGCTCATCATGTTCATTTGGGGAAGAGTGAAAAAGTTTTGTCTGTGTATTTTTTTTTTTCTCTAACAAACAGACAGACAAAGAGTAACATAATAGCATGCTATTTAAACGATTATGCTCCAGTTCAGTGAAATACCTTTGAAAATGTTTTTTTTTTTTCGTCTTTTACCCCTCCATCTCTAGACAGAATACCTTTGAGTTTCGAATAAATGAGATTTAAAGTAAAAAATATGAACAAAAATATTGGCTTGAAAATATAACAAATATTAATAAAGATGATAATTAGGCAAAATGGATTTGATATAGGTATAGAAGCATAATTCTTTTTTTTATCTCTCACCTCAACTACCAAGTTGGTAGTACCAACCGCTTTTCTACTCTCTTTTACTAAATACACATTGATTTATTCACTGTATCTTCATTTAATTTTCATAATTTTTTTGTTTGGTCAACGTTCATTTTTTTTTTTTTTTCTTCTTTCGAGCGGCATTTGCTTTGTAATTCTTACAACCCCTTTTTTGTTCCATTGTTTACAATGAAATATATTCTCAAGTCAGGTTCATCCTTGCACAATGGTCACATGAGAAATGGAGAATTGTATGCTTGTTGACGATACCATAGAAATGCGTGCACTGCAATGAAAATTAATTCGTTGTAATTGTAATTTATATGTTGGGCACTTGTTTCAAAGTTTCGTCTCTTTTTCGATTTTTCAACAAAACAAATTATTCATTTCGCCTTCACTTGCTTCAAATGTGGTTTGTTTGGCAGGCACACATTATTTGTTTTACGTTAACTGGGGGGGGGGGGGGTTATCAAGAAGCATTACATGTGAGTTCAATTCTATGGTTTTTGTGGTTATTTGCTTAATTTGAAATTTATTCGAATGACACGTATGTTGTACAACAGACGAAATATACATTTTGGCTTCAATTATTCCATTTTCAAACAGGGTGAAAATGAAATAGCATCGTTATTTTCAAAAAGGTATTTTTCTTTCACTTTTAAAGAATTGCATTATGTTGGATGGATAGCGTATGCCAACTTATGGATTATATATAGCTTGGGAATTGCGTTGAGTAAGGTAGATTTCTTTTTTTTTTTCGGATGTATGAATTACTAGATGAATTATGATTGTATTGTTTATTTTACAGCAAAGTATAAGATACTAAATATGACATTCAGTTCGAATTCGTATAAAATTTCATTCTTCTTCCCACAATTCATTCTTTTACAAATTCTAAAACCAGATTCACTATCAAAACGAGATTGAAATCATTCAATAAACATGGTAAAGTCATCAAATAGAAGATGAAATGCAGAAACTATACCAATTTTACCAAAAAGTCTATTTTATTATTCAGTCAATGTGAAAATCGAATAATTTCTAGATTGAAACCAAAATCATGTTTGCATATTCCATTCGTTTTCTTATATGCAAATCTTGTGTGTAGGATAGTCGGACAGCATTTGTATTTGTATGAGCCGCAGATGTACACTCGAAATGTCGTTACAGTTTCAGCAATATCTTCTACTTTGTTCATGGATGGTGGAAATTATTGTCATTCCATTTTACAACAGAAAGAATGTGTGTATGTGGAAGAAAGAGTGGGGCAAAAAAATAGAGGAAAAAGATAGGGAAAAGAGAGAGATAGAAAGAAAGGAAGAAAGATAGATAAAAAAGAAGGAGTGAAAAAACCAAATTGCTGAGTTAAAAAATCCATTTTCTTTCCATGCCAATCGAAGTGAAGAAAATGGATTGCGATAAATTTTACCATTAAAAAAGTTGGTCTGAAAAGCCAACGAGCGTACAATTTGATACTAATTGAATTGATAATATTTTTTTTTTTACAATGACAAAATTTGTCACCTGTTTCTCTCTGGGCGTGTGCATGTGTGGTGTGCGGAACTCCATTTTTTTTTCGCTTGTACAATCGGCAAGAATGGTAAGCACAAAGTGAAAGTACATTAATCACATTTGAAATCGGATTTCGTTTCGACATCAATTTACACCTCTTCACTTTGCAATTTTTTTTTATATTCGATCGTTTGATTGGTGTGGTGCGATGACAAATACGGAATAATTCATGCGATAAAGCCAATATTCAACCCAATATGTACTATTCACTTCCAATATGTGCGACTGTATCTGTGCCTCTGTCAATTGCTTGTGGTGATTTCTCGTTGGTAGTGGTTGTTTTTGTTGGAGCTGCGGTATTGGTGTTGGTGATGATGGTGGTGGTTGAATACTTTTTATTGTTAACAATCTAGTCTCGTGTTATATGATTAATGAACACACTGAATGCAATTACAAAATATATTTTATTATGTTCGTTTTGTGAATGGAATACATGATGATATTCTCATTTTGGCAGCATTCAAGTTGGCATTTTTGGTGGGTTGTCGATTTTCGATGTTTCATCGCGTGATAATAATTTCTTTTTACAATTCGTATGTTATGGTTGATTCGTGCTCTTTGCTAACACACCGCAATCATATCATGTATACGTGTGTTTTTTTTTTCTTCGTTGGTTCCTTTTGAAAACGCAATGCACATTCACACATTGCATGGTTATCATCAACATTTGAGGGATATAAGTAGCTGTTTTCTTTTTAACACCATAGATAAAGGAAATTCATCGGATAATTCAATACATCTCAAGCAAAAGCATAAGAACAAGCACAAATACATATTGAATGTTGATGGCATGGTATTTCATCTGATGCTATGATGAAGGAAGAAAAAAAAAAACCATCGGCAACATTGGATTTTTTCTTGTTTTTATCTCAACATGTAGCCGTTCTTTCTCTTTTTTATTCGACTGCGTTTGGTATTAAATTTGGCACTCGTTTAACGGTGCAGACGGTACACATGCAAACCCTACAATACCATGCATAATCCTTTGTATCACCAGGAGTAACGTGAACGATAGCCGTCAACATGTGTTACACATAACATTTTTTTCCCTCGATCTGTATATACTACACAGTTGATTGGGGAATGCAAACTTCACACAAAAATTTAATACAAACACTTATTCGGTTGCCATTTTTTTTTTCTAGCATAATTCGCAAAACGGGGGACACATGCACCATCATCAATACTTGCTGAATCAAAAATTCTATAAAATATGCCTTTCGGTGTTTGGTTTTAGCAACTATGTTTACAATTTTTTTTATTCTTTTTCTTTTTCCTTTTCCAAATTTCTCACCCCTCTCTCTCTCTCTCTCTCTCGTTCTCTTCCTCTCTTCCTGAAATCTGTAATATATATGAATTTTTAACACATTACACTCAATAAAAATCGCAGCAAAAATGATGAAAATTCTTGTTTGAAAGAGTCGAAAAAATCTATTTTCTGTGCTGGGTTCGTTTGGGTATTTGGGTGCGACGACACAAAGTCATTTTTATCATCAGGCTCATTCAGTTGAGTTGTTTGGTGCGTGGGCGCGAAATTCACGCATCATATACTTTGGCATAAATGTGCCTTTTGGCATTTTTTTTCTCTTCTCTCCATCTCCAGGCGGGAAACTCTAGCTTTCTATTTTTGGAACGCTATAGTGGACATTGAGTTTTATGTACTAAAATTTATAGACTCGTATTTATATCATCTATGCACCGTCAATTGAATGCATCAAATTCCGTCACTTATGTTGTACATCTGGTTAATTCAAAATTCGGCTCACGTTTTGCAATAATGAATACGTAAAAATGCCATAAACGCACATACGTTCACATCGATCACAAGCATCTCTTTTTCCGTTTACAATTTGCCATGCATCGATAAAAATCAGGAAAAGTTCGATGAACTCTAAATGTTTTTAATTTTTTTTTTTCTTTTTTTTCTTCCTGTCTACTGGGGCAGTATGAAAATATTTCAAAATGTTTGAAGACTCCCCATTTTGGATCAACTACTCAAACTAGCATTTGATCTATATAAAGTATATCATAAGGTCGTTTGATTCGTTTGACGTATCAAAACAAATAATCTGCTTGTGTTTATTTCCCAAAGGTAATACTTACATCGATTTATAACCCAATATCGTCATTAAAATGGCCGTCTTCCACTTTCCATCATCCACACAAATACACAGACACACACACAAAATACAATTCAACCGAATCCACACATGCACTCTAAATATTTATTTAGAATATTGAAAATACCTAGTCCATTTCGTAGTTTCACCTGAGCTCCGATTTATTTGTTCCTATGTTACCGGCAAATGGAAAATATTTCTGCAAAAACCAAACCATTTTACCGCAAATTATTCATTCAACTGCGTATATTTGTTGGCCAGAACATCCATTCGAACAATGTAAAATAGAATTTTAGATCCGCTTTTTCGGGTTTTTGTTTTTTTTTTTCGTTATGAATGAGAGGGGCCCATTTAATCGTATTACACATATTTCATTTTTACTTCTTTTTTTTTCAAATTCAAATACAAATGTATATCGCACATGCACACCAATTCCACATGACTAAAACCAAGACTAAGATTTGTCGTACGATTATGAATGTCCTCATGTACATATCACATCAATCTCACCAATATTAAATTGCTAAACAAAAGACAATACACTTTACCATTGAATAAATGGTATTTCTCTTTCCGTCATCTTAACTTCAACCACAACCAATACCATGACTACACAGCTTGCTTAAAACAAAAAAGGTAAAATTTGTTCAGTGGACAAAGAAAATGGGAGTTTGTCGTTTTATGACTATGAGTAAAGCGGGTCATAGAAGAAATTTCATTATTCCAATGGATGCTGGAAGAAAAAAACCTTTTATATTAAGTTTTCCACTCGATGAAAAGATCTTTAATAGTCACATGTAAAAACTTATATCAACGATAGAAACCTTTGCTCGATTACAATATCTAATTCGGTCTTTTTTGTTGATAACATTTACTTTTACAAAGTTTTTCTTCGTTTCTAATCTTCAGCTGGTGAGTCTCCTCCAGTATGATGCGATTTCAACAAGTATAGTCTCGACTCTCGAACGATGAAAAAAAAAAGAAACGAAAACAAACTCAATGACATTTCTAGACATTTTTCAACATATTTTGTATCAAATATTTGAAAATGCTACACATTTTTTTTGTCCTCATCTTCCGAAACTATTCTGGAGTGTGTTTTTTTTCCATGTCGGAAGATGCTCAACTTTTCTTATGATTCCGTTTTTTTTGCCATTCTTTTTTTCTCGGAAACTTTTAATATGGAACAATTTACTTTTAAGTATTATTATCTCAGTTGAATATGGATTTTGTTGGCGGCCATAGAATTTTGAGAAACTCTTGAGAAAAAGAAATTATTTTTCATTTTCTACATTAAAATGTATATTGTACAGTCGTACACAATTTCTTTCTATCTAGAAATAGAAGTAAGCACTTCAATGCATTCGGTGTATTTTCAGATTGAGTAAAAATAAAAGAAGCTTTTGATTTGTGCTTTGCCTATTACCAAATTTCACGAAGTAGGTATATAAAAATGATCCGAAGCATGTCATTGGCAGTGAGTAAAATAATCGACAGTAATCGTTTTGATCGGCTAAATCCAACACCGTCTGATGTGATGGATGTAGAGAAAATCAAGCAGCTAGAAGATTAGCATGATAAATTCACGAGTAAATTTTTGGCATGAACATTTTCCATGTCTGAAAATAGAAAAAAACCAAAGTTATGATGTTGATTTAGGACACGATACATAGCAACAGCAGTTGTTGAATTGTGTATGTGTGTGTGTGTGCGTGTCGATGAGTTAATGCATTTCAGATTATATGGATTTTCCGTTTTTCAAATATGATTTTTGTGTCAATATTCCGCACCAATTTTCGTATTCCCGCTTTCTATATAATCTTGTAACAATCCATGCGTGCATATCTTTAGAGATTATGTAAATATTGAACATTGAAGTACGTTCGAACCGTTTTTTTTTTTTTTTATTTTATTCTTTACTCCTCGTACAATATATGAGAAATGAATTTGTTATCAACACGTTTCGATTTTTTTTATATGAAAATTGATTACAGCACTTTTGTGTGAGTTTACTTTTCGTCAAAATACAAAATCAAACAACACTTGAAACAAAAATTGGATCAGTGTAAATTTAATTGAATAATATGGAAACATGTCATCTCGGGGGACACCTATCAAAAGTTATATGCCACAATGTTAATTCGAAATAACTCAATTTCAAAACTAAGCTTAAACTTTATTTCCATATTTTCACCATGTTTCATTTTTCAAATTGTGAAAATTCCGAATGCATTTCTTCCTCTAACTGCTCATTTCAAATGCTTTAGCTACACAAATTAATTACCACATGCTTGATGCTTTAAGCATAATTTTAATAGTCAGACGATCAATAGTATTGCATGACATATAGTCAAGAAGACATTTTCTATTTTACAATAAAGTTTTAGTTTTTCATTGTGTCAGAAAGTTTAAATACAGTTTCAATATGTACCGGAAACAAACCTGGAATTTATATTGAATTTGTAACGTGATTTGATACATATATATAACATGTGCATCACATATTTGCTAGTTTGCTTAGTGGTAGAAAATGCAAAACTTTTCATTTAAAACATTTAACAAGGAAACTCGATGAAAACTGAAAGCCAAACTATCGTACGTCTATCTAAAATTATCTGAATATATTAAGTACAATTTGTGCTCAAATTGTAAATGATTCAACGTTAAATCGGTTGAATACAAACGAAGACTGATGAAAGAGCATACAAGGATTAGAATGTTCAACTCCAATTTGTGCGCTAATTAATATTGAAAAATAATGAAATTTAAACATAAATTATCAAATATGAACTCTACTAATAATAATTATCTTATTTAATCAAGTAATTTAAGTATATGTGCACAATAAATGTGCTTCCATTGTAATTTCGTATAGTCAACGGAGCCTCCTATTCCGGAGTATTTCCATTAAAATATGATTAATATAACAAGCATATGCCACTATTATATCATCATCTGTACGCACCGAAATTTTAAATTAGTTCATTATAGTTTAAATTATAAATTGAACAAAAAAACGCACACAAAGTCAAGCACTTGGTAAATCATTTGCAAAAATCACCAAATCATTATAAAAAATACAAACTAGCACAGTGCACAAAGCCAAAATAATTTAAAATTCTGTATGTTCAAGACTATTTTATGGGATTTTCAAGAATTCGGTATTTTTCCCTGCAGATTTCTGGTAAACGTATTGACAGTATTCAGTAATTATTTAAAATTCGAACTTTGGATGTTCCATTTCAAAATAATTCCATATCAGTATCTGTGTAACGCATTGAATACTAATAATATGACAACGTCATAATGACGTATAGAGTATTATTCTATTATGAAATAAACTGGTCTTAAAGTGCTTAAAAATTTCCTCCAAATGGTGATGAGAATTAATCTCCAGATAACCAGTCCGATCCTGCCCGTCCGTCCGCCCGCCACTGTTTTAAATATGCTTTGATATGCACAGACAAACTAGATGAAGATAGATAAATTCAGATTTCAAATGAAAATAATTTGATGGAGCAACATTTTTTTAGAAGAAAAATTTTGATCAACCCGTTCGTTCATCAGGTTTATCTGAAAAAAATCTTCAATCATTTGCGGGCAGATCACAGGTTTGTTTATCAACTAGTGTCCGTCATTCAAAACGAGCATGCAAATAAAAGCAAAACTTAGAACACATAGTTTATGTGCTACATTGAGGAAGAACATACGTAAAAATCGGTTTCTCTTATCAAATTTGGTATTTTCAATTAAAATGTAAAGTTTTTTTTTTCCTCTGAAATTTAGCATGATGTTTACTTATTTTTTTTATATAAAGATTTTTGATAAAAAATTATAAATGAAATTCAATTATATGAAATTATTTAAGTTCATTGAATAGTGCTAAATTTAGTTGACTTCATTTTAATTCTTTTGTAATGTTTAAAATTGCAATTTCTAACAAAAATTATTGATGAAAATGTATTGTATACAAAACTATCATTGCATATTTGGATATGTTGATACATAAACAAACAAATCATAAATAATTGTTTTGATAACAAATAATATTTAAGTTGCATAATTAATGAATAAAACGTATAAGAAATTTAAATGTACAACATCTATTTAGGGAAGGGAAAAATGTAAATAACCTTGAAGTGGGATTGAAAGTGATCGATATACACAAGATAACAAGATTGCGAACAACTCTACCGCAAGTATATAAAAAAAAAAAATTATTTGCATAACAAAAAGTGTCTCTATGTTTAAACAAATCAATGTTGTCTTTCATTCAAAGATTATTGTGAGCTTAGTGTCAACATTTTTGACATTCAATATTGGTGTATCTACATCCATTTCAGCAGTGTTAATTTCAGCACTCACTGGACTAAATGATAACATTAATTTTAACGAAACGTTACACATGACAGCAGTTGAAGTATCATGGATGGGTAAGAAATTCTTAATGGATGCAAAAAATGAAAATTTCAATCAATTGCTGCACCGCTTAAAAATTCAATTGGTTTTTTTTTTCAGGTAGCATTAGTTATGTTGGCAAAATGTTGGGTAGTCTAACATGTGGATTTGCATCAGAATATTTTGGACGTCGAAATGCTCTGATTTTGGTTAATATTCCACTATTCATATCATTTTGTTTATTTTATTTTTCCACATCAATTTGGCAAGTATTTGTTGCGAATCTTTTATTGGGCTATGGTGCTGGTTATATAAAAGCGCCATGCTCAACATTTGTGGCTGAATCAAGGTAAGGAAAAATAAATAGAATAAACACAATCGCACATCCTTTTATGCTGAATATTGATTTTAATTTTTATTCAACAAAATAGTCAAGCTTCAATTCGTGGTGTTTTGGTTTCAATGACCACTTTCACAATAACACTCGGAACGCTTATCATCTTTGTAATTGGAAATCTTACTCCATGGAGAAATATTGCTCTATTTTGTATTATAGTTCAAATTACAGCATCAATATTGCTTTTCTTTGTAAGTGAAACTCTATTTCAATTTCATTTCTATGCAAATAAATTTGTATTTATTTTTTAGATACCAGAATCGCCAATGTGGTTGCTATCTAAGCAATATGATGAAGATGCATTGAAATCTTTACAGTGGTTACGTGGTTGGGTGCCACAATATGTGGTTAAAACTGAATTTGATACTATAAAAGACCATAAAGAATCTTTAAATTTGTGTGCAGAATGTAAAAAGACCGGCACCAAATGCACTCATGTTACCGCACAAACAGTGGGCCAAGCTATAAAACAGTTAACTCGAAGAAGAACATTAAAGCCATTTTTCATTTTACTCATCATGACGGCTACTTCAGTTTTTGCTGGAAATCATCATTTAAACTCGTTTATGGTGCAAATTCTCAACACATATAATTCACCAATGAGTCCCAATTGGGCAATGGTTATTGTTGCATTGACTGGATTTGGTGGCACATGCTCAGGCATAATTGGATTGAAAATTATAGGCAAAAGACGATTATATCTAATTGCAGTATTTGGAACCACATTTTCCTATTTAATGTTAAGTAAGTTTTACAATATTTTTTAATCTTTTGAGTCTTTGAAATTTTTAAATTGGAAAAAAAATTGGATAAAGAAGAAAATTCATGTAATATTTTTTAAAATTCTATCAGGCATTTATGGATTCATGTATTTGCCATCAAATGTCAAGTCATTTGAACATAAAATGGTAATGAAGGATAGTTCAAGTTCAAATTCAAATTTGAATGAATCTGGTTCAATAATTCCATTGATTATGTTTTGTTTGATACAATTCTGTACGATTATTATACTTTTGGTAAGATGCAACACATGTTCGTACATTGAATATATTTATAATCAAGAAATTCTCTAATAATAGATACCATTTGCAATGCTGAGTGAACTATATTCGCTTCAAGCTCGGAGCATGGCCACTTCACTAACAACGACAATGCAAAACATTATAACACTTATTGGTATTAAATCTTTCTACAATTTGGAGAATTGGCTTGATTTACCGAGCACATTGGCCATATATTTTGCCATTGGAGCAATTGGGTAACGATTGATTCATTTGAAAATATCAATAGATTCGTAATTTATTTTTATTTAGGTGGATAATCATGTACAAAATTCTACCGGAAACTGAGGGATGCTCTTTGCAAGATATTGAAACGCATTTTTCGGATAACAATCGAAAATTCACGGATCGACACATTGCACGTCTTTCTGCAAATAAAAATGTGAAGAAAGATATTTGTTAAAGAATTCACTGAACCTTGTTTTTTTTTTAGTTCAGAAAATTAGTTTATAAATATATTTGTGATATAATTTTGTTGTTCGTGCAATTTGTCCATTTATTGTATAATATCAATTGTATCTCAAAATTTAATAATAAAGTGAATACATGTAATTTAAATGTATTTCGATAATGTTTTTGATTTGTGCAGCTTAAGTGTTTATTGCAAAACCTTTCGAAAATGAAAATCCAAGTTTCTGTTTATCACTTAAGCTGTTACCATTTATTTAAGTCGTTGGATGTGCTCTTTGAAACCCTTTCATTTAACTGCTTATGTTAGCAAGTTTGTTTGAATAAGAAGGATTATCACCAATCATCGAATGTGGCCATTATTTAGAGTGTTAAATGAATAAATTCTCTCTGTTCAACATTTTAATACTAAGCTCCTTATCAACATTGGTTTCCTTTCAATTTTATATGAAATAAAATGGGCCAAATCCATCATAATTTTGTATCAATGCATTATGATGAAATGGTATTTGGGATTAAAATTATGGAAAAACATACGCTCGATGAATATGCATTCATTGAAAACATTTCATCAAAGCGGTTAACCACCAAACATATTCCATTATGGAATATATTCATATTACGCATTACTATAAAACGCATTACTGTAAAACGCGACATTGTCTTTTACAAACATAAAAATGTGCGTTTTTTCGGTCGATCAAACATCATACTAAAAAAAATCTAAAAAAAAACTCAACGAAATAAAAACAAAACGAATAAAACAGTAAAAAGAAAACTTTATTGCGAAAATGTTTCAAACATTTTAATTTTATCTGTTTTTGTTTTTTTTTTTTTTTTTTTGTCTTTTCATTGAGTTTTCCGATGATGTCTTTTACCCAAAATAAAAAGCCATCGGTTTCAATGCACATTGAAAAAACTGCTGCGATTGATAGATTTTCCGCATTACGATTTTCGTACGTAATAGAAAGTTTACGAGGTTGTTATTTTATCGCGCATTTATTGTCCATACAATATAATGCGAGGACGAAAACTCAAACGAAAGAAGAAGAAGAAGAAAAAAAACAATTCATTCAATTATTATTCGTTTTGTCGTAAAATCTAAATGGAGACTTTTCGATGTGCAGCAATAAAAATAATGTTTTCGAATAAAAATCGATAATTTTCATGTTGTAAGCGTATGAATTTTGGTTTGATTTGATTGAAATAATATTCGAAAAATCATGAGTCTAAACAAAAGTTTTCATCACAAAACAATTCGAAACAAATTATATCAGGATTTTTCCCCAAGTTGAAGCATTTTTTTTTTTTTCTTCAAATAATTATTTCAAATTCCATTGAGCTTTTGATATGAAAGTGGAAATAACAATATGGTGATTTCTTCTACGTAAAAGAAACAAATTGTTCAAGAGTTTGTTCGATTGAAGAACTTAAAATGAGTGACGTTGGCTGTTTTCATATAGAACTAAAAAAAAAAAACATTTGTTTAACAACGTTAAAACATTGAGTCATCGAAAACCGAGTAAATTTAACAAATCGCCTTAGAAATATATAACCATTGGTTGTGTTGACAAAATACAAATTGGCTCCTTCTAGACGAAAGCGATTTTCCACCGAACATATTTTGTGCCTTGTTAATTCAAAGTTTTGGTCATTACAAAGCGTATGGTTAATAAAATGAACCATTTTGGAAAAATGTGTTGACAAGAATGTGCTTGAAAACCACAGAATGTCCCGCAACCAGTTGGTTGAATGCCGTTTCGGTCATTGCCATATTGGATTAGATTATTTTAATGCTCTTTGCTCATATGTGGTATCAAACAAGAACATTTATCTCATTTTACCAAATGGTTAAAGTTTTTTGTATATACAATACCATTACGCACATTATTCTATAAGTTTATTGCGCATTTCATAGGTAAAGTTTGGATTTCAACGATTTTATTATTTGTAAAAGAAGAAATTTTTACGTCCGCATGTACGTTAAGATAATTATAGTAAAGATTTTGTTCATATTTGGAAAAAGTTATACAATTTAGATTGAGTATTTTAAGATGAGTTCAATTTAGATTGGGTATTTTTGAATGGATTTCAATCTGAAATTCGGTCACAGAAGATACTGGCACCACAAGTGGACAATGTTATTCATCAAAAGTGCTATTTCGAAGACCCATTTTTTCCCCTGAATGTTCTATTTTTATTTCGTTTCAAATGTTCAAAATTTTCGTTCATTTTCGGTTTTACCGAAGGAACTTTTCGATGAAAAGCATAACAAAAACATGACAGTTTATTGTGAAAATGATATTTTCGATGTCAACCATAAAGTCGTCGTTTGTTTTAGCATGATAAAAATAATTGAAAATAAATACAAGTTAATTTACATATTTTTCTTTGTCATTTCAATAGCAACACAAAAAATTGCCTATTCATACACATATTACATTTGTTCGATAATAAATAAAATTGTATTTCTAACAATACCAATATTGATAGATTACATGAAAATAGTGTTTTAATGACAGTCGTTACGCCCGATTGGTTTCCAAAAGCACTTTGATTATAGGAATCTTGAATTATTCATAAGAAATTTCCTTTTTGCACGCAAAGTGTTCTTTTCCTTGTATTTGAGATATGTTATTATATTTAGATAGACGTACTGAAATTGCATGACTAATTTTCATTGCATTTTTGATCGAAAACTTTGATTGCATTTCAGTTTTGTGATGGAAATAAAGAAATTGTCATACTTTGAAAATAGACTCAAGTCTTGTCGTTCTTCATATCCATATAGGAATTCTAATGCATTTTCAATATTTGATTGAAGCAGTTTGAAAATATTTATAGAAAAAAATTAGTTCAATTGAATTTGAAAATGTGAGTGAATTTTCGAGTAAAATCAGTATCTAAAATTGAAAACAAATGACACATTCGATTGAAGAAAAAAGCCATTTGAAACAGGTGCACGTGATTGCTATAGAAAAAAGATCACAATCAGACTGTGTGTCAAAAGGATAACATTTGACACATATAAATAAACAATTTTATTCAAAAGTCGATCAATAGCCTAAAGATATAAACGGTGCAGTTGAAGCAGTAAAAAGTTAAAGTTTTTCATTCCGTTTCACCCAATAAAAAAACTAAGTAAAATGGAAAACGACGTTTTTTTTTTGCCTTTTTATTTTTTCAGCTTTTGTTGAAGAGACTTTTTTTCTCTCTTTTGTATCAACTAATTCCCAAGGCGAAAATCAAATTTAAGTTTTATTGGTGACACGGAAAACAGTTGTAAAAAAATGTCACAACAAAACTTTCAAAGTTATTTGACAATCGGCTGAAAAAAAAAATACGAACTTTTACGAAAATTGAAATTAAGAGTTTTCTCTGTTTGCACAAGTTATTCTACTCTGTTTGTTGTCGGATGTAAGTTAAACGACCGAGAAAAAAAAAGGTTTGTAACAATGTTGTTCTCGTTAATTTGTACGGGACGCACGCAATAATCGTTCCATTGAATTGCATTCAATGACCAATCGTGTATATTCACTGCTTTTACCGCTTTAGTTTATGAATCGTTCGATTTATGGGTCATGAATGAATTGCAAAACACTTAACTCTGTGCGCCGCCACTTCTTATGCCTTCAAGTTTTTCCTTTGATATGTGAACTTACCATGAACAAATAAAAAACGGATCCCCTTCAAGTGTTCTTTGGCCGTGTTCAGTGAATGAAAAGGCGAAAGAAGAAAAAATATGCTGATCCATGAAAAATAAAAGCGTACGCGTTGTACGTGGCATAATGAATGTTTGTTTGTTTATGTTATATAAACATTAATGCGATTGATTCACTTTGATTTTATATTGTTCACCACTTTTGCCTTCGAATTTCACTGTCCAATGTCCATTGGCATGCTATTTGCCATTTTATTGACTCGTGTGTGTTGACAAAACATTCAATTCGATTAAGTGGAAAATGAAAAATGTAATCAATTCAATTCATGTAAATAATTGTTCAATTAGACGTAGCTAAGGAATATATATTGATATTGAAAGATATTGATTCAATGATTCGGCGAAATGTAGCAAAAACTATGCTTGAATTCGACATTTGCCAAAGATTTTTCCACAAAAGTACTAAAAAAAAAAGAAAGAATATTGCACAAAAAAGACCATTCATGAACCCCATTGAATAAATCAAAGCAAAATGCGATATCGATAGGATAAAAGCGAATGTCAAAATATTTGCGATTTATCTCTTTCACGGCCATCACGATTTAATGCCATTGCAGTTCAAGCAAATAAATATTTTTTCCCATTTGTTGCTCTCAATAATCGCCAAATATATAGTCTATCTTCGATTCATCAAGATTTTTTTTTTCTTTGTGTATGCATTGCGAAATCGTCACATGCATGCAAGCCATTCCAATTCGATATGCGAGCTCACTTGTCTTTTCGTCATCGATTCGACTATCTACCAATTTATTTCACTGGAAATTGGATAAATTTTTATTGTCTTCGTTTTATGAACATCACTTAAATCGGTCGTTTTATGGATCAAAATGTTGTATGTGCATCAACACATATGGTACATGTTTTAAGTGTGCGGGAGTGATTCGAATCGATAAATGCATATATTCAATGCAATATCGATACTTGAAATCAAACTATCGATTCCCTAACAAGATAACGACAAACAACAACAACAACAGCCAAGCGTCGACTAACTGACAAGGGCGAAATGCATTTTAATAAAAATTACATGGGATTACTCTTTACGGTTATTTTAACTGCTGTTTCAATTCGACTGTGATTTGAACATTTGGTCATTACAAATGCAATTTCACCAGTGTAGACGAATTTGTGTGTACCAACCATATGCATGCAAAATGCAGTGTGACAAATTTTGACTTGTGTGCAATTTTAACAATAAAAAAAAAAAACAAAAATTAAACGAGACCTTCAAATTCACTCTGAATTTTTGTTTTGATTTATGATCTATTGATTGCTTTAAAATGCTTTCAGTTTAGCTATTGTACGGTCATTTCTAATCGATTTGACAATATATTGGGTGCGAATTTACAAATGAGAAATGTGATTTTTATCTCATTTGCTTGTGTTTTTCAATTTTATCGAGATCGAATTTTGACCAGCCAACTGGTTGCATTGTTATTTTTCGATTTTCATCCGAACAGTAATTTCTTTGTTTACGGAAATGCATTATGCGCAAAAATACTGGCAGTTTAGTCTAGGGTCGATATTTTTGTTTTCATTCACATACTATTTAGTTGAATTCAATTGTTTGCACATCCATATTAGTGGTGAGAAGGCGTGCGCCGGACATATTAAACTATTGTTGAATTGAAATACAATGAAAACATAAAGTACATCCGCCATGGGAGCAAAACCAAATGGGAGTTTAAAATGACTCAGGAAACATTATACTGAATGCGAAATGAATAGATAGTACTGAAGAAAAAATTTGACACGTTACAAACACTTGTTTTTTTAAAAATAAAATTGATTTAAGCAGTTGAACCTATTTTAAAAAATTTCAATTATTCTGCTATTGGCATAAGATGAATTAATCATTTTAAAGCAGAGTAATAATGAAATGTTATTTTAACATAAAGAAGAATTCTTCATACAATCAAACTGTTTATTATACGAGCGACTTTGAGAAAAAAATTCTGAATCTGCTTAAATTGTACTTTGGTTCCTAATTAATTTGATTATATGAACAATGTGAGCTTAATCAGCACTATCATTCAATAATAATCTGTGTCTTTTGTCATCTGTTGGCAATGTTTAGTATTCAATTTAAGCAATGTGAAACGCTTCAACGAAATTCCATTAATTAAGCAACTTTTCATACATTTCCATTGCATCTCATCATTAACGACATTTCAATAAACATATCATGAACCATAATATATCAATATATTGAAACCAACACATTCTTTATGAAATTCAATCGCACAAATATTTATATTGAAGTTAAACAAAGTGATTTATAATTTACATATCGGCAATTCCATTTTAAAATGGAATATTTTTTGCGATTTCTCCTCAATAAATCTGACCTCAGAATTGTTCGGTTTGGTACCAGAGTTTGAAATAATGTATGGGTCAAAATACAGAAAGTATATAATTTTGATAGAAAAATAAGTGTTTGTATCTCAAAATCTGCCAAACCAAACGGACCCATTCCTAATACACGCTTAGAATCTTTTAATATGACAGATACATTTTTTGATGAGAAATATTGGCGAAATGGTAAGTTTTATATACCGTTGGAATGAACTTGTACCGTAAAACTTAAAAAACAAAAATATCAGTAGGAGGACGTACGATAAAATCGACAAAAGTCGAAAAAACAACAGGAACAAGCTCCCAAAAAAAATTCGGGATGGTTTGGGGTTCCCCAGACTCCCGATGCACGTAAATTTCTTTTTTGCTATGGAAAGAGCACCCCTTGGGCAACAAAAAAAATCAAAAAAAGGACTCCCAGGGTTGCAGAACCCCCTCAAAAATCGATTTTTTACATTGACACGATCTTTTTATATGGGGTGACCCCCTAGAAGGTAAATTCAGGGACACAATTTTGTAGCGCCATCGATTTTCTTTCCAACGGTATATTAGGTACACCAAAGTGTAGAGATATTTTTCGAGATATATTCATAAAGGAAAAATGCCTCTAACGAATTTTTGAAAAATATTGTTCCTCAGCCACAAGCGCCTAGGGTGGGTCCCTGTAGGACCTGAAATTTTGGATTTCCGAGTTTTTCGATGAAATAAACATGTGTGCAAATTTTGGGTAATTTGTTGGGAAGAAATCTTAAAAATTAATTTAAAATGGAATTTCCGATACATATAATCATCATTGAGTGCCTTTTAAGCGATTTTCGAATTGTCTGTATGCGTATATGAAAATATTGGATTTACGTATGCTCGATTTTGATTATTTTCTATAAAATATATATTCGTTGAAAAACTGACTCATTCCATTCGAAACACTGATTGTAACAAGATAATTTTGATTTTTTAATAACAATACTGAACAATAAAATGTGTTTTAAAGCCTTTTATATTTGTCCTCGATGCGGTGGCGAATACGTATCATGGAATAAAACGAAAGGAGAAAGGGAATGGTGCCCGTGTTGCGATAAATTAAATGAACCCAAGTATGAGGTGAGGAAAATAAAAGAAATATATTTTTTCAATATAATATATAGTTGATTGAAGTTTGAAACAAGAATTGAAATGAAATATATAAACAATGAGTTAACTTTGTTTTTTTTTTTTATTCCAGGTGGAAATACAAGGGCCATGCAGTTCCAAAAACACTTGCATGACCCATTCCTGCAACGAAAGTAAAAATTGAAAGTAAAAATCAAATGTAATCGCTACTCGAAATGATTACGCAAATAAAAACCAACATGGTGAAATTCAAATTGAAAATTTATTTCGTTTTTTTTTTCAGTTAAATCAATTTTTAGCAGAAAAACTTTTCATTCACCATAACCATAATCTAAAATTTTCCAAATAAAAGTATATTTTAAAAATCGATTGCTTTCTTCGTAAATGTTCAAGTTCTCAGATTGCCAATTGGATTTCATTTTGTTGATAATTACATATTTTCTGGTTTATCAGTGAAATAATACAATTTTGAAATCACTCTTAATTGTAACTTGAAGCATTTTGGTGACTCAACTGTAAGTTGACTGTGCAAACAAAATGTGATTTTGTGGCAATTTTTTTTTTTTCATTTGTTACTATGCCAGTTTCAATAAGCATATTTGTGGATTTCCTTCGTCCACACCAATTCTGCATCGAATGGTACTTATCGTACAAATTGATGTGCTATTGTACACCTACACAAAAAAAAATGAATGTCCTTATTAAAGGTATTGTATTCTATGTTCATACCACTCGTGAAAGCAATGAAATAAAAAAATACAAAAAACAGCGATAACACAAACAAAATGAAATTGATATCTGACAAATGAGTACAATACACGGAAACTCGCTTACCATCGTGTATTTTTTTTTTCGCTCGCAAAATTGTGGATTTGAATAAAAACCATTTTGAATTGAATGGTTATTTTCTCTTTGAGTGTCTACCAAGTAGCCAACGGCACTTCATTGACGAACCAAATAAACAAGCTCTGTGACAATGCTTCAAAAACAAATGAAGAATTGTATAACGAACCATTGAATTGAAGCTCATTGGAATTGACATATTATTTCATGAGAAAAAAAAATTTCATGAAAATGCCGAAAATTCATTTCGACTCAATTTGCGCAAAAAAAAATGGAAAAAAAATCGATAAATCCATCATACCACCAATATCGAATATTGACATTGAATTTTGTGCAAAACAAAGTGAATGATAGTGTACTGCGGTGGTAACATTGATTTTTTCAGAGTTTTTATTTAGAATCGAAAACAATCAATACACTAAATGCGAAAAGATTAGAAAAAACACACGAAAAAACTAAAATCAATGCGGAATGTTGACAATCGGTAATTTCTATCACTCATAGAGACATACATAAAAAAAAAGAAAAGAAAAATAGAGACACTTGATTATTATGACTTGACATTGTACACAGATGATTTACCAAGTGATTTATTGTCACTTTTAGCCAAAATCTCCATAGGGATTGTTTTGGTGGTGTCTAAAACCTCTTTTAAAAATTAATTAAATTACTTGTTTGTTTAAGTGTTTACTTTTGAAAAAACGATTACGTCATATCAAATTATTAATGATATTTTGTTTGACTGTATGTAAATGAAATAAGGCAATGCAATGGGCTGTTTTTCATTAAGTAAGTGATCAAATATTTGCACAAATGCATCCACTAATATTACGCACAACCAAAATGCAGATATTGAAATTGAGTTCTCTCTTCATTTAATGTGTAAGGGATGAAAATGTGTTTGTGTATAAATTAAATCATTTTTTGACGTTGACTAAAAGCATTTTAAACAAATGCTGTGTGAGCACCGACTGAGAGCAGCAATTTGAAAACAGAAAAGTAAAAAAAAAAAAAATGTTTGAAATTCAATGAATTAAAGTAACAGAGTTAAAAACACCACGAAATACCCCAATTGCAAACAAAGTGTAAACTGTCTGTTCAGTTGATGCAGCAAAAGCGGTCCATTGTCAAACAAAAGCCCTACGAGCATCAATGTATAATATGGTATCGTGCCATACGACAATTCATTTGTGAACGAACGAATAAATAAACGAAAGAGAGAGAAATGTATTACATCAATATTTTTTAACACACAATAAGAATGAACAATTGCATTTTGTTACCGCATAAATCTCACTGATTCATAAACTCACCCTTCGTATAATTCCCATCACTTTCTCTCTCTCTCTCTCTCTCTCTCTCTCTCTCTCTCTCTCTCGCTCTCTCATTCTCTCTTATTTTTCGTGCATATCTCAATATAAATGAATTACCTCACGCACAAAAGATGATGATACACACAGACAAACATTTCAAAAGCGACAGAAAATTTGTATTTATTGTGTATAATTTTGTTTTTAATAGAAACAGAAGGTCGATATGGCATCTACGTGATTTGATGTTTGTAGACAAAAGAGAACAACACAAAAAACACATAAAAACAGGGAAAGAAAGCAAAAAAAAATAACAACATCCATAAATGCAATGTGCAATTCGAATGTAAATCGTTTCAATCTCCGTACCATAGAGAATGTATTTTGGGCGATGTTGTTGTTGATTTTTTTTTTTTTTTTTTTTTGTCTTTGCTCGAAACAAAAATGATAATCGATATTGAGCCGCTGTTTATTACCATCCACAGAGACTTTTCTCTATTTGAACATATTGTAGTCAGTGATATGCAAACATTATAGTCTCTCGTATAATAAATGGGGCGTCAAAATCAAGTGAATTTTGTCTGATCCGATTTCCTAATTGCATTTTATGTTTCGAAGCACAGCCAACAGAAAAAAAATGCATTCAAATGCCAACGGCAATTCATTTCAAACTGTCACAACTGGCTGCAATTTTCCCGAAAAAAAAAATGCTAGACACATTTAAGATTTATTAAAAAAAAAAATACAACCAAACTGACTCTATACAAATGGGAAGCGAAAAAAAAACACTAAAACATTGATTCAATAAATGTATTGATAAATTTCGGTAGCACATATTCGATTGACAGTTAATTTACGTTTGTGTACGCGCAATGGGTTTCATTTTTGCTGTAAATGATATATTTGCCATTTTGATCAATATTTCCCAATTTAATCGTATTATGTACAAAACACGCAAAGTGTAGAAGAAATGCGATTACATGACGATATCCTTAGCAAATTCCGTGTTAAATACGGTCGTTTAAGTTCGATTGCATTTACTGTATTAGTCTAACTGTGTGTGTTTTTTTTTCTCTCTCGTTCGTTGATGCATGTAACGAGGGTTGATATCTAAATGGATATAAGTTGTTCTTTTTGTATTTTTATTTTATTTTTTTTTTTTCGTTGGTTAGATTCGATTCAAGAGTCGAGAGTGCAAATTGCTGTAAAAATTTGTCATTGTACGGCGACTAGTTGAGCTGTACACATTTTAATCTATCGGTGAGAATTGTGTCAAAATAGTACTTCATGACATGCATTAATTGCAATGAACCCTTGTGCACTCAAATCAAACCTAAAAATATATACCCTTTTTTTTATTAATGACATGCTGTGCACGAGACACGTTGTTTCAATTACAATATATTTTCCACGATATTTTCATCACAATTTAATTTATACAATTGAATACAACTAGTTGAGTTTGGACTCGCATAATAAATTTCATTTAAATATACGTTTTTTGAATTGTCGTTTATTAAGTTTAATTGATATATCAATTATTAAACAAGCTAAATTATCAATAATCAGTAATCAGTAATCATATTCCGATTAACATTTACAAATTGAACATTCAAAATTGTTTTTTCGTTCAACAAAAATAACCAAATAATATAAACGGAACTAGAATAGTTCGTTTGAATTCTCATGGGATATGAAAATTGTAGTTCAACTTTGTTGAAATTGAAAATGTGAAGAAAACAAAATTATATCGAAATGTATCGCCTGCATGAATGCAATAAAAATAAAAATGAATCCCACTGAATGAATCATCACTGAATATTCTCCTCATCGGAATGTTTTGAGTAAAATTCGTGAGCAAAATTCATTTTCTCCTTTGTTTGAGTGAAATGTTTCATGTTTTGAGTGGAAATCCATCCAAAAACGTGTGCTGTCAATTGAAAACATAGAACAAAAAACAGGTTTTAGCCTTCTCTATGTATTTGTTAAATGAATTTTACTCAAATTCATTCCAATTTGATTTTTGAGTAAAATCAACGTTGATGTGTGTATGTGAACATTGCATTTGAATTTGGATTGTAGCCGCCGTTGTTGATTCTCTTGTTGTTGTATTCACGTTATTGTCATCATTCTACTCGCTATATTTGTGTTTTTGGTCATTACACATGTGTTCGTTCGTTTCGTTGAGCGTTTGGGTTTAAGCGCGCTTGAAATCCAACAAACCAGAATGTGATGTATTCAGTACAACATTGTAATCGGACGCGTACAGTTCACAATACGTTTGTTATGTGTGTGCGATTGTTGGGCGTTTCGGCTTAAACAGAATAATATTTCGAAAAGTATTACAAGTGAATTTTAATTTTTATTTGAAAAAAAAAAAAAAACAAAACAAAATATCACCGCTGCATAGAAGGTTTTCAACAAGTGTTGATTTTTATTTTTATGATTATGTCAATGGTTTGACATTTTTTTTTAAAATTGATTTTGCATCCACAAATGGGAATTTATTTAAATTGAACAGAGAGAGGCAAAATAAAAACTCGAATATTTACACCTTTTTTATTCCAGTCATTGTTGTTTGTGTTGAATAAAGAACTTGGATTTTAACAAGCACAAACGCATTTTTGTGCGACATTTCGACGCACGATTGAAGGCTATCTGCGTAACCCATGTACAGTTAATGAGAAAGAAAAAAAAAACCATAAGAAGTTATCAACAATTTACTTGACTCGAAAGACACCGATTCAGCGAAATTTTTTTTTTTGCAAAGAAAAAAAAAATAACTGTGTTTCATCGAAACTGACTGATTGTGCTGTTTTAAATTGATGATAGTTTAATGTACATTAAGCCAAATTATTGTTATGTACGATAATCACACTGTGATTAATGTGTTTATTTAAAAGAAAAGAAAAATTTCAGCAATATTTTAACCTGTTTGATTGTGTCTGAAAATTGTACGTTAAAAAGAAAGTCTGTGTTCCTAAAATAAACATTAACTGACATTAATTGCATTTTGTCCAAGACTTATCTAATTAAATCGTTTGTGTTGCACCATCATCAAAAATTATCTCTCAATTAAATGACACAATTCCCAGGTAGTTGTGCGTGACAATTTTTTTTTTTGACATTTTTGTTCGGTGATATGTGTATATTGAGTGTCATCATTCCCTATCAACTAATTTGAAGAAAAAAAAAAGAATAAAAAAGGTGTTTCATATTCACCAAGCAAAATTCCGATCACAATCACAAAATTTTCACATAGACATTGAAAACGTTTCACTTATCAGAGACACCTGTGTACACCTGTTTTATGCGCTTGCAAGACACATACAAAACAAAAATTACGGAAAAAATATCACTAAAATTATTCTTAGCCGAAGTTTCATCAAAACATTATTCTGACAACCAAAAAATAATAATAATAACAACAACAACAACAACAACAACAACAACAACAACAACAATCATTAAAGCACACAAAAGAAATAAGCAAACCACACATACAAACATTCAACTTAACGGCTGTATAAAGAAAGAGAAAGAAAAAAAACTTAATAAAGAAGAAACTAAGACGAAACACATATTAACCGTGTGTGTGTGAAATTGTGAATTTTCGTTTTTACGCTCGAGCCACACACACACACACACATCATTTGATGCGTTGTGTGCTGTATATGAAGAAGACAGAAAATACGAATACAATGGCGATTAAAAATAAACAACAATCAGAATTTCGTTATCGTTTCACGATATTGAATTTCATTTTTATCTTATTCGTTAGCAGTATTTTAATAGGTGAGTTGAGAAAAAAAAAAAAACAATTCATTAACTATTCCATATGAAATTTATTTACCTTAGATTCTCTCATAAATAAATGTATATCGTTTCGTACATTTTTGTTTACTTTCTCGTAATGCTTTCCGTTTTTGTTCAAGTCGAGTCGGTTTGGAAAAATGTCTGAGAAACGAACACTTTCGTGTGTGTGGTTTTTCTGTTATATTTTCATCAATGAATAATGAATCGAATGAATTTGCTTTGATGTGTGTCATCGCTAATCAGTCATTTACTGAAAAAAAAAGAAAAAAACTTTGTCATATAACCAAAATCATGAATCATTTATTGGATGCGTTAAAAAAACTCCATGCTATATTTCTCGATATTTCGATCTTTAATATTTAAATCATGTGACGTAATGTAGTTCGATCTAAAGCGAATGAGATCGATTGAATCACACTGTTTTGCTAGCAGCAACAGTGTGCAACACGAAGAAGGCAATGAATCGTCGTGCAAAAGTGGCGGGAGAATGTTTCTCATGATATGCAATTTTATAAGCAGAAAACAGAAAACAGTGTTTTAACATCACGTTTGAAATCGAACGGTGTGCTGTATACGTAAAAGGTCATATATTTTTTTCATCTTCTTTTTCTTCTCCAATGATAATAAAAGTGGTTTCATTGTACAATGTAATGTTGGTTGGTTCAGTGTGTCGTCTCGGCTCACGATCGGCACGAAATTTTCCTTTCATACGAAAAAAAGAATTCTTAGACCATTCGATATAATCAAATAGGCAGTTCCGTTCCATTTCAAAGAATTTTATTCAAATAAATTAAAAGTGAATGCTACATTGCTACTGCATGATGTTCACAAATCGAACAAGTACGATTGGACCTTAACAGGTCTACCTAGAGATGCATTTATTTATATTATATTATTATTCTCTGAGTTATTCACAGATACCAAAAGAGAGAGAGAGAAAAGAGAGAGAGAGAGAGAGATGCGTACTTATTGGCGCTGACATTCACGTTTTCAGGCGGTGTTTGGGTGCTTGTATTGATAAAAACGTGAGCGCATAGTGAACAGAAAATAATGGCATCTCACACATGGAATTTATGATATTTTATGTGAACTGTGGCACACAGTTAGAATATTACATGCGTTTGCTTCTGACATCGATACAATAAACACGGTCTGAACCGCAACAAACAATGCACAAGAGACGTAGCAACGCGAACAGAATCATTTTTTCGAGAAGAGAAAGAAGAGAAAAAAAACTCACAACGAATCGGTTTTTATTTTCTTTTGCTCACGCACAACAACACTAAATTACCATTTCCTTTTTTATGTGCTCGATTTCGTTGCTACAAGTTATTTTCACCTTCTCTCATCGTTTTCTTCCTCTCTCTCTCTCTCTCTCTTTTTTTTTTCTCTCTTGTGGTTGTTGTTGTGCATGTTTGAAGGTGCATTTTAACGTATGTTCAAATACATATACAAAATGCTACTGTCTATTTTGCATGTTTTAATAATCAACTGCACCACAGGTACAGAAATACAAAAGCACACACAACTATCTAGTGTTTTGAGAATTAAAAGTGAACTAGAATAAAGAGCAAATTGGGAAAATATGCACATTTTCAAGCATACAGAAGAATTCGAACACAAAACAAATGCAAGTAATGCGAGTACACGTGAGCTCGTGTGTTTTTGTTTTTTTTTTTTTTCAATTCGTTCTTTCATTTGCGCTGGTTTAATGACACAAAGTCAAGCAACAAACGCATAGTACATAATATTTTGTTGTTCATGTTACCTCGTATGGAGTGTTATTGCGTGACTGTGAATGAACAACCAAACCAAACGAACCAAATATCACTTTAGAAGCAAACGAGTGAGAAACGCTGGAAAATTAAATGCCACAACAAAAATCGCGCTTCACAATATCGTTCACAACTAGCGCATATAACCTTTTCGATGAATATTTTTCATCGTGTAAAAGGGCATACCATTAGTTTTTGGTCGCTTTTTATTTCATTTAATTGGAATTGTAAAAGAGACGGAAAAATAGAGACAGAAAGAGTTGAAAAATGGAAAAAAAAGATATGAAAAAGAGCGAAATATAGAGAAACGGACGAAACAGAGAGTTACGGAGAAAGAAGTAGAGACTTAAAAGGCAAACACAAAAATTATGAAAGATTTTACACGTTTGATAGTGCAATCGACGCTTTGTTTTTTATGATGATTTTTGTTTATTTCGAACCACAACACAGTTCTTATTAAAAGACATCATTTTTTTTCGGTCTGTTCTTTTTTTTGTGTGTTGTTGTTTTCAACATGCTTAAATTAAACGATTTCGCTGGATATTTTGTTGTTGTTATTCCTTTTGGTTCTCATGCAATAAAGAAGTTGAAAGGAATATTAAAATATGCTCGCAGGTAAGACGATGTATATAATGAGAAGAGAAACAAAGAAAAAGAGAAAAAAACAAAACGAGAATATAAAAAACAAAACACGATGATGATGAAGAATCATCATCATATATGCGCGCACACCATCTACCATACTATTACTTTGTGACATTTTAATTTATTTGATGGTGAATGGTGCGATATTGTTGTTACTACATGAAACCATACCTCGAAGACATACTACAAATCTTTTGCCGACGACGGTTTTTCACATAAACTAAAATCACAAAAAACCGCTCGCAAAACATTCCTAGGCAAAAAATGAAGAAACAAAAAAAAAAAAAAAGAAAAAAAAAAAACAAAAACGAAAAAAAAAAAACAAAATGATATACACACATTAACACTCTCACAACAGATACTTTTATTCACTCTCAACTCTCGAGACTCTATTATATTTATTACCTGGAAAAGAAAAACATATCGTTTTTTTTTATTTTTTTTTCGGACAGCAAAATACTGTGTTTAGATTATGGTTATGAATAATTCGTGACGGTTAAATCGTTGTTTTCATATCGATTTCACACGCTAAATCGCCCTCTCACTTTACAAATGCATTTTCATTGCTCGCATCTCTCATGTCAATTGTTGCGTCATTTTGTAATTGTAAAATAATTTGAGATGCTGCGCAATGCGCACCTTTCGGCATTCAAATGACGATGAATTGAATGGCAGGTATCAAACACGATTTAAAATGATTTGCTTACACTAGGTTTCAATCAAATTGTTTAAGAATACTGTCAGTTCAAGTGGCTGACACATCACATAATATCATCAATGAAAGAGGAAAAATCAAATAAAACCGTGTCGATTGTCGGTTTTAGACAAAATGCTTTTCATCCTCATGCTAACACTTACCGACTTTTATTGCACTAGCCCATTTCCAAGGTGATTACAATAGTGTTCATTCGATTGATATGAATCAAGAGCCAAAAAAAAAAAAAAAAACAACAAAATTGTTGCGTCGCGAGCACGCTTCCACATAAAACGAATTTTATTGGAGCTTGAATTCCATTCGATTGTCGAAATTATTTCCAATGAATGCGATTGTTTGCCAAGTGCAAATAAATTCGAAATTCATTCAGAGTTATTCGGTGTGCGTGTCGTCAACGGATTGAATGGGAATATATATTGCAAAAGTGACCATGAACACAAAAGTAGAACGTAAGAAAACATTTTCTCAACGAATATATTAGTTGGGTTGATTGATGTTGATGAGAATCATTGTGTAACTTTTCCGGCGACTCGATTCTTTGTTTATTTTGGCGAAACAAACTGTAAACAAACCATATGGTTAGTGGATGTTATTGACGATGCACAGAAGCCAAATATCAACAGAGTGCCGAAATTATGTGACGATGTTGCAATGACATGGATCCAAAGCGTCTCTCCTTTTTTTTGTGATGTTGATAACAATGCCTGCGTAAATGATCCTTTTTCATCAAATTTTCAGCCAATTTCAGTTTGTTGTGTACATGTGCGTGATACAGCCGTTGATTTTTCAGCATTGAGTGCCGGAAGAACTCGTAACGTTCACATAATATTTGTTTGTTAAAGCATCTATTTACACAGGCGAATGAAATGGCACGAGTGTGACAGGCCCTATATACATTTCCACATCAAAGCCAAATGTGTTTTGTTATTCTATTTGCAATTGAAACAAAGTCTCTCATTCCATTTAAAAAAAAAAAACCCTTTTTGCCTTGAATATAATTTATCAAATTTCATAAATGTTTTCTTTTTAAAGAAGTTTGAATGAATTTCGTTCTGAATTTTTAATGTGATTTGAATCAATGGCTTTGTTATATTGACAAAAGATATATTTTTGGGGCGTACAAAAACCAATTAAATGAGGAATATTTTGACGTCAATTAACGGATCTTTTCCTCGTTGCCATATAACAAAAGCATTAATCCAAAGTAAATTCTCTTATTGTTCAATGTCATGCCCATGCCCATGGCCATGCTTTTATTTTGTTTTCTGCTTGCGAATATGACACAAAATCCAAAACTGAAAGAGAAATGAAATTTTGCACCGTAGGACAACAAATTCCATTCAACTCAATAAAGTAAAGGAAAATTTTAAAACCAAAATTCTGATTGTCATTTTCATGCGGTTGCTCTATAGTTGGTTATCATGCAGTGACTCAATTTGAATTTCGAATGAGCTAAAAAAACAATTAGACCAAGCAAAGTAAATGATTTTATTCTAAAAACCAAATGCTCTCTATTGAGTATGATGGACGAACAAAACCATGGTGGCTAAAATTGACTTGAAAATGCAATGAAAATTAATCAGCTTCGCATTGTGTACGACAGTTTAATAAAGCAAAAGAATCGTAAACCCTTATGTTTACTCCTTTTAGTTAGTCACATCTTTTTCCAAAAATATTTTACCACAATATGATCGTTGCATGAGCATTGAAATGGGCTTTTCATTGAATTGAATTGAAAACGATATTTTGACATCTTGTCGACTGACAAGTGAGAATGACTCGATATTTTTTTATTTTTTATTTTTTTTGTTATCTGTTTTCGTTTTGTTTTCATAGCATTTTCTCATTGAAAATGTGTGTTTGTTTATTTACTTATTTTGAGAAATTTGAGAGCGCATTTCAAGCTGTGAACATAATAAATTGGCAACTAGTATGCTAGTCTCGTCGCACCACAGTTTTTCTCTTTCGTCGCATGTGTATAGGTTTTTATGTATTTAAACATATCGAAGCATTGGTTGTGCATTGGCTCGAAAATGGTATCGTATAAATGGTAGTGGTACGTGGTCTATGTGCACAGTCATTTAATATCCCACCATGATACGACTTTATTATTAACTGCACGGCGCATCCTGTCTCAATTTACCCTCACACTCTCTGGCAATCCGTTGCGTACCATTTTTATACATTTTTTTTTTTCTCTATCTTATGTCACTTGCGAGCGCCTTTTTTCGATTCGTCACTTGTGTCATCGATATTCTGGCGGACCATTTGTCTTTTTTTTTTTTTGTTCGTGTGGCTCTTGTGTCGTTGTTGGAAGCTACAATAAACAATGCTTTCTTTCACTAGCTTTGTCTATTTGGTCCTTTGTCTACCACTTTTCCTTTATTAATTCGTATTAATAGCATTTTTATTTGATATTCAAACATCGTCCAATAGATCCTTTTCTGTGATTCAGCTGCGCAGACCTTTCTCTTTCTCCACGTTTCGTTTGCAGTGCTTCGTGTCTTCTGCCACTCTTCGTCTTTTTTATCATTCTTCATTGCTCTTCATCTCTTTCTCCAATCTTCGTTTCGATTGCCACTCTTCATTCACATCGTGTTTTTTTTTGTTGTTGATGGACGGACACAAGCGTTGCGCGTTCGAAATTTTTCAACGAAAAGTCGAATAAATTAATTATGATAAATTTGTTACATTATATTTTCGGGAGCGATTTCATTTGTCGGCTCTTTTTTTACTTTCTTTTCACTTGTTCCTTTTTTTCTCTCTATATCGTCGGCTTACGATGTGGAAAAAGTCATCAGCTATTTGTTAATCATTTATAGCTATATGTTTCAGTCTTCATATTATTGTATTTTGTTTCAATGCGTGGTACGGGTGCTGAAGACACCACGTGCTCCCTGAATTAATCAAAATAAGGCCATAGATCACTTTAATTAAATAGACTTGCTTCGTACTATTGCCTGGCCAGCATTATTTCAACTCTCTTCCATATATTTTTCCATTATACATCCATCTATATCCATCTTTGACTAGGAATGTGCTGGAAAATACGCAATGGAAAATGTACGCAATCCTTAGCAATTTTGATTAGCATTTGCAAACGCACAACCAATTTACAGTTTACGAGGAGAAAATTATTCATTTGATAAGGTTCATTTGAAAATACTCTGGAAATATTTGCCTATTTGGCTTCACATCGATGTGAAGCATCTTTTCAGAATTTCATTTCTAATTTTTTTTTTTATGTGTGTGAATAAATTTTTCACAGCTTTTTTCCATCCACCGAAAGAAAGAAAAAAAAAAGAAAAAAACAAGTGCGACTGGCGTTGATTGAGTTCAATGAAATGCTTACGCAAACAATATTAATATCATTTTGCGTGCCAAACATCACGCCCATGTACACAAAATAGGTGAAAAAGAATAACATTATTCAAATTCGTTCCATAATTTCCTGACATTGGCGCGCAATGTGTATAGAACACACATTTCGGTTCTATGAAGCAAGCAATGAAATAAACACAACACTTGATTGAAGTCTTGCCATGGTAATAGCAAGCGCCTGAGAGAGAGAGAGCGAGAGAAAGAGAAAGAAAGAAAGAAAGAAGAGAGAGAGAGAGAGAGAGAGAGAGAGAGAGAAAGAAGAGAAAGAGAGAGAGTGTGTGTTTTCCACTCTGGTCTCAATCATCAATTTTAAATCTTCACTTCCTAAATCTTTTTTTGATGAGCTAAAAGAGCGTACATTTGGCTCGTGTACGTGAATATTTGCATATTCATCAAATCTGGCACCGAGCTACTTTATCATGTGACGTCATTTTATCGATAAAACCATTATGAAAACACAATCTGATTGTCATTTAAAATCACAACCAAATTAACGTTTTAATGGAATCCGACGTAGAAAATTTTCAATAATAAACATAAAATGAAAATGTGTCGGAAAATCGCACACGGTGACACACACTGAATATTTTATGTTGTTTCTTTCTCTTTGTTCGTTGACGTTAAATTTACATGTGATTTTATTTAGACAAAATTCACTGTATAATTGTTATTAGCGTGTCCTTAACTATCGTATTCGATTGCATTAGAATCTAATGGTTGTGCCAACATGGAACATTGCATGAGATATGTGTTTATGGCATTAAATCAGTTGACTTAATCGAAAATATAATTAAAATTGACAAATACTATTCAGAAAATCACTTTGTATTCGGAATTTGCATTTTAATCCAACGAAAATGCCACCGCAAAGTGCTTCCGTCTAATACAATACAGAATTTTTTTTTTTCGCTGAAAGTATGAAAGAATAAAAGAAAAACGGTAAAGCCGAATGAATGAACGAAGAACCAAAACAACGAAAATAATTGAAACGAATGACTGTGTCGGTTGTTGTTTCGCATCAATTTTGTTTTCTATTTGTTTGGTTGATTTTACTAAGTGAAAACATTTCCACACACACACACACACACACACACACACACAACACTGCCAAATGACAATCGATCGGCTGTTTCCACCTTTTTCTGCTTGTTAACATTCGTTAAAATTATATTTAATTTCGATGAATGCTAACAATACAATCTCACAATACGATTGAAAGTGGCTGCGGATTTGGATTCAGGCAGTTGGTAAAGTAAATCGATTGAACATTATACGACCGGTAATGTGGTGTCGCATGGAGAGACAAAAAAAAAATATATATACAAAACGTAAATTGCTTCGCAATTGGTATTGACAACGAACATCACCATCGCAACGGAACACAAAAAAAAAAAAACGTTCATTATTGCTCGTTGCCACTGACATTACAATATATCTGTTTCAAACGCGTCCACAATTGACACAATATTTTTCGCTGTTCTGATGAGATTGAGCCAGGCATCTCGCCATTTCACTCAATCTCTCTTTCTTTTCATCTCTCTATCTCTCGGTTATTCCCTCTTTCGTTTTCACCCGACTTTTCTCACTCTCTAGGTTTCTCACTCTTTCTCCCTTTTCTTCTATCCAGTCTCTTCTCATTCAGTTTTAATTCATGTTCCGCGCCAAATGTAATTGATTGAAATTTCTGCAATCGACATGAAATCGACGTGTCCATCGCAGTTTCTATTGGAAATCATCACTGATTCAATGCACAACAACAAATATGTTAAACATAGCGCATCACATTGCATAGAAACACACACACACACACAGAGAGAGAGAGAGAGATAAAATGAGTGAGAACAATGAGGCAACAGCATTCAACAACTGTTATTAAAATTGAAAGGGACATGGAAATATGTGGAATTTACGAACGGGAATGTGATTGGTAGTGGATTCAAACAAACAATAAATAATATAACGATTGTTTGCATTGGTTGTAATGTGTATTTTCAGAATGTGAAATAAAAATTGCAAACGAAAATAAATAATAAAAAAAGAAAAAAACAAATACGAACGATTCGATCCGTCCACAGATGTGCATTGCTTTCTGTTTCTCTTTTTCTCTTTTTCAGTCGCAATTTTGTCAAAATGGCCATTTCACATAAGTCGGTTTTTATTTCTGGTTGAATCATTACCTTTGAATCGGTGCATTGATGTCATACAATAACTACTAAAGAATGTCCGCATTTGGTGGAACACGGCAAAAGAGGAAAATAATCGACAGGAAAAAGAAAATCAACGGCAATAATAGCAATGGCAGTCTCATTGCATTGACGACATCTGTAAATCGTGTCACATATTTATTGTTTGATGAATTTGCTGCATGTTGACTGCATGTCAATTCGCTGTGTCATTAAAGGGCAAGCAGTGTACAAAGCAATGGCAATGTCAAACATGAATGCCCATGATGTAGTAAAAACAATGAATGCCGACTGAGATGGTCATCGATCATGTTCAAAATCAATTTAGAGAGCTAGCAAAGTTCACATAAATTTCGGCATACTCAACAGTGCTCGTTACCGACAACATTATATTTGTTTTCAACAATTTGAATCAAAGACGGAATAAATTACTCACCAATTTGGAGAGAAAAACTCCAGAACAATTTAGTTAAACAAAACGAAAATAAAAATGTACAAAACGGTGATAAAAAGCATAGCGGCAGTTCAACAGGATAAACATATTAAACGGTCTGGATGATTCATCCATTTTTTTTATTTCATGTTTCTGAGTGTGTGTTGTTCCTTTTCTTGTTTTCGAAAATTGATTTTTATTTTCAAATTTGATTGGTCTGACTGTGAGAAACATAATTGAAATTGAAAACGAAGATGAAGAAGGAAAAAAAAGTGATGCATCAGGATTGCCCTTCGTCTGCATATCACGGCCGCTTCAAATTGAATTTTTCGGTGGAACATGTGGAAAAAAACCACATCAAATTCAATCCCTTTACAATGACATCCATTTATTGGATGACACACAATTTTTCCGCCGTCGAATATTTTCTTCTATTTTCAATTTAATAACATTTCAAGTTGAATGGTGTTGGTGTACCAACAGGAATCAATAGAATAAATGAGTGATTGAAGAGACTGCGTAGGCATTTTGCCTATTGACGATATGGTTACATCGGAAAAAATCAATCATTTGAGTGATGATAGTTGAGTTTTTGTACATGAAATAATTTTGTTTTTTTTTTGTTCTCTTTTCGTGTGGTTAAATATAATTTGTTGTAATCAGTCTCATTCCTTTTCCAATGCAGCCAATTTGTTAATCGATCAGAACCAACAGTCTCAATAAATGAATCCTAACATGGATTTTAATTCTTTTTTTTCTCTCTTTCTCTCTCTCTCTCTCAAACATGATTGAAAAACAGAAAGTCAATTTGCTGGAACAAACCGCTCATGTTCGATTTTGTGGTTTTTTCTCATTCGATCTATTGTTTTTGCTTCGTTCGTCATCTGGTTGTTTGTTGTTCTTTTTTTCTTCAATTCGAATTTGACTTTTGCGCCTGGCATATTTGGCGATAAGGAATTCAAATCATATTTTCACATTCCTTCCAAGAAGTACAGCGTTATTTGTAGCATTTTTGTTTGGAATTTCAGGTGCGCACAAGATTGATTACTTGAGCAGATGCTCACTGCTTGTGCAGTGCATTCACAAGACTCTATGTACAATGTTAAATATTTTTCTTGATTGATTCTCGCCTGCTATGATCGATTGGCTCATTTTTTCCAAGTCGTTTGTTTTTTTTTTTTTTTTTTTCAATTTCCAACATTTTTGAATGATATTCATTTATTCGAATTCAGTGTTTCTCTGCTTTTTTTCATCATCACAATTCAAGTAAATCTAGATGTACCAAGATTTTTTTTCCGTTGTTTCTGTTGTTCAAATGCAATGAATTGGTGAATGCACATGAAATATACTCTTAAAAGACCATTTGTCTTCGTTTTGAGTTATTTTATCAATGTCAGCATGCAGTAAATACAATTGCTTGAATTTACCTCACATCTTTTCTCACTCTTCTCTCATTCTCTCCGCGTTTCCAATTTTCAATACAACATGCATAAAAAAAAAGACATTCTCGCATCACAAACCACAACATGATCTCTCTCATTCTCTCTCATTTACGTTTTGCATGAGATAAAAACACTTATTGCTGGCATTGTTTAATTTTCTCTTGTGTTTTTTTTTGTCTGTCGTAAATATTTCATTTCCGATTCATAAAATCTATTTTGTATTCAGTGTAAATGCTTGGTTCACTTTTTTAGAGCCTATTGAACATCCGTTCAAGCAAAATACGTCTATATTTCCATTACACGGTCAATCGTTATGTATGTTGAGATGTCTTCTTTTTTGCACACACACAGATTGTGTTTGTTGAAAAATTTTCAATATCAGCCACGATGCGCAGAAAAAAAGGAGTCAAAGTGATGGTGCCAATGAAAAGATGCAAAAATGAAATGAGACGAGAGAGAAAACAATCCCTGAAATCCATTATCTTTGCGAATAATAAATTTTCCGACTGCGGTGTTATGAAGCGTAACCAACCGTAGAAAAACATTAGTGCGAGAGATGATGTTGAAACCGCTGTGTACATTTATATACATATATATGCCTAACCATATTTTCTCGATGTGTTTTTTTTTTCGTCACCGTTGTCGCCTTACACGTGCGAAATATTCACGTTTTTTCTCGGTTTTCATGTATTTGTTCTGAGTTTTATTTTTTTTTTTTTTTTTTTTTTTTTGGTTTCTTGTACTTCTGTCGAAAAGCTAATGGCAACGATAACGGGATATTCAAGTACATGACGAAAACTACATTGTTCTTGTGCAATTTGCAAAGAAGGAGGCACAGAAAGAAAGAGAGAGATAGAGAGAGAAATTGAAGCGGAAAACGATGAGTGTTTGGTGTTTTCCAAATGAATTTGTACTTTACATTGGTGCGGCAACTGTATTTTTTTTATGTTTTTAAACCACAAATTTTGGCAACAAAATGTGCCTGTAAGAACATTCAGTGGCAATTGTGCTACATTGGTCTTGTTAAAACAGTTCAATATTCGGCAAGTTTTAACTTACACAAACATTCACAAGAAAAAGTGAGCTAAAAGAAAAAAAAAAAGAAAAATAACAAGAAGAATGAGAAACGGGTTATTCTGAGACGCATATGCTAACAAAGTGAACACCTTACGGGATATGTCGCAATAATATTGCATGTATTTGGCCGCACGACCAAACATGAACATATTTTACAAAGGCAGCAGACTAAAAACCATTACCGATATTCACCGCAACAAATTCGCTACAATTTTCATTTGGAGAATGTTTTTAAAATGCTTCTTTCTATCCACTTGCACATTTTCTACCCAGTTTAAATGAGCAAACGTTGTGATTCCAATGGAATGGGACAAATAGAGAGAATGTGAATGAGGTTGAAGAAGATGATGAGAAGGTTAGAAGAGAGGGAATGAAGCAGAAAGAGAGAGAGAGAGAGAGAGAGAGAGAGAGAGAGAAATGAAGAGAAAAGTGAGAAAGAGAGCTAAAGCGCTTGCACAGGATTTTCGGCAAGTTTTTGGTTTGATGTTTTCTGAATTCGCTTATCTTTTTGGCATGAGCATATTTTTTAAATACGTGCAGCTGTGTGCGTATGCACAAAACACGTCCCTTGGGGTTTTCCATTGATGGAGTGACTTTATTACGTGAACATAATGATATTAATAATATTCTCGCTTTTTCAGCATCATGAAGCACACAGTCGTATTAAAGAACACGTTCAATTTGCATGGCAAAAAGAGCGTTATGCCGAAAACAATGCAATACACACTAATGTAACCACCTTCCGTCTTCCGGTATGTTTGCAGGCAAAACATTGCCAATGAAAATGGAAATGAAATTATATTTTGTTCTATCCCTAGTTACAATTTGTAAAAGTAAAAAAAAGGAGCCAAGTGTTTGCGTGTGTGTGTGAAAGAGAGAAAGTGAAAGAAAAAAACTGGATTCATTTGGATATTTTGAGCTAATATTCATACGGCTAAACATGGAAATTCCTGTTAAAAATATTTGTTTTTCTGAGAGGGGGAGCGAGGAGAATGAATAAGAGTGCGGGAGTTTTTAGCGCGTATACCTTTTTGCCACTGCATTGCGAACCGAGCTTTATCCATTAATGCAAACAGCATCTAAGTGAATTTATGCGCAAGCTGAAATAAAATTACAAAATAAATGTTCATTTTCTTTGTTATTCTCTCGCTGCCGATGTCATTGCTATATTTCAAGCCTGACTAAAGTTGCCTGCCTTTGTCTGTGTGATGCGTATTGGGCGGTTTGTTTGTTTGTTGTTGTTGTTGTTATTGTTTTTGCTGCTTCTACTTCTCTTCGAGCTCGAATGCATTTTGTGTGTTCTATTGTGGTTTATAGCCCGTCGTGACATATTCACGTTTTACTGTGGTTTTCCACTTTCACAGAAAATTCCACACATTTTGTGGTTGAAGATGGTTGTTGTTATTTTTACTGTGAAATATTTAGTGATGCATAAGTTAAAATAGACGAACATGATTTTTGTTCAACAACAAACAACATCAACATTCAAATCAAATAGCATATGTTAGGCTATACCAGCAATTGCAATGAAGATTTACCTTTAGAGCCTACTAAATGTTCTCACTTAAACTATATGAAAAAAAAAACACACACACAGAGAGAGAGAGAACGTTGACGAATACATTTACGACGAGACAGTTGGATTCGTTAGGCAAACAACAATTTATGCGGGCCAATTCATTTTCGGCAGATGATTCTCTATGCGAGAGTTAGACACGTTTGGTGGTTTGAGACAAATTACGTTATTTATGCCACTCAAAACACTATGACGATAATATTTTCTCATAGAACATTGCACTCTGTCTCTCATACATCACCTCTATGTCTCAAATTCGTCTCTCATTTTCATTTTGCCTCTCTTTCTCTATTGACTATTCAGACACCTAAAACAACGCCAAATGCTCTTGATCCAAAGAGATTTGTAATTTCATTGTTATGTTTGGATAAAATGCTCGTTCGCAAAATTATTCTCAACATTTTTTGTTTATTGGATTTTCTATCCCTGTCTCCCATCTTTCTATCCTTCTCATTCTCTCTGAAGACCTTCAAAATTTGGTGACATGAATTATTTTCATTCAAATGAAATCCTTATAACGAACACAGTATGAGAAAAAAAAGAAACGTAGGACAAAAACCAACAAATACCATTCATAATCGTCATACAAAAATATCCCTAACATTGCTTGTGCGAAGTGAATATGATTTGTTTATCAAACTCACAAATGAATGAACACCCGGAATGAAAAGGAACGAAACAAAAACTCGTCTCGAACGATTTTCTGCGTGAATGAAGTAACAAATGCGTCTATGATGCATTTGTAATTCAGTCTATTAAATGAAGATTTATCATAAAAAAAGGACCGAAAACAAAAAAACTTGACCAAAAAACGAACAAAAGAGAGAGAGAGAGAGAGAGAGAGATGAAGAATTGTGACAGGCCAAAGAAACGAAGAAAAATGTTTTAACATGACAACAATGATAATTGGAATGTTGATGATGACGAGAAACATTGTTACCGATTTTATGTCCAACAACAAAATCGTGCTGCTTTTTCAAGCATAGGTCGTCTCAGGTAGTTGTATTTGTGCGTTTTTCATCTTCTTCTTTCCATTTCTGTATAACTCAATCAACTTATTATTAGGTGACCAGCATGCAAACGTTCTATTGTCACTGCAAATATTTATTCATCGCATTTTGCTCCTGGGATAATATAGCAATGAACTGTGTGTCTTTTTTTTTAGCTCTTGTCTATCGTGAATTCAACTCATAAATCTCTTTAAAATGTCATCAGACTGTCACTTTGCATGTTGTTCTACATTTGCTGTGTGACCAAAAGAGATATCGTGAAAAAAAAAAGAAAATTTACTCGAAAGAATATTTTCCAACATCAAACAGAAATTTTAATGACAAAAAATCACGTTAAGTCTTGAGCACATCCACAAGCAGCGAAGAAAAAAAGTGGAACAAACATGGAAATGTTGTTGTATTTTTTTCGTTCCATATTGCACCGTTTGACATTTTAACTAACAACCTAGCAAAAATTAACGGTCTATGTCGTTGAGAGAAGCAATGGGGCCGTAACTTCATGTAACCTACTTTACCAATCTAATTCACAATTCAACAAAACTATTTTCGTGCGCATCATCAATTTTTTTTTGTTGTTGTTGTTCCATCTATTTCCGTTGTCCGAGTTTATTTCAACCATTTCGCCCTTCTTTATTTCCCATCGAAATCATAGCATTTTCGCGCAAAACAAAGTGCATTTACATTTCATGACTATAACATTAAAGTTTAAATTGCAAACTACTCGGTATGCATTTCGACTGGAATCATTTAATTTGATGCTCCAGAAATGGAAATGAAAATGGAAAGAGTGGCAGAGAGTAAGAGACCATGAATGCAAATAAAAAAAAGAAAAAAAAAAACCTAGAGCTGGTCATTTTGACTTGTCTCGAGCGAAGAGTGTACTCAACATTAAACACACACTCTGTTCAAATAAAATGGTAATTAGCTAAATAATTCGCCACCACCATCGTTGGTTGGCAAGAAGATAGTTGCATGAATTATCACATTCCTCTTATGTTGAAAATGAATCTCGTTATCGTTAGCCAGTATGCTTTAAGTGCACTATTCTGTAAATGAATGCAAAATATTTACTGTTTGCCGTCTGGGACATTTTACAAAATGCAATTGCAATCGCTTGGAATTTTCAGGATGAAATGTTTTCCATGAACGCGTGTAAGTTTGTGTTTGTTCGATAGTGGGTGTCCTTTGGCCATACCAAGCCAATTACGTAAATATTTGGAGTAAGGACACATTCCAATTCACAATGCAATTAAACATTGTGTCATTAAAATGGAAAGAATTTTTTCGGAGAAAATGAAATTCATTTGCTGTTTTGCTTCAACACATTTACACTGCTTGCTTGCATTGGTTAATGTTCCAATTCGACCTTTTGCCATATCAGTCTTCACAGCCCTCCTCCCCCCCCCCTTCAGTGCACATTCAATTCGCAAAAACTAATATGGAATGCAAATTCTCTATTCTGACATACTTGGCATTCGGTCGCGTTTCAGTTGCACCTTTCAATTAGATTTGTAATCAAAGTGTGCGGCAAACAACAATGTAGTTCAATGTTCATGTTCATGGATGCGAAACCAAAGTAATTGTGCTTTATTACCATTTTATCATTCAAATCACAATTTCTTGGTTTTGGGGGCTGAGCCAAGAGAAGAAGAAGGGAAAGATTTGATGAGATACCATTTGAAAATGCATGCAATGCTTCGGTCATTCTGTCAGGTTACAGATTTATTACACATTACACCAATGGCTATAGAAAAATTGCATCAAATGCGGGAATGATGTGCATGAAATTTATACGATGAATGTTGGACAAGCGTACATTTATATGCTCTATATGAGCATAGACGGAGTAATACAATTGAAATTGTATGCAGTAACGGGACACAAAAACTATGCCAAATTTAATTCATACGAATCATTCGATAAATATGCATGTCGATCAAAATTGTTTTTGACGAAACACTGTCGATGCCCAAGTTGCAACGCTTCAAAACGCAACTGTAGAATCTATAATTTAAACAAATGCGTAGCTGATGGCCATCTTTGAGTTATTTATACCGTCTTTTGATCAGAAAGAGATTTTCTATTTGGCATTAATGATAGTGTCATGTGCGCACGTTCGCATCACAGGTAATTTACGAAGAGAATAAAAAAAAACCACTTTCTGTTCATGTTGAACACACTTCGATACACGTGCATTTGATTGTGTCTGTGTGAGATATAGTGATTTGTAATGTTTGAATGCATTTTTATTTTATGTACTTACAATACAATGTACATTGTAAAATGATTATTTTGGGGCGAATTGATGGTAAAATGGTTTGAAACAACAATGTTTGAAGTGGTGAAGACATTATACAGCGATGAGGCTACCAATAATAATGTGTATAATAGAGCAAAATGCTTAATATGTAATTACGTATGTATGCATTGTGCCTGCAAACCATCGATAACAAATTAACAATTGTTTTATGTGTCCCTTGCGGGGATTCACTATGAATGTATTCGATCGAATATACCATTTTGTGTTTATTCGACCAAACCAATTATTGGCCAATGCTGTTTTACATATATAAAGAAAACCCAACGGATAATATCGACCATATTCCATATCGCAAAATATCAGTATTGAAACCAATAGAATATGATATCGAAAATGCGATATTGTCGCATATCATTACTATTAATAATTCAAAAAGTCGTCAATTGAATATGGCACAAACGGGAGCCATAATTTTACTATACAATATACATGATAACAAGTAATTTTGTCATTCAGTTTTATCGTTATAGCTGCGAGGCATTGAAAAACAAATTGACGAGCATTTGATTACATGAAGCATTTTTTTTTTTTGTTCGGGAGTTTTTGAATTAATTTTAGAACCTGTCGAGACAGCTTATACGAATTATATTTGCCGCGCGTCTATGGAAGATTACAAATTATCAAAAGAAATGGTTCTCAATAACTTTGGGCGATGGATTTTGATCGCTCAATACGGTTTTAATAAAACATTTCGATTCAAAGTCTAAGAATATGATAAAGTTTTGCAAACGGTGAATGCGGGCATGTAATCACATCACCTTATAATTAGATTGACATGGACACAATCGCTGTGCGTCATAAAAATGTACAAAAACAACTTTTTTTTTCTTCTTGTAATGTATATTCTGAAAATGTTGATCAATAAATCATGAAAACGGTATCAAGCCAAATGAAGATAGAGAAAGAAATAAAAGAAGCCCTGTCGCATTACACAGAAATATTTTTCATATTGTCAATGCATAATAAATGAATTTACTTAGCGACTACGAAATACAGTGAATGAATTATAAATGGATGTTGAATACTGAACTCAAGAAAATATGATTGAATTTACCGAAAACTGAATAAACAGTTCATTTTGTTGGTTTTATCATTCTCACAATGCTTATTATTTACCAGAGAGTTCCGGTGTTCGATGATGTAAAAGTGTTATTGGCGGCACAAGTTAATCTCATTTTGTGAGCATACGCACGGAAAATTCTATTTTTCGTTTATAAATAAGCAAAGTTTACATTACCAATTTCAAAAAAGTGGTGTTCAATTTTACGAAGGTGATTACATCGACCAATAAACTTGAATGAATTTTCTCAAAATTTATATTTTCCTTATTTTCCTCTAATTCACCAATTTTACCATCTCGAAATCTTCTCAAAATAATAACAACTTTATGACGTTGATGTTCATCATTCGTAAGATTAATGCAGAACAAAAAAAAAAGAATAAAACCTGAGATATTTTTACTGTGATCAGTAAATAAATTGGCAAGTTTATGTTCGGCAAAAACCTAATTAAAGATTAATTCAGCTGAAAATAATAACATATAAATCTTCTAATCGGCCAAAAAATACCAATCAAATTCACCCTTCGATGTATGTATTAAACGGGACGCCTAACTAATTTTTGTTGAGTCTTCGAAGCAAGCAAGCAGACAGATAAGAAGCTTGGGGCTTTCATATTTTCGTTGATTATATGGTTCAAAGTAAGGTGTCACACTGTGATAATTCCTGGCTTCTTTCATTCAGCGCAATTCACAAGCCCGCTTTTGTGCAATGCACCGCGTGGAGTGTCTCTTCCTTCAGCAATTTTTCATTGAAATATTCTCTTTATTATTTTTATTTCTCCCTCTCTTGGTCTCCTTCTCTCACAGTGTATGCATTCGACTCTATATTCATATTGAACGCGTGTATCTATAGTATATATATTTTTCTCATCGATTACAGTATGGCTTCCACTGTCAATAGCCCGTGTCAATCGAGCTAATCTGACTTCTAGTCGCCGTGAAAAGGTTTCCTGTCGATGGAATCGAAATCAACCAACAATTTTGTATGCTCGTTGGTTATCCTATTTGAAGTACAATGCACACCGTGTCGCTATGATAATCGTACGAGGACAAAGAATGAATTGAAGGAAAGAATGAAAGTAGGAATTTCAATAGCAGACGGTCTACCTTATTTTTTTTTTTCATTTCAACCACTATATCCCACCACAATCAACGGCAGCCCATAAGACTGTCATTGTTCTCGATTTTCAATTTTCTGCTCTTTCATTCTTCAATGCACTCTTTTTTCTTTTTCTTTTTTTTTTTTTTGCTCGCCGGTTTTTGTGTTGCCTTTGACTTCTTTTTCCCCTGATATTTTAATATAACTGTACAGTACACACGATAGAACAATAATTATTATGATTGAAAAGTTCGTCTGTCATAGCCTTTTGTGTATATACATTTTGCTTTATCTTTTTCGTCAATTCTTGGTTTTTGTATCATACATCATACTCAAGCTGAACAATTCCTTCATTTCTTTTTTTTTCCTCAATTTTGTATGCATTCAATTATTGAATTCTTTACAGTGACATACATAAATGTTATATTTGGACTGCATTGATTCACTGCCACATTGTGTGTAGGCAAACACACGATTTGCATTATTAATAGCAGATTTTTCATCAAAGTAGTTTCCATTCAATGATAGATTGCCTGACTGATCCTATTGCCTTTTGTATACGTATATTCATTTAATTTCAATACAATGCAATGATTTCCCGAATGGCATACACATATGTACACATAAAATGTATTGGGCGGAGAATGGTTAGCCACAATGTTATATGATATTTCAGAATAATTTCCACTCGGAAAATACAAAACTTATTACATTCAATAACAAAATACACTATTTTGGATATTCAAAGAAACTTCTTCTTTGGACACATTCAATATTGAAAATATAAACAATGTTCACAATTTTCATTTTACTTTATACTTCCATTATAAGCCCCAGAAATACAAAGTGATTTAAGCTTCTTTTAACGTCTTACAATGTGCAAAATATTGTAATAAATAAAGGTTTTAAAACAATAATTTCCTAAGACCAATAATTTAATATTGTTGTTTATTCTCTTTCGCTAACTCTCTGTGTATCCATTTGTTGTATCGCAATGATGTAAGACAGAGTAAGATGGGGCCGGCATCGGATTGCTTTGCTTGTATAATAACATGTGTTTCATAGTTATTTTGAAAATTAGAACATAAGCATAAAGTCGGAATGCACAACATGAACCAGCTAACAAAGTTAAAACCACAATCATTTCTAACTCGTTCAATAAAATGCTACATCTTTGAATTATATAGATATTCTCCATGGATGATGGCATAAATGAATGAATGAATGAATGAACAAACCATAAACGACGAAAAGTTTTTGGAGAACAACAGTCAAGCAATGGATTTTAATAAATATTTCAATGGAATTCGTTGTTGAGGCAAAATCGTGCTCACAGCACTTCTGGCACGTATTACAACTCGTCATTTGAGATTGACTCAAAGTACATTTCATGTTACAATGCAGCAAATAATAGTCTGATATTGAGTGTATGTAATGTTGAACCCGAAGACACACAAATTTATATTCGAAGAAAATTGCTCAAATCAAAAATGTAACCGAATAAAAATTGCCCCAGCAAATAGGCATTCAAACGTAAATTGTGCATATGAAATGAAATGAAATTTTAGCCACTTGCTATGCCATTATCAATGCTAAATTGATACTTTTGATAAAATCCAGCTTCTATTTCACATTAAATCGTTTGTATTCACTGTATGCCATATTTGCTACTCTTGTTAAATCGCTTAAAATTACAACATGGTATGATGTTCAAAGAGCGAGAGACTTTAAATTGTCAAATACGGTATGATAACTGCCGACACACAAGTGATGTTTACAATTGTCACAAATATTGTTGAGCTGTAGCAAATTGGTACATTTGTTGTTTGTTCCTCGTTTGCGTTCGCATGTATATTTCGAAGCGGCTTTTCATTATTGTTTCTTCTTGGAAAATTTAATCTTACTTTTCGCCAAATAATATCAATTCACCGAAATGGTCTTGTGAAGTAGTGCGCACAAAAATGCACATTGAATAAACACATCATCGTGTTATATTGATAAGATGGCAAAAAAGGCGAAAGAGCAAGAATGATAGGAAAAGAAGAAAGAGAAAGAGGAAGGACAAGAAGAAGTACAAATTTAAGAGGAAGAATCTAAGCAAAGGCGACTAAGGAAGAATATGAGTTTCGCGTGGGAATAAAAGAGTGAGAGTGAGAACATGAAAAGAGACTTGTAAAATGTTCAACTTGTAATAGCAGAAAAAGACAACGACAAAACAAACGGAAAACATTCCACCACCCGAAGGATTATGGAACATTTTACAGTGCTATGCTCGAACTAATGCCAAACTGAAGAGAACCAATGTCAATATGCTAGCTTTCGTTTGGGGAATTTTTTCGGTAACCATTTGCCGCGGGAATGTGTCATGCAAAAATTACAGGCACAAAATTTACGAACGCAATTTTCTAGCGAAAATACACTCTCGCTAAGTCTATGACTATCTACAATGGCTGGGTGTTATCATGTTGAGCACAAACGGAGCATAACGAATTTTACAATAATATCGAAAGCCATTCATTCTATTTTAAGTCGAAATGGAATGCTAACATTGTGCCATTCCGTTTTCCAAAATGACATTTTTGCAGAAAGGAATTGAAAACACACACACACACACACACTTATTCGCACATATTTTTTTGAAATCGCACATTTCCGCATTTCGTACACAGCAGTGTTCATCTTTTTCGGCAAAATATGTGTGCTAATTTTTCAATTTCGAGCTACCGGATTTCCAAGTGACATATTTAAAATATAGAAATATTTCGCACATTTTCAGCTTATGTGCAATTCTCTTTTTTTTTTTGCCTGGTCGTCGCACTCGACTTTTCCAAGACAATAAATAAACATTTAATCTGTCTCTTTTTTTTCTCATTCACACTTGACTTTCTCAACTGGTTGTTGTTGTATTTCAAGGTTCGCACGCTGTGTAAATGCCACTAATCCATACAGCCATATTAGGTTCGAAAAACTGAATTCCATTCTGAGCTTCGACATTTACGTAAATAATTGCATTCAACAGTAATGTATAAACCGTTCTTCATTGTCGCTCGGATTAAAATGAGTCCTTTTAAGCGGATTTTATTTCAGGTTGCTATTGTTGTATTCATCGGCATCATGAATAAACTCGATAATAGATTTCACAAACATGAAATGGGTTCTTAAGCTAAATCTCACATCAAAGTCTCCTTTAACAAGAAAAGAGAGAAAAAAATACAACAAACTACGGTGTTTATTCGGTCATAATTGCTTTTTTATGCTTCTCATTTGATCGAATATTAATTTAATGAGTCATTAAACAAACAAAACTCTATGAATTTAATCAACATCATATGGAAAAATGGTTTCATCTTGATAATCAAGACCATTGCGCTAATGAATATTCGCTCTTTTTCCATCCATCCATTCAATTATGCCATAGCTGAACGAATTAATGAAGCGAGAAAATTTCAATATCGTATATCGCTACATCGTGATTATCATGGAAAATCAAAAACAAAATAATTGTCAAATTAGAAATCCATAAAATATAGTTCAGATAATTTGAAGGGAAATTGAATAAAGAAATAAAAAAAAAATCGGGCATCATTATCCAAATTCATCGCATGAATAGAAATTATGCATTCACCAAAAAGAAAAAGAAAAACGAAAAAAATCTCGCTTTCTTTTTCAATTTCCAAAAATTACAACCGAAAAATACGATTTCGGTGCCATTCATATTTTTGTGTTTGCGTTTTTCTTCCAACTATTTCCGATAGCATGTTAAGTATGCCGCTCTTTCTCGGCATGACAATTGTGCAATTATACAAACGCAATGGAAAAAAGAAAAAAAAAATTCCACATAAGTATGCTTGAAAATTGCGTACAATTTTGTTATTCACAAATTATAAACAGATGTGGGCTTTGTGGGAAAGACGAAAGGAAAAAAAAAATTATCTCCGTCGTTTTCTCAATAATTCGGCTTATTTAGCTGCATGTGCTCATTGTTATCTATTTTAAGTTTCCATCCTCTCACTGCTCTGTCTATTCAGGGGTTTTTTTTTTGTGTGTGTGCGCGCGCAATGAGAGTGACATACTTGAAAAAGTGACACATTTGTACGCACTCAAAACATACTATTCAACTAGTACTAGAAATGGCTAAAAATAAGAATTGGGCGACACATGCACATCTGGAATTGTTATGGCAAAACGATAAACATAGAAATTGGGCTCAAGTAACTCTACTCGCACTCGGATGACTTGCATTGTTTGTCATTTACTGTTTAATGATGATCACATTTTCAACTTTCCATTTTACCAATGAAGAAGAGAAAATATTCGGTATGAGAGAAAGAGAGAAAGAGAGCGAGAGAGAGAGAGAGAGAGAGAAGAGAGAGAGAGAGAGAGAGAGAAAGAGAAAGAGAAAGAGAGAAATGTAAATAACCGTTGAAGAGGCAACAGCCAGTTCAAAGTTCTTGAACGGTTCGTTTTATTTATTTATTTTCTTCATCTTTCTTTCGAAAGGATCAATTTTATTGCGTATGCTGGGCGCCAAGAATGAAAAAATGCTTCACAAATGAGGTCATTTGTATTGCACATGAATCGATTTCTTTGAAGCGCGCATCAAGACAAGACAAATTAATAGCAATGTTCATTTTGAGAAATGCCATCGAATCGCTCTCGACAAAGTTACAAAGTTTCAACGATGAAAAAGCAGAAAATCCATTTTCGCAAATTAATGTTCGGTTTCGATTTTTCTGCATTTCACACAGTGGATGAATCAGTCAAATGAAGTCAACATTCGGTCCATTTGTTTACGTATACAGCGTGACATGACAAGGGGGCGAAACTATCGTTTAGTAAAAGCGACTGTGTTTGGATTAATGACTCCAAAATGCTGTAGGATGGATGCGAATTGTACAAATCATTCATGAGTTCTTTTTTTTTTTCTTTGTCTTTTCAAAACACCAGAACAAGAATAAACACAAAGAAATGTGTTGAAGGTAACTGAAGTTGATGATAAAAAGTCACATGAAAATGCAAATTGCAGTTGTCGTTCGCGTTGGCGTGATGTGATTTTCGACATTATATACGATTACCGTCCATGTAATGTGTATAAATGCTAGCATGCTGTTGCCATGTCATTTAATCAGATAACAAAATCGTTTAATTTGTTTCGCTTTGCATAAAAACAACGCAAACATTTGCGTACTGAGTGTCGTAACGGACGACTAGAGAAAATTCTTGGTAACTTTGCAATGTTTTTGTGTCTATGTATGTGTGAGTCACACCTCAAGCATTCGATGTCTAGAATCAAGTACATTTTCAAATAATCGTCAAGAACTGTTGTCGACTTAGATGGTTTTTGTTTTTCTGTCGAATTGAACATGTCACACAAGCATACCGAGCGTCTTTTGAGCTAAAAGAAGCCACTTGATTTGGTTAATGTATTGGAAATTTTAAAAATGATATTTTGACTCCTGACACACCATCGACCAACTCATGTGGAAATGATAAATTGCATTATCCCAAATAAGGGAAAAATTAAGAGAAAAAGAAGGCGTTTATGGAATGATTTGAATTTTTTCTAATTTGAAAATTGTGTTCCAGTTTCGATGAACATTGCTGCTGCTGTATTGTCATCAAAAGAGACAAATTGAAAATGAGTTTTTAGCGTAAATGTGATAGTTACCGCAGCGCTTCAGCACTCACATTTTTCATTTCATTGTACGCTCAATTCCCATTTTAATTTTATATGCAGTAGCATCCAAATGCTCTTTGATACAAACTCGTTATTTTAAAACCATTTGGGAATTCGATACAATTCACGTTCAGCGCTTAGTTATTTTTTTTTTTCGCAAGTAAAATAAACGCAACGAACAAATTAAACAAATTGCAGCGGCTAAAAATGAGTCAAGTATCTTTTGATGTATTAGTGGGTATGTGTGTGTGTGTGCTTCTATGCTTGGTTGACTTTTGAAATAGTGTTTGCATAGTATTTAGTTTGCATCTCTTGATGTTCATCGGTATTGTCGTCGTTGTCGTCGACAACTTTGTCACTAAAAATTATAATTCGCTTCTCTGTGCTGTTTCTTTTTTTTTTATTTATCGCAATGTTGTCAACTTTTTTTTCACTTTATGCGTCAAGTGTATTTTTTTTCAGTTTATTTGCCCACACATCAGTTGCGCGGTGCGGTATGCACTACCATTCACTTTCTCACTGTTTATGTCGACTCAGTTCTCGGTAAATTCGATTAGATCGTGTGCGCACAGTTGTTGTGGTTTATCCTCTTTCGCGTATTTTTTACTTAATATATGCACACGTGAATGAGAAACAAGCAAAAAAAAGAAAAAAAAAAAGAGAACGAAATGAAGTGACGGGAACGAAAGGAGCAAACAACATAAAATATGAGCAATGAAGCATCACTACAGAAAGAAGAAGATTCATGTTCATTTGTGAGTGTGGAAAAATCTAGTGAGTACTCTTCGCCATTAAATGGCAAGCAAATGAAGTGACATTGAGAAACAGAAAGAGAGTGAGTGAGTTAGGGAGAGAAGGAAAAGGTGGGAGAATAAAAAGGCTCATCCACTGTATCTAGTATTGCACCATGGAAACTATAAAGTATGAGCGATGGCAAACCAGATGGAGATAATGGAATGCGAATTGAGAGAAAGAGGATGCATGATAATCAAATAAAAATTGAACTTGCAAGATGTGATGCAATGTAATCCATGATGCACCACCATTACTATTATCTTTCAGCGTTTAAATTGCTTGTCACAGGTATATACAATGCAATGTTGCAATGTGAACGGAAAAGAATGAGGAACAAAAAAATGTGTCTGATGAATGTAATTTCTGATCTCGGTGAAGTAAGAGTTGTGGTTTCTCCACAAAATTGTGGTTACATCAACTTGTAGCCGATCTTGAATACATTTCACCATGATACTCGCGGATTTACATTTACATGGAATTTATGTTGTCAACCGAAAAAAAAAAACACAAAACATTATCTCTATGAAAGAGAAAGAGAGAAAGACAGCGAGAGAGATATCATTTTCGTATTCATTCGCAAGCATTATTCAAAATAACACGATTTCCTGTGCCAAAACACATCGTGCATCAGTATATTCTAATCTTTAACAGGATACGAATAACCGAACTGTGCAACGATGCCAAAGAACACAAAAAAAAAAAACTTGCGAAACATTCCCTCAAAATTTGGTTTGGTTTGTGTGAGATGTAGTTGTTTTGGTGTTGGTATGCGGTATTTGTAAACTGTTGTTGAAATCCTTCAAGCTTCAATATTTACATCATCAATATGTCGATTGCTCAATCTGCGGAACATCTTTGCATTTTGTCATTGTCATTTGTACATGTCTTCTGTGAAGCATTCTTCATTATTTTAAGAAAATTATCAACGCGATGCCATTGTAACCCTATACCAAACTATACAATATACAACGATTAAGTTTTAATTAATTTTCCGTTTTTCCATTCGTTCGCATTGACGATGCGAATGTGCCAAATGTGATACAGAATTTGAATCTGTCGCAAAAGGAAAACATTTTTTTGTTTAACAAGCAACTACGCCCAAGTCTCTAAACGATTTAAAACCGTGCACAAGGGCTTAATCTGCTTTTAATAAAACAATTAAGTGTTTTTTTATTTTCTCATTCACAACACGACTGTTGGCTTTTTCGAAAAGTTTTCAAAATGCGCGTAATTTAGTTAGATGGATTTTAATTAAATCGCATGAGAATTTTCTTAGTTCATGCCAAGCCGAATCCATTGCAAAATGATACCAAACTATGCGTACATAAAAGTTGTGGAAAAGTCGAAATTCAGTTTTTTTTGCCGCGCACGACGTTCTTGATTTATTAAAGTTCGATGTTTTGCATACGCAAAAAAAACCCCCCAAGAGAACCGACTGTGTTTGTCTATGCGGAAAATAAAATTAGACAATTTGCGAGCAAATTAGTTGATTTAAATTGTTGGTAATTTGTGAGTTAGAACAAAAATACCAAAAAAAAAGAGTAAACTCTGAATAGCTTTGAACACATAGAATTGACAATTCATTTGAACAACTGTTTTTTCTTTGCTCTTTTTGTTTCACTCTTTTCTCTTCGTTTTCGATGAAAACTTTTTACGCAATTCATTGCGTTTAGCATCAGATTCTAATCGCAAATAACAGAACGAGCACAAAAAAAAAAAAAATAAAACAAAACCAATGAAAACGAATCGAATGCTTTCGATCAAGCGAAACAACAAACCACAAACACTGATGCCAATGAACCAAGCTTGAATTCAATGAGATTACATTTTAATTTCGTTACGTGAGATTCCAATTTCACAATCGGTCATCATGCAAAGTCAAACACGTAATGGTTTGAAATTCAAGCAATGTTTTGCATCGTTTTTCAATCGGCATGGTCGTCGTCGTCATCGTCACCGATCTACTCATTTCTATTCTTCATTTTCGTGGTGGAAATTTCGATGAAATTGAAACAATGGCTAGACAGTAATCATAATACTGAAATCAAATTGCATGAATTCAAATGAAATTCAATCCAATCCATAAACAAAATAACAAAAACCATATTGCAATCAGTGGAGACAATTGGAAAATTCGTAAATTTACCGTGAGCACATACATCAATCTTCATTTTACATTCAGTTTGAATGCCCTTTTATCAAATTATCTTGTCTCATGCGATGTGCATACGGTTTTTGTGAGCTATTTTGTTTAGCTTCCAATGATACTGGCGCAATGAAGGCGCATTTTCGAGTGTTCATAAATACAGATAACGTGATTATACATTCATGATGTTTGCGTTTATTAACCGTTGAAGACCGTTGGTGTGTGCGTAAGTGTGCATCTGCTTGTGCAAAAGTTAAATCACGGAGGCTGAATTGTGAAAAATATGATTTGGCTTCGGCCGAAATTGAGTCTGAGTGAATGTGTAATCAAACGCCAGCTAATTTGACAAGACACCAAAGACCACAGCAAACAGCATTTATGGTGCGATGCAGCAAATTGAACACATCGTTGAATTTGAATTTTCACACATTTCGTTGCACATTGAACACACACTATTGACTCTCTCTTTCTCTCTCTCTCTCTCTCTCTCTCTCTCTCATTCAGTATTCGATACTGCCGTTGTGCCGGCAGCATGTCCACAATTTTAATTAATACAATTATTTGCCAACCAAATCGCTGTTATATCTCTTTTTCATGCACAATCAAATGCCTGTAAATCGATCGCTGGTATTCGATTGAAGCATGTACAACACATTATGGTGGTTGACATCATTGACGGAAGCAATTGCATCATCTGAAGCAAATGTTTATAGTATGCAGTTCCCAATTTAATACACACTCACTCAGTCTGTGATAAAACACTTGCCATAGGAACTGAATGCACTTATCGAACTCATCGAATGCAACATTTCCGATCGAAATGCTACTGAAAATATCTGTATTGGCTTTCACTATGCATGGGCCATGCAGCATGGCAATACAATTTGCATTTTGATGTTGGCATCTGGAAAATTGCAATTCAAGTACTTGCTCGGTTGATTGAATCTAATTTTCGAATGCAGTTGCCACACATCATCGATTGTATTGATATATTTTTAACTCTCGAGTCGACTGGCTATTTCTCTCTCTCTCTCTCTCTCTCTCTCTCTCTCTCTCTTTCTCTCTCTCTCTCTCTCTCTCTCTCTCTCTCTCTCTTGGCAAATGATGCAATCAAATTCAACAATTTTCGACCTATAAAATGGGGATTCAATTAAATTGATTTCGCTCAAACTGCAGGTGAATTTCTTCCTCAGTCAGATGAAATTTCGCATTTCATTAATTTTACATTGCAATGTAAACTATAATTTTATGGATTTTTAAAAATTGTGTTTGATATTCTGAATTCATCGTTCTGTTTTTAATTTTCCATGAAAATGCATTTGTTAAATGATGTTTTTATGCTTTTAAATATCTGCACACGAAGAATTCGTGAATCATATTTGAATATGAAAAGGTCATCGCACAATAAATTGTGCAACATTGCAATTTATATGAAATGAATGTTGTCTTTGTGATCATTGCAATGCGCCAAACCCTCAATTGACACAATAATAAAAATGGGCAAAGAGCGAAAGAGAACAAAAACAAAAAAAAAAAAAAAAAAGAAAAAAAGAAAACACAAACTGAATGTTTCAATAATAAATATTTACTGTTATTACAATTTTAACGCCATTCGACAAACAGTTCAGACTGGATCATTTTTTCATTCTTGATTCTTCTCGCAGCTCAATGCATATTAAAATATCACACATGATATGTGAAAATAACACCAAATTGTTATGGAATAAAAATTAAAAGGCATAAAGTGATGCACATTGCATGTAATGGGGAAAAAAGAGAGTGAAAAACATCACCAATCGAATGTGACCGGACGTATAATTTAAAACCCATTTAAATTGCAGCTCGTTGTTGCTCTGGTGTCATATTGTGCTTGTTTTGTTTGATCTTGATTTCGATGTACAACCATTAACTAAATATGCAAAATAAGTGTGCAAAAAATGGCTTAAACTATACAATCGCATTCAAAATGTTATTTTAATAGCCATTGTTTTTTTGATGGCACAGCAATGCATGACAAAAAAGGAATCAGCAAAGCAAAAATAAGAAAAAAATAAACACTTAAAGGGCACATGAAAACCCATTACAAATGGAATTTGTTTATTTTTAAACGATTGAACTGTATATATATTGCGCGGGTGTTTTCGAACTAAATTCTCGATGATTAAGCAAACTAGTGCCGTTTTGTTATTTAGTTTTTCGTAAATAGTCAGTTTTGCTTTTCTCCTCTCTTAATAAACAAACTAAATTCGTGCGAAATAAATGGTGTCATCATAAATGCATGACTATAAGATATTTTATAAATAGCGCGTCAATCAAAGAGTTTTTAGTTAATCATTTTTTCTTTCAGCTTCATTCTCAGCTATCGACTGATATACAACGATGTCTTTATTTCGCCCAAAATGAATTACAGTACATGTGATTCAGTCAAAAATATGTGTGTAAAATATTTTCTGATGATATATGGAACCACTTTTTTTAAGTTGAATAATATGTTAGCGATTACAAAACGAACATAATCGAATTAAGCAGAGCGAGAGAACAAGCGAGTTATAGACTGAGAGAGCAAGAGAGCAAATTGAGTGAGAAATAAAAACAGAGATAGAGAGCAGGCTGTCAATCTAGTTTACTAACTAACTGTATGGAGATGAAAGGTTGATGCGCGCTCAGAACAGCGAGTGAAAATAAACAAACTATCACGAATTGAATTATGAATGGGAAAGGCTCGAAGAATTTTTATGACCTCTTTTAACAAAGTGTAATTTGGGCTACGAACACCCGACACTCATGACATTTTGCATCGAAAAATTGGATTGCTTTTTGATGACAGCATTTTTAATTTGCATACGGTATTGTTCAACATGTGGTTTTGGTTTTTCGAGTGGTTTATTTAAACAATCATTCGGAATTAAGTCAACTGTACATATTTTGTTTTTTTTTTTTCACTTTAAATTGAGAATCGAATTATTCTACTTAAAAAAAAAAAAATAGCGGAAAATTTGATTTCAAGCGGTTTTTTCTCCCATGGAATGCCAATTGAGTGCAAAGCCTATATTTAAATCCGATTATGATTCAACCATTTATTATTATTAATGCACATAGTTCGACCATAAAAAAAAATGTATTATTTATTTTTCTCATAATTAATTCACTTTTGGACAATGGCCAATTTTTCGTTTCCTCTGCACATTTGTCGGCTATCGACCGATGGCGATTTAGTAATCATTCTCTCTTCCGTAATTTTGGTTCTAAAATCATCTCTCGGTTAAAAATAGCCAGCATTTATTTCTTCTTCTTCTTCTTTTATTCATTTTTTTTTTTCATTTTTTTTATGTGTTTGTTTTACGCAATCGCCCATTTACTAAATACATGCGGTGAAACTAAATGACCAAAAACATCCGAAAAATCGCATCAAGTCAACCAAACAATAAATTTTACTTGCAAACAAAAGTGGAAACGGCCGTAAGCGATTCCGATTTTTTTTTTTCTTCTTTTGCTTTATTCATTTATTCGGTTCAAAATCACTTGATTCCGACAACCACAAAAGCAACTCAATATTTCGCTACTGTAAAAAAAAATTTTTCGGGTTCGGCCAAGAGACATTGCAGTTCTATCTTTATTATAAATTCTGCATTGTGAATCATTCAGAATTTGCCATAAAGTCTCGTTACAATATGGATAATGGATGTGAATAGAAAAAAAGAAACTTTTTAGCCGATCTGCAGCTGGGCTTCAGTCTATAAATTTTGAAGCATTGCATTCCATGCAGTCAGTCCTTCGTTCAGCTCAGCTCTCTGCATGTGTTTGTACTTGTTGACCCAGAACACATGCATTGCGACATTTTTTTTTCTTTTTTTGGCATCTAAAAATGAGGAAAAAAAACACACACACGCAACGAGAAACTGAGTGGATAAATTATGTGCAAAGTTTCATGTGACTCTTTTTCGGTAAAAATTCGACAATTTTTTTTTTTGTTCTCTCTCGCTCTCCAGACATGTATTCAGATCACTTCCGTTTCATTTGTTTGCGCTTGTCACACAGACTTTTTCTTCAATTTTCTCTGCTTTGCAGAGCATTTCTTCTACCATTCTCACTGGATTAATGGCAATGTTCATTTTGTTGTTTTACGAGCTAATAAATACACACAACTTCAATCGACTTTGGCGTTCCGCTGGGAAAATCGAGTTAGATCAAGCGATTAATAAAACAATGACAACATTTTACTGCTGTTTTTTTGCTCACTTAAAAGAAGAAAATTAAGAAATTTTTTCCGTTTTCCGTTTGTTTTTACAATTTTTGTTGGTTTTTTTTCTCTCTCCGGGAAACATTTTCATCACAATTAATCAATAATAACAGGCAGGGAAAATATTTTAAAGTTAAACATTTGTTTGAGAGAAACGCAACGATAAATATCGCACCAAATATATGCCATAACGAAAAATGGATGGGAAAAATTCACACCTAAATGTACCATACGATAACAATTTCTTCGTGTTATTTTTGGCTTTTTTTCAACTTTTTTTTTCCCGCTACATTGCTTAGCAGTAGTTATATTTGTTCTGTTGTTTTCTTTTTTATTCTCTATGGCTTCCCAACAAAAAAAAAATGTTTCACCGAAGCAATTAAAAGGTCATTTATGTTTTTCAACAAGAATGAATTATGAACATTCTTTTGTCGTACACACTCGCATTGTGTAGCATTTGGTGCTCTTGTTAGGTGCAAATGAATGCCAACGAAATGTTCTAATTTTATGAATTTCTTAATTTTTTCTTTGTTATTCACACACCCAAACAAAAAAAAAACACGAACAACTGGCCTGTAATTGCGATGATAAATACAAATAAATGCCGTAATTTGGTCTAAATTGTGTGCAATTTTCCGCAAGACTTGAAAGAAAAGAAAAGAAAAAAAAAGAAATCACTGAGATTTTATCGAACATCAGATTTTGTAGAATGAAGTCCAATCAAAGCAACGAAACATTTCACTTAACAATTCGTGAACATTCATATTTCACTTTTATCGATCGCAAATGTATAACAGACAGCTGAGTAAATTTTTGTTTGAATGGAAATGTGGCTATTGCACGCGATTGCCATCAATGCGTATGTTCGAATGAGTGTGTATCTGTGTCTGTGTATATGAGGAAATTGAATAAAATGGGCCAAAAATTGAGCATATCATTGACCTTTTGTTTGGCGAAAGCAGTTTGTGTGCTCGTATGTGTCAGGTGTGTCAAAAGAAATGAACCGCTTAATCGTTTGCGATTTGAACAGGTGAATATGCTTTTTCCATAATGATCAAACACGAAGAATACAGATTTTCATCGCTTGTATTGTGCGATATTCATCAATGTTCAGGGTCATATCACGCACTTGAAAATGCCCACACACACACACATACACACACACACAGGGAAACGCCATTTCATATATTACATAAAGTGGAAAAACGTGCTTAGGTCATGCACTATATTTAGTAACCATCTGAATGGCTCGTGTTAAAACTAGCCCATACCATAAAAAAAACAACCTTTGGTCCGTCTATTGTCGGCAATTTACAGTTTTTGATTAAATCAGTCACCGCAATTTTAATATCACAACTTTTAATAGTTTACTAGAAAATTTCCCGGTGTGTACATTGTGTCATTAAATCTATTAATTTGGCATTCATTTGACCAGAAAATTCAATGAAATTTGTGTTGCCTTCTTTTTTCACATTGATTTTTATTCATCGTTAAATTACTTGCAGAGGTTTGGCATAAAAACTAGATAAAGGAAAAGAAAGCAAGAGAAAAAAAAAAGTTGAATGGACAAACTTTGTTCATATAATCGAACTTGTATTTATCTCTTGTCTCCGGTGCACTATTTTTGCTCGGGCTGCTCGAACACTATTATTAATAGAGAAGAAAAAAAGCACCAACAGCAACGTAAGTATCGAATGAAGACGATGAGCAACTGAGCTGACAAACTAGAAATTTATTTGCTTTAATATCCGGCCACTGTGCCCTGTGTGTGTGTGTGCTGTGGATGCTCATAACAGTATTGGAAACTCTCTGGCAGATCAAAGTTTCATTTAATGTTCTTTGTCAAGTTGCCTAGTTCGAAAAATGAAAACCCTGCCATTGGTTGAGAAAACTTGTGACACACCAACTAGAAAATATTTATGCTCTCTATCTTCGTCTCTCTATCGATATGCAGCAACAGAGTCAGTAGTAATATTGGCATTAGCATCATCAGCATCAGCATCATGCTGCAGCAACAGTAGAATTGATTGGTACGACTGTTATTTGGCTTCCGTTTTATTCCAACGAAAATGAACATGTTGCTAGACAACCCCATACAAATACACATCCAAAAAAAGACGAAACTTTTATTTATTGAACTCTTTTCGATAGTTTATCGAAACCAGTGCTATTGACAAACAAATAAATAGTTTGTGTGCACACTTTGTTCATTTGTGACACATTTTGAATCCTTTAACTTTTTCGGTGTGTTGCAACATTTCCGTGTGCGATTGCATGTTTATCATGGTCGTCGTTATCGTCGTTGATATTGTGTCGTTCATGTTCTGTTTTCTAAATTGGTTCACTAAACTTATTGCCACTGTTCAGTGTTGCCGATGCTTCCGTTGCAATATGGTCGCATTGATGATTAGTCGTTTCCAATCAGTATGCATTTCACAATATGTCGTTCTGAATTTTGTTTGTCCGATAGTTATCCATATATATAGTATAAAATATGATTTCAATACGCTAACAAGTTCTACAATCTTTGTGTACACATTTTGGCAAAGTTTTTTCCTTTCATATTTCTTTCGCAGAGAGGAAATAGATGAAAATATCCTAATATTGAAGATAAACTTTGAACTGTCAAATCAATGGCACCAAAAAAAAAAAAAAAAAAAAAAAATATTCGACTTGAATCACAAGTTGTATTTGTGTTGGATGCATATGTGTTCAGTTCGTCAAATGAAAAAAAAAACAGAATTCAGAATGATTCTTATGGCAAAAGTTTTGTGAACGAACAAACTTTGTTGTTCATTCACATTTATAAAGTTTGCACGACATAAACAATCGATAAAAGATGAAAAAGTGCAAATAGTAAGCCGACACTCGGGTTTGACTAACATGAATGGAGAGTGAGAGTGAGAGAGAGAGAGTGAGAGAGAGAGAGAGAGAGAGAGAGAGAGAGAGAGAGAGAGAGAGAGAGAGAGAGAGAGAGAGAGAGAGAGAGAGAGAGAGAGAGAGAGAGAGAGAGAGAAAGAAAAAAAAACCATCGTCGCACTGAAATGAACTGAAAGGTTTTGAAAAGGGATTAAAAGTTTGGCAACATTTCGTCCAACAAAATGAGCTGAGAAACGATGAATATGGGAGAAAATATTCAACTATCAAATAAGATAACGTGAATCTTTTACGAATTATCCTCTTTGCACATAAAATAAGAAGAAAAAAAAATACTAAATGGTAAAAATAAATTGAATGAAATGAGATAATGATGCTATTGCGAATAATGAAGCACAACAAGATTGAAATGGCAGAAAATGAAGCAAACAACGATTCCGCCATGAAATCATCGAAAAATATCCAAAACACAATGATAATCATACAAGAATTGAGTTTTGTTTCGTTGTTCGTACATTCGAGCGAAACGAGTGAGAGTGAGAGAGAGAAATAGAGATAATGGTATTGCTTTGAATAAAATCGTTTGCGTTTGCTCTTTGTTCTTCCTCAAAGGTTATTTCGCTTTTTGTGCTTGTGTGTCGGAAGTTTATAAACATTTCTGTTGAATGCATTCAACGCTCATCGCAATGCTATCGTCAGTTCTTCGCTATGTCGAATCGATTGTTTTCTTGAACGTTTGCCGACTAACCGCGAACAAAGGAAGACTCAATATTTGACGTTGTTGGTTGTTGTTTTTTTTATTGTTTCTTTTTTCATTTTTATTGAAACAATGAATTCTAGTGCCAATTTTTCGACTATCGACTCGATGCTTTTCATAGAAATTTCTAAGCGCTCTTTTGTTTCACGACAAATACAAAAAAGTGCTATTTGTTCTTCTTCTTCTTCTTTTTGGTTTTTTTTTCATTTTGAAATAATAGCACAAATAATCTTTGCTAGTTCACTGAGTTTTCATAATGCCTTCGAATGATTTGATTTTTTGGTGAAAATGTCGATGGCTTTTTTATCGTTCTTTTTATGCATTAAAACAATTTCCTTCTTTGTTCTTCTTTTTAGTTTATTCTCTTTTGTAACATATAATAACTATAGTTAAGTTTTAACGTTGAATAATTCCCTATTCAAGCGTTTAATGTTTAAAAGATTTTTGTTGAATTTTTACAACGTAATTTTCCCTTTTTATGTCATTTGTTATTTTCATTTGCGTTCCGTTCAAGTGCTTCCTTCGGCGTGAAGATTAGATTATTTCGTTTTATTACATAATCCAGGATTGTTTTTCATTTAGTCAATTCGAACGAAGCACAAAAAATACAAATGGAGAAATGTGGACAGAAAGAGAGAGTGAAACATATGGAGAGAGAAAGAGAGAGAGAGAGAGAACGATAGAGAATGAGAGATTTAAACGAAAGAAAGAAAAAAACATGGTCAGGGTAAATATAATTTAAATGATGCTGAACTGGCGTTTAATTGCTTTTGGATTTTTATTGTTTCCAAATGCGAATGCGAATAAGCGCGGCGCAAAGTGAAGCGCATCAAGTAGTAAAGTGTGCAGAACTGAAACCATATGAAAAACCAGAGCAATATAAAATCCAATCTGTGTATTATTTGCCATTGTCAGAGCGTCAGAGTTAGAATCAACGATTCTAATTCGTTGTGGTTGTGCGGTCAACGACGACATACTCATAAAATCGACGCTAGTCGACTTCTTTTTTTTTTCTCTTGCTTCTATTCTCATGCTCTTTTTTTCATCTTTCACGCCATTTAAGAGCTGATACGTGATTTTTCGTTCATTTCTTTTCTTACCATGTTGCTCTATATTGTAGTGGATTTATTGATAGAGAGAGAGAATGAGAACAAAACGCGATTTTATGGTTCATTTCACATATTATGACCCATTAGAAAGAAGTGTCTTTTGCTGTTGCCTTATTTTCGTTTCGTTCATTTCACTCTGGTTTTAATTGTTTTGTTGCGCTCATTTTTCTTCTTTTCCATTACTGGAACTATATACTATAAGCTGCTTGTTCGTGAGCGTATGACTGCAAATTTTGCCCGTTTCATCGTCAACATTAAATATTGCAAACAAATGTGCATTGCCTGAAAATGTTGTATTTCAACAAGCGCACTAAACAAATAATCTTGGTCATTTTCACAAAATCAACGAAACAAAAACAAATAGAACATTTCGTGTGTGTGTGTGTGTGTGTGTGTGGAACGCGTGATAAAAATGTAATAATAAATGAAAAGATTGTGCAAAATGAAAACAACTTCACTTGAACAATCACCTAAATGGTATTACACATACACATAAATGGCAACTTGTTATGTTCGTTTTGATGCAATACATTTTGATTGTCATGGCTATTGTTTATTGTCGTGATTTTCTTTGCTTATGACTCCCTGGTCACTATTTCAAAGCAAAATCAAGTCCAATGACCTTCAATGCATCTCGTATTCTCTTCACTTGCATGGCTTCAATGTATCTCATACTGTCCATTTTACAAAACTTTAACTAAATTGCAATTTCTTGTGAATTCTTCTTCTTACTCTTCTGGTGAAACACATTTATCAATTTTATCGTCGTTTCAAAACTATTTCGTTTTATATTTTAATTGCAATTTTCAAGAAAATTCTTAGAAAACTAATTCTAGTTGAATCAAAACTGATTTAGATAGCACCAATTTTGAACCATATGTTTTCTTCATAATTGGACTCATTTCCTGAATACAAATATAAATAGTTTTTGTGAAAATTGGTACACTCAGTTCAACCACTTTGATAGCAAACCAAAAGTTTTAGAATGTTCAATTAATATTTCAAATCGAGCGAGTAATTAAATTCATAATGAACCAATTTGAATACCATTTTCCACCACAATGAACAAGAATATGCTTTGATAAATGGTGATGATGAAGAAAACTAATAACCAATCAGCCCTATTTGCTATCTGGGACATTTTCCACAGCAATTTGAATATTCAAAAAAAAAAAAAAAAAAATAAAAAAAAATAAAAGAAATTTGAGAGAGAAAAAAATACATTAATTTCTGATGATGACAACATTTACGGCAATCATCTTAAGTTTGTCATTTTCATCATCGTTTTTAAAGGAAAGTTTTACAGTTTTCTAGTGAAATGAACCAATTTCATGTTGATCACACAAGTCGTATAAGTAAAATCGATTGAAATTTTCAAGCGGTATTCTTTTGCAATTTGTTCGAAAATTATTGTTTACTTAACATGAAAAAATGTAAAAAAAAAAGGAGACGATGAATGAGAATGTCGTTTGATACGCGCAAAGAGAAAGTTCGCTAAAAGATTCGCTTTGTTATAGAAAAATTGTATTTATTGTTTACTGTTTCAAACAAGAGTATAAACAAAGCCGACAAAGTCGGTGTTCAATGGAAATTGGCTTATTTTTTTCGCTTCTTTCTACTCGAAATTCGATCGATTGGAACTTGTATGGTTGCAAACGTAAATATGAATGGAAATTGTCTTACAGCGATTTATGAAAAAAAAGATTCTGTCAATAAATTCATTGATATGGATATGAGAAGTAGACTTTTGCCTTTGGGTTATAATGAAAATTGGCATTTTTGTGTATTTGTTGAATGGGTGGCAAGACTAGTTAATGAGACCTTTGTGTCTCTCTTAAGAGAGACTTCACAATTGTGAAGGGAGCGAAAGTGCTGAATGGACAAATTTTTGTTACGCCTGTAAACACGGATACGGTGTTATGTCAACAAAAATCGTTACTAAATTTCGCAACTTAAACTAAATTATCTAACGAAAAACCACAGTTCAAATAAACATCTAAAAATTGTTCATCCCCTCGGATGCATTGGTGTCTTGTTTGAATTGGGGTCTTTGACATTTTACCAATGCATTCAAATCGATCCCTTCATATTCTATCCGGTTTTTAGATGTGTCGATTGCATTTCATATTGAAGACATTGAAGACGAAAAATAAAAAGAAATAGAAGAGGAAGTTTTTCATGACAAATTTTATGCGGTGTGTAGTCAAAGACATACCCAAGCATAAACATTGTGCAAAAGGCCTTATGAGTCACAAATCACTAAAAAACTTTCGAAAGAAAACCAAGTTGGGCGAAACATACTCACCAATTTCACTTCCAGCGTGTCTGCGTTTACGATACTTTGGGGAGAAGCAAATCACATTTTCTTTTGCAGTGAAATAAAGAAGAGCAGCAAAAATAGAAAGAAACAGAAAACATCCATAAACAAAGATGAACGCGCATTGCACGCGTACACACATTTCATTCAACACAAATATTTTTATTGATCATTCGATTCTATTTACTCTTTGGGGTGTTTTTACTCATTGCGACAAAAATATTTTCAGTTTTCGTTCAGCTATTTTGGCGTGGTTATAGTTGTGATGCGCCAGCCAATATAAAGAATAAGATGAGGAAGAAGAAGACGAAAAGAAAACCAACAACAACAACAACAACATGAACTTTATTGCATATTGATGGTGAATGAAAAAGTTAAATGGAAAAGTGCCACGAAACGATTTTCTAAAGATGCCAAAAAGGGAAATGGATTCCATTTCAAACCAAAACAAAAACTTTTTCATGCCGGAATTTTGTCTCTTTTGTTCGTACATTGCTCGTATGTCTCTCTGTTTCATGTGCGCGTAACATTTTCGTTCATTCTTTATCAGAGGTCGCTTTGAATTGAAACTTTATTACGTTTGTGAACTCACATCTGACGTGCCGGATTTTATGACTTGATCAGATGTGCACACGCAAATGCAACGGCCAAAAAGGATGTCGTCACACAGTGATGTTAATATAAAATGAAAATGGAATGCTATTATTGAAAGTGTATGTGCGTATATGGTTCGGTGTGCATACTGTGAGAAATATTTCTGTATATTATATGAATTCCGGTATGCATTTTATAATCTTAATTAAATTTCCTCTTTCTCTCTATCTCTCTATGCGTTGAGAATTTTCTTCAGGTTCACATTTCAACCGCATAAATGCCGGATGCACACAAAAACTTATGATTGAAATACTTTTCCGTTGTCAAACTATTTAAATAATTATGCCAAAGATATTGAAAGTTTTTCCAACAAAACTTTATTTCTTATTCGCACAAATGCATATAAAATGTTATGAAAAACTTTAGGCAAAAATGGAAAATGAAAAATGACTGACGCCTGTCCATATTCATTCAATGTGGCACTCCATTAAATAATCGTGTTGATTACTATCACGAAAAGTTTCTTCGAATAGTGAAAGATAGAGTAATTTGAATATAATTCAGAGCATCTTCAATGGTTATTCAATTTTGCGTAAAATATTTACACTTAAGAAAATGTGAACTATAAAGGAAACCATTGAATTCCGACAAATTTCTTTGATTGATATAGTAAGATTCTGATTCAATTTCGAGCCTTCTGCCGATCATTTGCTGAGGAATTAAATCAAATATTCTCCTGTTAATTTAATTATATTGATAAGCATTATATTTCGAATTTTCAATCAAAAGTTCTTCAATTATTTTTCGTTTTCCTTTTGAGACGAAGACTTTTTGTTTATATCTCAATAGCATCTGGAGTGAAATATAGATAAAATTCCATTTTACCATTAACAAGCAACTGCGTGGTATAGTTTGGTTCATTTGATTCATAGCAATGCTTGTTTTAAAATATTTGCTCGTCATTCTCATTCATTCCTTGCACTTAAAATGTGTTTATATTTAAAATGATTCGCTTCGTTCATCGGGCGCGTAGAAAGAATGGTAAATAAATATTCTTTTTGTGTGATTGTATTTCTTGCACTTCAACATTAACAAAAGAGAGAAACAATTATGCCAGTTGTTGGTATGTTTTCGTGTTTTGTTTTTGTCTTTTCGTCGTGGCCGTTGCCGGATTTATTCAATTCCTTCACTCAATTTTCAAGTGAATAAATTGTTGCATTTGATTTCCATTTACGGTTTCAAACCGATCAATTTCGAATGATATGCACAATACAAAGTACAAAATACGAGCAACATGCACGCTCTCCTTTACGTTTATGTTCAATTTCGTGATCAATGTACACATTATCGGCATCGTTGTTTGTTGACTTTTATGTTTTCCGACATCGAAACATGGAAATGCCAACTACCTACGCATTCACTTATGCGACGAAATCGCTTGCGCATAATACATTTTTATGATCCAATTTCAAGTAATTTGTGAGTCTGATGTGCGACCGGCCGTTAATGTCTCTTTGTAAAATAATTATAATTTTACATGAAAGTTGTTTTCTTTTTTCATGTAACACGAGCGACGAGTGTGTAAGTGATTGAATTGATTTTTGTTTTGCGGTACTTTACCATTTTATTTAATGATAAAATGTGGTGGTAGTTGCGGCAACGGCGTCACCTCAACATAAACAATGACAGTGTTGAAGACAAGGATAGAGCAAAGAGCGACTAGAGAGAATGGGATATTAAGGGGAAAAAAAAGAGAGAGAGAGAGAGAGAGAGAGAGAGAGAAACTGGGAGCTAAAGAAGGAATGCCATGGAAAAAGTAATGACAAAAATTCGAGAGAAGAATATCATTATTTTATATTACTTAAACTTGCAGACACACAAAATAAAAGCAAAGTGAATTTAATGTATCCGTTGTTACCTCGAGCAAATGTCTCTCTCTCTCTCTCTCTCTCCTCCTCTCTCTTGCATTCTTACTATTAACGAATAATTGGTTGATCCATTTAAGGCAGTCGCAACAAAAAGTGTCGAACTTCCCATTTGATAAGTAGTTTGTCTAGTTGGTTCTTCTTCTTCTTCTTCTTTTTTCGTATCTTTTTGTGTTCCGATTCTTTCTTCTCTCTTCCTTTCAATTTGTGAATCCACTATCGTTTAATGCGATTATTTTACTCTGTCCGTTGCGTGAGTTTCATTTGTGTTGCATAAAGAATGATAGCACCGTGAAGAACTATTCTTTTCAATGAATATAAGCATAACACAGCAACCAGCCGCATTTTAAAACGACCGACTCACCAAATGCAGTGATTTTCACTGTTCCACATCGGTATCACTTTATAGAATGAAAAATAATTCTCATCGGTAAAATTAAGAAAACCATGTATAAATGGATCGGTAAATGGAGACTGCATTAGCATTTAAAATAGCAACATATTATAGTAATGCTGATGAACGATGTCATTCACATTCATTATTTTCCATTTCGTAATTAGATCGCCATACCGATTTTGTAATGTGTAGCAGTTTTTCAAACCAAAACACACACTTTCTCATTCATTCACATAACTGTACTAATTGATGAACAAAACCGCAGGTAGTTTTTTGGCCAAAGTTGTTAATCGAAAACCATCTACTGCTACGGTTCATTAATTATTTAAATTCGTAATTTGAAGCTGCATTAGAAGACAAATAAACGCATTTCAAGGATTTTAATTCATTGTCGAGACAATGAACGAGTTGAATTCAAAGCGACCACATCAAATCGATACGAAAAGATAGAGTAAAAAGAGAGAATGAGAGAGAGAGAGAGAGAGAGAAAGAAAGAAAGAAGTCAAAGGAATTCAATGACTTTAAAATGTTTGCCCCGCATTTTCGAAAACAAAAATCGCTTTAGCTAATTCCATTGAAAATCCTGAATGAACTGAATATTCGTTACCACACCAAATACGACATGCATAAAGTGATTTGGTGTTGAAGTTTATTCATGTTTCCTCTTTTTTTTTTCTCTGCTTCACTCTCATTGTCTATGGTATTTTATTACAGAAACACCATCAGATATTTTGCTAACCACTTCATAATTACGTGCGTGTCAAACAAAAACTTGTAGCACAACTCCGATAAAGACAAAAGCCATCTGAGCGGCTGATGTGAGACCGCCTTCGCATGCAGGTATATATGCGTGCAAGTATGAATGCTCTCGCATTCCATCTCTCTCTCACTGTGAGTCACTGCTTCGTATCTTACTACGTTCAATCTATTCTATTCTATTTTATTTGTCTAAATGCTTCTTCTGTTGGATGGCAATATTTTGGAATACACACACACACACACACACACACACACACACACACACACACACACACACACACACACACACACAAACACACACACACACACACACACACACACACACATGTTTTTCTATTCTGCGACAAATTTTCCAATGTTGGATTTTAACGTTTACATATAAAAATATTTAGACAAAAGCTTTTCAACAGTTGCATATGTGAAATGGTGAACGAACACATCATCTCCTCTCATTGGCATACATTGGTATATACATAATGGTGATAATAGCTCTTAGTATTCGATAAAAGCAAAACTCATCCATGTTAAAATACACACAATACACATACCACATTTATTATTTATATTAAATCATGTGTGTGCTTTTCTGCTGTGGATCTTGTTTGCTTTTCGAATTTTCAATGAATTTTGCACAAATGCGATGTTTAGATTCTGTACAAAATCTCCAAGCACTCTGTGTATTATACCTGTGGCAAGAAGATGAGCAAAACAATAGGGAGAGAGAAACTGAGAGAGAAAGTAGAAAAGAAACGAAGACAGTATAAAAATAAACAACAAAGACGATAAGCAATGATGATACACCCTATTCAAAGAGCAACCCGCAAAAGACAATAGAAGTGTCTATTGAATAAGTCAAAATGTGTACATGGTTTTGTGCTTCCAAGTTTAGGTTGTTGAACACAAAAGAAAGTCACATTCGTCGCATCATCATCAGCATCATCTTCATTGTTTTCGATTCAAGTAACTGATTGCATATTAGGATTATTTAAAACTATAAACCGATTAAATATTTGATGTTGTACGGGTTGCACTTGTTATTCTTCAGCAATGTCAGGCAGTAAACTTGCAATGTGTGGACCCAACGAATTTCCCTTCACTTCATTTGTTATAAATTTGGCATTTACATAAACTATTATTGTTAACTGTGCGAATATGTTACAAATATTTTGAAAATATTCCAAATGGGTTCACCTTATATTGATATCATCAGACACATACACACACAGAGAGAGAAAGAAAGAGAGAGAGAGAGAGGGAGAGAGAGAGAGAGAGAGAGAGAGAGAGACCGTGATCTCTAATGTGCACGAAATTAACTTATTTACATAAACGAAACGATAAACTGAATTGTAAATATTGTATTCAATAAAAGATTGCATAAAGCTTAGGTTCAGCAAGACGACGGTAGGTGGTTTCCAACATTGAATGTTTCTCTAAATTAAATTGCCATCTGCTTAAATCCTTCAAGATGAACAAAATGCGCTTAAGATTTTACCAGTTTTCTTCATCATTATATGCTTGTGTGCCACTAACTACAAACAAATCTGTTTTTACAGCAAAGCATTCATTAACATTATGAAGTTTGTACTAATTTTCAACTCGATTAGAATTGGTGGATTGCAATGGTACACGCATTTTATACAGAGGCTAATGCATTGCGGCAAAATTGCACTCTTGCAAAACAACAATTTTGATTTTATCTTCAAGCTTACAACAAATGAAACAATTTTTGGTTAAATTCACATAAAGCATTTTGCTAAGTGTATTATCCTCTTTCTCATTCGGTGAATGAAAATGTATAGAGAGAGAGAGAGGAGAGAGAGAGAGAGAGAGAGTTGAGACTATTTTGCAGGTGCAGATGAAATGATGCTATTTCACAATTCATCCAATGTAATCAGGTGGAAAAGTATTCCACGGTGTTTGAAAATGCAAAAGTTAAATTGGATCGGAGCTTGGAAAATCAAAAGTATAAAAGCAAAGTGGAAAAATGAAAAGCAACAACACGGCATCCGTTCATATTTGTATAGCTGTAGGTGAAATAGTTGGTTTTTCTATGTCGTGCGCATATTGTCCGCGACGGAAATTCCATTTTGTATCCTTCATCCGATTTATGCTACGCACGACTTCATTCTTATTGAATCTATGTTTTTATCTACAAGAAGTTTATTTGCTTTGCCAAACCAAGATGCATACATTCGTTTCCCTTTGAGCAAAAAGTGGATTCGAACAACAACGCAAATGAGATTGAGAAAAAATGAGAATCGCTGAAATTAAATTTGCATTTGTTTGCACTCGGGATTCTTTTCATCCGGTTGGAAAGCAAAGGGAAATCAAATATTCAGAGCAAGAAAGAAAAAACACCAAAACCATTTGGAATTTTTTTTTTTTTTTTTTTTTTTAAATTTATAAAAACTGCAGCTGAGAACGAAAATTCTCGCCAGTGAAAAAAACTATACGGAAAAATGCGTTGAAACGGAAGAGTTTCGCTACCATATGCAGAGATTTTATTCTTGACGAGAAAAAAAAAGAAAGCAACTTCCTTTTGCCAAAATCGTGCCAAAATGGCCGCATTTTTCAATCCATTGAATTTCCACCGTCTATTTTCTTTTGCTTATTTTAATAAAAAGTTTTCAATATTAAATTCGTGGCGCGCATTAATACAGCACTGAGAGATATTAAATCAATAATTCAATATCCGGCTGCCGGCTTGTAAACACAAACACCATACAACCATCGATTGCTTTTCTTTCTTTCAGAACAAAATGAAGAAAAAAATCCATTTTGAAAAATCCATTTAGAAGAATTCGCTGCCGGGGTAAGCGATACGTGATAAATTCCGACAGATTGGATTCATCGATAGCGCATATAAAATCCATATGCGAAGCTATTTAACGCAATTGAAATGCTGTTAAAACAAAACCACTGAAAATAAACGAAAACAGTGCGCTTCCCCGCACACATCTTCTCTTTTTAGACATTCACAAGTTGGATGAATTGCAAATACGATAACACAAATAACACACCGACCGAGAGAAAAACAAAACCGAAAAGAGACAAAGAACAGAACCGGAAAAAAAAATAACAGCAAATGAATTTCAATAGTATTGAAAAGCCGATCGGTTGTTTGTTGTTTTATTCTCTTTCACTTATTCTCAGTAGCATTTCGAGTAGAGCTCAATATAAATAAAACAAAAATGTTGTAATCCAATTCGGATTTAGTTAGTATTTGCCAAACTCCCCGAACCAAAATACCAAATTTGCATTCCACAATAAACACCAATCGACACACTGCATGTTGATCGCATGAAAATGCGTTCACATTTCCAGTGATAATGCTGGCGCTGAATTGTTTTCGTCTCTCACACTCCTGGTGTTCGGTATTCTTTGTTTTTTTTTTCTCCTCTCTGCACCATTTTAAATAGATTTTGGGGGTTTAATTCTATCCCATCGTGTAACATTTGATCAATTTGATATATTTGTTTGTGATTCGTTTGTGTCTGCGTCTCTATATCTTTGTGTGTTTTGTTCTTTCGGGTTTCTTTTGTTTGGCAAAATCGACTCCAGCTAACCTAGCGCGAGTAAACATACAAATAAAAGGTCGCATTTACGATTCAATGAATCGATATGGAATCAGCAGCACATATCGAGTAATTTGCTCATTCACTGTCTGTTGTTTTTTTTTTCTACGTTAGTTTCTTTTTGTCGTTGTCTTCGTAGTCTTTTGTTGTTTCATTCACCTGCAGTTACCATTGAATTTATTCGAAAGCAATATATGGCAAAAAATACGCTTGACTGCATTCACACCGCATCTTCAATCACAAAAGATAATTTGGTTGTTTAGTGCAAACGATGAGAACAATCAAAAAGCAAGCGAAAAGAAAGAAAAAAAAAAAACAGATTCGATTCAAAATTCGCCAGTTCGACTTTCTATTATTTATCCGATGCATGCGGTTCACTTGAATTGATCGAATACGTATATTGTGTCGCCGGGATCTATTTAATTTGAAAATCTGTTTTGTTTTTAATTTCAAGAACAGTTTTCCAAAATCCAACGGTTCATCGATAGAAATGCTATGAATGGAGCATATTTAGTTATTTAAGAAAGCTAACGGTAGCCCAAATGAGACCGCATCGAATTTTATGTGACACTAACAACAAACAACTTTTAAAGCTCCTTTTATTGAACATAATATTTCATTGCGGCTTTTGGCCGCAAATTCGAATTCGAATCCATTTCTAGTACGTTCATACAGAAATTTGTGCGAAACCATGTTTTACCAAAATGATTATTTTTTTTATATTTATTTCATTCTTTCTCTATTCTATGGCGTAATCATACGTGTATGAAGAGATTAATTTTAAAGTCGAGCAACCAAGTCTTGGTTTATTGGTCCTTATATCGTGGCTACCGTAAAGTGAACACTGAAAATGATACTCTCTATAATAAATTCGTTGTGGAGACGAGAGATGTGAGAATAAGGAGCCAATGTTGATACCATTCAATGGCCATAAAATGGTGTTTGTAATATCGCATTACAGCACTAAAACCGGATAAATTATTCGAATTTGTGAACAAACATTGGCTTGAAATTGGGTGCCATTTATTACCTGGTGAAGGCGGATAAAATGTTATTCGGTTTTCAGCCCAATTGTTTGATTGTGTATTTTACTTTTGCTTCAGAATGGTAATTAAAGAATTTTGTTCACCCAAATTTTGTTCACAGATGAACGTTGTCGTTTTTACTATGGATTAAATATCTGCTACTATTCCATTGGACACACCATCAACACTCTCTATTTGTATGTGTGCGTGTGTGTGTGTGTGTGTGTGTGGTGATTTTTCTTTCTGATGTTGTTGAAACGTTATCACGTCGTTTGTTCACTTGTTATTCACGACATAAAGAATTTCTCAGCTCGAAGCGTACAATGTAATTTCATCGCATTCGAACTAGACACGATGACAACATACATACAAATACGCTCACAAACATACATACCGGTTGTCGGCAAAAGGGAAAAAAACACAAACATCGTGCGATAAATAAATAGACAACGTTTTATATTGGATAACGTGAATTATGCGCTCAAAATCGTGCATAAATCTTAAGACACCTCATTTTCTTATATGAAATTTCCGAGTAAAAGTCACATTTAGTGACTCCGATTTCTTGATGCCATACACATACACACACTATGATTTCATGATGAGAAAAACGACTCGCCAGCCTAACATTGAATTCAATTTTATGTTAACTCACATAAACATCCATTGCATTTAATGTTCCATTTAAATTGGAACTCTTTTTTTTTCTGTTATCTTCGAAGTTTTTTTTTTCGTTTTTCTCACATTTTGAGTTTCGAACAAGACTTGCTATTTTTCCAACAGCAATTATTTTTTCGACAGAGGCCATGTATTACTGAATGAGCATAATAGAGTGGGGAAGAGAGCAGTAGAGAAAGATAAAGAGCGAAAGGTTGACAGGAGGAAGGAGTAGGGCAGAGGGTTCGAAAGAGAGAGAAAGAGAGAGAGAGAGAGAGAGAGAGAGAGAGAGAGAGAGAAAGAGAGAGCGTTGTGTTGATGGAAATTCAAGTCCATTCCAATGTTACTTAAAGTTTATATCATGTACATTTCTACCCTCATTTATGTTCCTTGTTCCGTTATAAATTCTTTTTGGCTGGAAAAGTTTGCACTTTCTCTTTCACTCTCTTGTTTTTTCACTCTGTTGTTTGTCGGTTCATTTTATTTTCGTTTGTACGCGCAACAATCCATTCGCCAACAAATTTACCCAAAACAAAAATTTATGGATTTACACTGAAATCGCATTATAGTCAAATATAATGGATTCTTGTGTTTAAAAACAGTTTTCCGCTTTCTCCCCTGCCTCTCTTTAAACTCAATGGAGCATTAAATATTGATTGTACTTTTAAAATTGTCAAACACATAAAACATATTTACCAAATGCATATCCACTAATTGTTTCAATTTTTTTTCTTTTCGTTTTAGGTAAGTGATTGCATTCATGACCATGACTTTTGATCCGGGAGAATAGAAGTTTCCATTAGCGGTAAGGTTTTTACTTGTGCGTCATTATGGTTCAATAGCATCGAAACATTGATTTTTAATCTAAATGTCGATACAATCTCTTCTTTATTCATAAAGTCTAGCGCGTGTGGTAGAAAATGTAGTGTGAATGCAACTGCGTCAATAATAACATCCAACATCCTCGTTCATCAGAACATGGTTCAATTAATCAAGTCAAACATTGTGATTTGTTGACATTTTCCATTTTGATAAACACGCAACTTGTGCCAATATTGACGCAACTACCCAAAGTATATCGCTTGAATATTTCAATATGCATTCGCATTGTGTGCACACTGAACATGCATATGAATTTCCCCGCCGAAAATCAAGTGCGAAATAGTTTCGCTTGAATCAAAAATAGAATCAATCCAATTAAAATGGTTCTCATTGCACATGACTGTGTTTATGCTGTACAAATAATATCAAATGAATAAAAGCACATTGGAGAGCAGAAATTTAATTTATTTATTACACTTCCATCATACTGAAAATATATTGAGCTTGTACATTTTAAAGTGATTCATTTGATTTGCAACAGTCATTGGCCAATTATTTTTCGTTTATTTCAAACTTTCAGTTTAATTAGTAATTACATTTTTGGAATATAAATTCACTGTCTAATGAGATAACAACGCATACACACACCGTCTCGCCTGCATGCACAAAAATATAAACGAAAAAAAAAAAACGAATAAAATATTTTTAATCGATTCGAATGCATTGATTTTTAATAATTTATTTCACATTTGGTCCATTCTGAGAGATATTGTGCCCCAACATGCTCTGAAAGTGTGCAGACACTCTGAGAGTGTCTGTGTGTGTGTGTGTGTGTGTATGAGAGAGAGAGAAAATGTAATTTTTAACTATAATTGACATAAAACGGATTAATAAGTCAATAAATAATGAATTTTATTCGGATGCGGTCTTCGGTTAATTGGCAATTATCGCAAGAGCATGTCACTCCAGCCAGTGCTTCGTTCTACTTCATTGACTATAAATGCATGACTCTGTTTTTTTCCCATTACATTTACACGATCTATATTCAGTCAGGAAAATGTCGAACATGGAAAAAAGAAAAGAATTGTGCTTTATTGAATGGCTATCGTTTAATGAAAAAGCAGCTCTAATATTGTTCCATGTTCAATGTGAACAAATACAGAGAAAGAAAGGACTCGAAATGCAACGACATTGTCTCTTATTATGATGGAGCAAAACAATAATCAATTTAACGTTGTCGTTGCATTGGAGTAGATAAATTAAAAACAGAAAGACAATTAGACGAAGAAAATCGCAAAGAAAAAAGAAAAAAGAAAAAAGTCGTTCGATGTTAAAAGACAATGTTGAATCAAGTGCAACACTTGAGGTACTTTTTTTCGCGATTGTATGTGAAAATTGAAGCTGGCGAATATACCAGATGTGATAAAAACATTCACCAAAGAGCCCCGTTGTTGCTCATAGACAATGAAACGTGATCGTCATTCCTTTCTTTTCATTTCTATTCAAGTTTGGTAACAAATTGGTAGATAGACAAAAAGGAAAATGCAATAAGAACGATACATTTATCTATCGGCAAGCGTATTATTTAAGAGCCACGATACCAATATAACATAAGCAATGAATCTCTCTCTCTTCTATCTATCTCTCTCTCTCTCTCTCTCTCTCTCTCTCTCTCTCTCTCTCTCTCGTCGTGCATATTCTAAAAACTCATGTTGTACCATCGTAAGTGACGGCACGACGCATAGAGCATATCTTGTCGCTTGCCATGTCACTTTTGGCTTTTATTTTTAGATCGAAAGGCACACAAACTGGCTGTACAAAAATGCACATGCTTGAAGTATATTCGTGTCGATGCCGCCATCGTTGTCGTGAAACTTTGAGACCGTTTTCAGGCTTCTTTTTGTTCTTTCTTTTTCTGTTGTTTTTTTTTTTTTTTTTTCTACCATGTGGATGTTACAAATAATGAATGCCTTTTTCTCCCAGAACAAATAGAATAATACAAAGAGCGAAATAGAATTTAACATACGAGCACTTGAAGTATTTGCATTTCATGTACACGTACACATACGTAAAGTCAATCGCTGATTTTCTGAGCATTTAAAATTTGTGGCGTGTAATCGAAAATTGGTTTGAAAATATCGTATGCATATAAATTCATATGTTCATGAGTGGTGTTGACGTCACCCAGCCAAATCATTGTCAAATGCTTTTTAAAACAAACGAAATATTGCGATGCGTATGAAAATCTAAATTCTATTTAAAGTTATTTCTGCTTTGCTATGTAATGAAACCAGCAAAGAAATTGAACCAACAGTGAAAATGAGAATGTGTGCGCCAGATCGACGCGGCAAAATGCCATTACAGATTACATTACCATTAACGTTTGTTGTTAAAACACACGTCGCATTTTATTATTATCAATAGTCAATTGCATTATTATCATAATATTCTCCTCTATTTCATTTTTGTAATGCTCTTGAACGAATGCATACGAACAATGTATCTTTTTCAAAATTGGAAAATTGTCTCATTCAATGCTGTCACATAATAATCTGACAATTATTATGCACTTTTGAATTACTTTATTTTCAAGTAAATTGAATTGAAAAATGGCGTTCATTTGATGATGCAAGATGCATCCAAATGGCATAAATAAAAATACCAGAATGTTGCCAAGAGCCATTGACACAATTCAACAAGAATGGATGATGAAAGATAAAAATGACTGCAGGCATCATAACAATTGCAAATTGCAAATTAAATATGAGTGTCTCGGATTCCGGTGCGTAAGTACTGTCTATCACATCGGAATGCTCCCTTTTTGAACCATTCACAGCGCATCTTTATTTTTATTTCTTTGTCATTCACCAGCTCTTCACCTCTCTTTCTCGCCCCCTACCTCTCTCTTCTCTCTCTTCCTCTCTCTCTTTCTCTCTCCTCTCTCTCCTCTCTCTCCGTCTGTGTCTCTCTTTTTGAGTCTCTCTTTCTGTTTCTCTCTTTCTGTCTCTGATTCTATCTCACATCATTTCCGTCTCTCATAATTCGTCTCTTCACTTTTATTTCGATGACAAGTGGCACCGGAGGTGAAATTACCTTTAAGTATCTACATTTTCGAACATTTGAGTTTCCATCAATTGCCATTAAAATAATTGCTTGTGAGTTGACATCATCAAGTTTAGTAAAACGTCGATTTTTCACGACAAAAAAAAGTCAATAAATGTATATGACTTGGAATATTTTTGAAATTCCATTTTCCATCAGCAATTTCCTTTTTATCCCTATCCAACTGAAATACCTTTAAATTTGTCGGAATGAAATTTAATAATGCTTGATGCCATGCAATATTTTTTACATATGCATGCCCTTTTGTCGTCGCGACATGATCATTTTGAATAAAATATATCTCCAGTTCCATTGTTATTTCATTTTAAATTGCTGGACATAGTCGGAAGAAAGTAGATTCAACATCAGTTTTTCTTACTTTTTATCAAGCGCACTGTTTTTTGTTATCATTTTTATCTTTGGAAAATGAACAATGGAACATGCAAAAATCCGACAAATGCGCCATAGCAGAGAAATACAATAATGAAAAAATATCTTACATATGTTAGCCATGCGACCAAAATCCATATAATCTAATAAATTATCTTTGGATTGTTAAAGAATAAAAAAATGTTTCTTATCAAATATCAAAGAAATGCGCATATGTCAAATCAAAAAATTCATAAGAATTCAACAAAATACAAATCTGTAGAGAACGTATTCAATTAATATGAAAATTGTCAACAAAGAATGACATTGGTTAACATTCTGTTTGCTTGAGCATGGTTCGATTAACATATTTTATCATGTCGTTGAATGGCTTGCATTTCATGCACACAAAACACACACACACACACACACTCGGAACGTATGTTTTGTTGATATGGTAATGTTCTTTAAAAACGAGAACCCACGCAAAATTATAAAAGCCACCCAAATGCAGTATGTGTTTGTGTGTGTTTGCGCACAATATGCTATTTTATTTTAGTTATGCAAATCGTATTTATTAAATACTATTATTATTTTATCATTGTTTGAACGAACGGAACCCAAGTGGAAAAACATATCATTTAAAAGTGATTATCATAGAAAATTGTAATATTCGACATCAATTCTGAAATCGGCTTTTCGCTATCTTTGTTTCTGCTTGTTTGAGTGCATGTGTGTGAGTGTGTGTGTTTATGTGAAGATTTGCTTAGAACCCACATAAATATTAAATAGTTCATGATAAATCCATCCATTGCTTTCTCTACTGATCTGTTTGTGGCGTATGAGTCAGGCAATCATTTTGCCGACTTTACCCGTTTGCATAATAGAATATTCACTGCGCATTTTATATTATACAAATACTAATGTTTTACTGCGACGTTTAGCTCAATATTTAAATTGAATTTTTCTACGGTTGAATGACCGGTTTTCCCATGATTTCTCATGAATCTTTTCTGTATTCATTTATGGTTTTTGCACTACATCCGTTTGAGCATTGTGCGTGGCTTGAGATTGTTACAGTGATTTAAATGGAAATAAATAGTTATAATTTTCCAGTCTATGCAATCCTCAATGGGCATACATTTAATTATCCTGTGCAATGCTATGTTTGTAAACTGTCGGAAACAGCGACAAAAGACAAAAAAGAAAGAGAAGAACCGAAAAAAAAAAATTACTTGCGAGAAGAGAAAAGTGCATTTTGCAATTCTGTTATCATGCAAGTTGCAGAGGAAGTTTTCTGTTTTGAATGAAATTGTGATAAAATGCATACAATCAAATGAAGCGTAGAAACTTCTCAAAATGTAAAACAAAGCGCATTTTCAAGTGACTTGAATCCGCTTAAATCCACAACTTTAACATCCAGCTATCGGGCCTTCCTTGCATTGTTCTCATGCAATCTTCTAAAAAAGGGAGAGAGTCGCCGCAATGTTTTCTCCCCACAAAAGAAAAAAAAAAAATGAAAAAAACTTTCCAACATCATGTCACTCGTTATCTCATTGGAGAGAAAATGAACAAGCTCGGTTACTCTATGCTCATTTCTCTCAAAAGAGAATTGTGAAATAATTATTTCAAATGTGAAAAGGATATTAAAGTGCATATCTTATGCCCGCCCCATGGTTCTCAGATGGATTACATTACTTTCATTTAGTTGAATTTTATTTTTCTCCATTTCTTTTTTCCATTTTTCGTTTGTTCTTCTGCTGAATGTTTTTATCACATTTTTATTCACGTTTCTCGGGCCAATTGTTTAGACAACTTAATCCGATTTCAGACAAAATTTGCAAAAATGCCGCAAACATGCACACATTTTTTTTTTTTTCTTTTTCATTATAAAAATGTTTGATAGCACAAACAAAAGATGTAATTATATTGAAAATTCTTTGCTAAGATGAACAAAAATGTTCAACGTCAAAAGAAAAATCATGTTATTCTTATTTCGAAATTGAAAAGCATCATGGTAAAAATTCCAAATTATTTTCGCTGTCGTTCAATGTCTGGATACGTTTTAAATTTTACACATTTTCCGACAAACAATTTAATCTTCTGATGCAGCTAAAATGTCATAGAATTGCTAGAACATATTTTAAAATTGAGGTGCTTCTTTCTTTGCTTTCAGATTGAATCGTTCCATTTCCCATTCCGTTTTTATTGTTTGATGAACAGAAGAAAAATACACATCAAGGAATACATCATAATAACAAACTTTTCTTGATAACAACAAACTACTTTTTTTATTATCCATTTTAATGCTCGTGCAATTGGTTGTAGTTTCAACATTTTCGGGGAAAATCGAATAAAGAAAATCAGAACACAATCATTCAAATGCCCTGTGCATTTTCCATATATTTTTTTTGATAGAACAATTGCGAACAAAATTCAAGTAAAGTAAGAAAGAACACTTTAAAAATGAATCAGAGAGAAAAAAAAAAATATGTATGATGAATTGTTTATGAAACCCAACGTATACAACAACATCAAAATCATCAACTGATAACAATTTTTCCACAGCAAAAGATAGTTTTGAGCGAAAAAAACAAATAGTTCTCGAGTTCGCTTGTTCAATGCCGTTCAAACTGAGGTTTTGTTAAATTATGTCCTGGTTACAATACGTGTTATTTGAAAATGTGCATAAGTGATGCGAATCAAGTAGTGAATGAGAAAGAAAGAAAGAAAGAGAGAGAGAGAGAGAGAGAGAGAGAGAGAGAGAGAGAGAGAGAGAGAGAGAGAGAGAGAGAGAGAGAGAGAGAGAGAGAGAGAGAGAGAGAGAGAGAGAGAGAGAGAGAGAGGAGAGAGAGAGAGAGAGAGAGGGAGAGAGAGAGAGAGAGAGAGAGAGAGAGAGAGAGAGAGATAGAAAGAGAGAAAGAGAGTTAGAGAGGAACAGAGAGGGGAAGAGAGAGAGGGAGAGAGAGAGAGAGAGAGAGAGAGAGAAAAGAAGCGCAAAAAATAAAATCATGGTTGGTGTTGAAATTGAGTGAAAAGTTTGTTGGTTTGCACAAATCGTGATCGCCGCAAGGTTTTTTCCAACAATGAACAAAATATCTAAAACATTTCGGTGTTCAGTACGTATCTGTATGCAGTAAAAAGTTTTTTTTTTTGCCAGGATTTGTTGAAAAATTGGTTTCTCAACAATGCCGCTTCAAGTGGATGCAATGAACGCATTTAACTTCCCAGGCTTGCTCCTTCATTCCGTTTTGCTGTAAATTAATTGTTTTTCGCTTTTATTCGAGAGCCAGTTTTTGTGCTGTCGATGCAATAAAACACATACCGTGAAATATAATAAAAAGTTCATTTACAAATAATTGATGTTCATATTGTGTATTATAAAAAGGCGAAAGACGAAAAAAAAGAACACATAAAGTGGCGTTGGCGAAGGCGAATTCTATTTTTGCAACATTGACTTGAACATTACTGGAAGAATGTAAATGGCTTTATTGCGATTTATATCGACATCGAATTGCAGACATTTTCTCCCTTGCTCGTTGTTGTTGTTGTTGTTGTTGTTTTTTTTTTGTTTCTGGGAGCAGCTGCATAAGCGACTTTCTCTCTGCATTTATTTGTATTCACTTGTCAGCGCAAAAATTGTAGTAAGAGCAAAACGAAACGTGCCTAATGATCCTTAAAATGATATCAATATATTATGAGTCACTGTTATTGTTATTATTATTACTGATTACTTGTGCAATGTTAGCTACACTTCAAGTGCAGTACAGTGTCCCGAGCACGTAATGTATACACATGTACAACATCACGATGGCCGATGGGATCATCATCAAAATCATTCGTTTTCTTTTTTCTCATTCTCGTTGTGCACATTCCAAATGTTTTTTATTTATTTATTTTTTTTTTTTTCGTTTTTATTATTTTGCCGTCCACTTCATAAATTGCGTCGAAATGCGTTATTTCAATATTTTTGTTTACCTTCAATAAAGACCACTTATCTGTATTCATTCAAGCATATATAAATGCACAGTTATTGTTCGTTTTCATCAAAAAGCCATTAATTGATTTTCATTTAGAGAACAACAAATATTCGAATAAAAACAAAACCTGGATTAAATTCCCTCCAACGCAAAAATCTATTTTACATTTTAAATTTTCGAATTGTTTGCATTGCTTGTTTCTATTGCTACTGAACTACGACGCATTTTAGATTTTCGAGCTGGCATTTTTAGGTCAAGACCTATATTCTTCATTTATGGAGTGCCTTTCGAAATGGTAGCTATTGAATACAGGACCTCATGACCTCAACCATTTTTCATTGTTATATCATAAATTGTGTTAAACTTTTCACATTGTATCTTTATCTCTGTAAAATTCCAACCATTGCGTCTGTCTATTGTATTGCTAAATCAACGGGCATATTTTACATCCGAAATCGTATTTCAATGAATATCGCATTTTACTTAAAATAGGCATTCGTATGTATATTTTCAATACATTTTATTTGATTTTTTTTTTTCTTTTACCTCTCCCTTTCTTTCTTTTTTCTACTGTTGCTATTTCCTCGAATAATAGATTTCGAACACATTCTTTTCACTCAAATGCTCCAGATAATATAGAGAATATGTACAAGAGTATAACATTGACATTTCTCGTCTTCATTGTATTGCAATAAAGTACAGAACATTTTACACGCGCGCCAGAAATGGCATCCAATCATCATCCAAGCATCTTTGAAGAATTTGTCAATTCGATATGTTTCTTTTTGTATTTTTCTCTTTCTAGTTGTTTATTTGTCAATTCACTTTCTATTGTTAACGGAGAATGAAAATGTTAAAACACTGCCGATCCGAGATGAAATGACAAAATAAATAAATAAATAAATAAACAAATGGAGAAAAAAAAAACGAAACACGAGCATATTCCCGGGGGTGTTATTAAATATACGCTTCCTAAATGTAACAAAAATTCATTATGTATGTAAATCTTTTCTTCATCGTTTGTTTTTTTTTTCTCTCACTTCGCTTTTGTCTGTTTGCTATTTTGTTTTATAAAAAAAGTGTCCCATCTTTTGCATTTGGCGCTTATGTTCTTTCTCTTTCTCTTTCTCTCTCAATTCCTCTCTCTTTCTCTCTCTTTCTTTCTCTTTCTCTCTCTTTCTCTCTCTTTCTCTCTCTTTCTCTCTCTTTCTCTCTCTCTCTCCATTTTATGTGCCTTTTTCCATCTTGAAATGAATTTTTTAACATAACAAAACCAACGCGCATTCTTCATCACACTCAGTTCGATAGAAAAAAAAAAGTGTTGCTCGATGTTTTTATTCTTAAATTTAGTAGCAAAATGACATTAGCATCTTTTCAATCGATCAAAGTCATGCATTGTATTTCAATAGCATAAAATTGTTTATACAACAACAACAAAAAAAAATGATAATTTTTTTCTTTTAATTCAATTACGGAAATTTAATCGATCTAAAACTTCAGCTTTTTCGACAGATGCTAAAAAGTTGTGACTTAGGCATTTTTTTTGTGTCGATTTTATTCTGTCAAACACATGAACGAAAAATTATAGTTTCTCTGAGTCATTCGAATATATTTTGATTAATATTTCAAGATAAGTACACATTCGTCATCGTATACATTTGAAATGTCTGAGTTGTTTTGTGTGGCTGTGTCAAGATCATGATTTAACATCGCACATTGTCTGCAATTGTATTTGCGTTTTGTATGCGTGAAATTATATTCTGAGATGTGATGAAGACGCAATGGTTGTTATTTTTAGAATGTTCAGTTTATTCGCTATTTTTGGGCATGTTAAAGAAATAATCTTAGCACAAAACAGCACATAAAATATAATGAAAGTGATGAAAAAATAAGCATAAAAATCATTAAGAACAAATAAGACCGATTACTGATTTTTTTTTTTATGGCCGTTGACGTCTTTGCTTTAAACATAAAACAAAAAAAAAGGCGGTTATTAACATGTTGGGCTCATTGTTATATGAACGCAATAACTCTCTGTATGACTGCAATAATTCTGTTTATTTATTCATCCCAAATGAGGAGCAAATTTACAAATAATAATGGTGAGTTCAGCTGTAACGAATATCAAACAGGCTCAGCACAAGCGATAAAATCGAAATTCTATGGAACACAGCCATGGTAAAACAACGAAAAGGCGCTCAATGGGAGAATAAAAGAATAAAAAATGGAAATTACAATGCAAAAACCACCTAGTAATTCTGGATAATTCGCTTGATAAATGCTAAAATGAAAGAGTCATTGCAAGCATTTTTGCACCTCGATTAGTCACGTACAAACGAATTCGAGAACATTTTATATTTCGCATCATTTGACAAACAATTCCATTGGCCATTTCAATTTGCGCACTAATCTATGCTTTTTGAATTTTCTGGCTGCATCTGAAACTGAGCATGAAAAAAGGGAAGAAAACAAATTCCAGCAACAAATAACATCGGATAAGACATTCCGCTGAAATAGGCAAAATTCAGCCTGAAACACAATCAAAATGGACTTTTCTCGGTTTCAATTTTTGCATTTGCGGCTTATGGCCAATGTTGCACATAAAATTTAATTGCAAAAACCAACTTTAAACCGAACAGAATATGTTTTAAAAAGAATTATCTTTTTTTTTTCGCTGCATTTCTCATCCACTTTTTCTCTTTCATTCGTATATAGTTATTCAATGCAAAAACAAACAACGCAGCAGAATTTGAGAAAAAAAAAATTCAGTTTGTATGAAATATGAAAATGGTTTTTATCATAGTTGCAATGACCCAATTGGAAATATTTGTTATGTTTATGTCAAACAAAATGACGGCTCAAATAAATTCCAAGTAGAAAAAAGTGCGTCGAAATATTCCGAAATGCACATACACAACACTGCAAAAGAAGAACCAAAGTAATTTTTTTTTCGCATTTTAAAAATCGTGTCATATTTCCATAAAAAAAAATTGTTTGGCCTCTCTCAGAGAAAAATAATATTTCAATAATATTGAATAACGTAATACGAAATGAATTCGTCAGTTGTGTTGTATCAAAACATGTGCCATATGTTGGTCGTTTGTGTGATTGCTTGACCCGCGCGCCAGCCACGCGCACACATTTCACTCTCCATCGCAATTTCATCATTCGAATGTATGTTTTATTTACATTTGAATCCCTTGTGCTAAATTCATTTTTTACAAAAACAATATGACGTTCAAAACACATTCACTTTAATACATTAATTATTCGATTGGCGTTTACGCACAAGTATTTATTTATTTTTTCTTGAAATAAATTGCAATAATTTCGCCTCGAAATCAATGTGAAAAGCGAAATTTTCGTTCGTTTCAAATGAAAACAAGAAAAAAAAAACAAACGAACAAGCTAATTGCGTGTCTTCTTTAAACTCAATTTTGTTTGTGCATTACACGTTCAAGATATAATTCCAAAAATTAAACAAATCAAAAATCATTTTTCATTTTCTTTATCTGCTTCGACGCAACCAAAATAGTATGCTTCACACACTGTATGATATATTTTTTTTTTTCTTTTGGTTCGTGTTAGCTACAAATGAAAAACAAATATATTATTTAAAGTGTTATTTAATTAGCAGCTTGAAAATATCCAACGAAGATGATGAACGAAGGGAAATAAACAAAAATTCAGATTGCGTATGGTTTGCACACCACAGAAATCTGTTCAACTTGATTGAGTGTGATAGTTTTTTTTTGTTGTTGTTGTTGTTTTTAAAACAATGGACGATTCATAATAGATGTGCGCAAGCCATGAGCACAATAATTAGTTGCATCTCGTCTTTTCACAATCAATTCGAATTTTATACAATCACAGCACCATGTTAAAATCTATAAATCATATTCTCCATAACTCAATCATAATGAATGAAAAATGGATTTAAAGAAAAGAAAAAATAAAATTCCCGCAGATGAGATGTACACAGCGGCGGGATAAATTGAGAGCAAAAATGCTGATTTGAACAGTTCATATGTATGCATTTCAATCTGTTAACTGTATTATAATTAATATTTTGTTTGGTTTTGTCATTTGACATTTTAACGATCTGCTTTCAATTTCAAAACACGTCATACAAGTGCTTTTCCATTTTTTTTTTTTTTTAAATTCAATTCTGTTAATTCATCATTAAATTGATTTTTGACATGCCAAGCGTTAAATACATGGAACTTTGATTGCGCTATGATATAATCAACAGTTTCCAGTTTGTACAATGCATTTGATTTTTACTCGTTCACAGTCGGAAAATAAAATGCTTTGAGACTAAACGCGTTATGCCTGCGTTTATGAGCGCGAATGATTGAAACAAATCAAAGCGCCATTGATACACACGATGTATGTTTACTTTTGATCGATATTTCAGTTTTTCTTCGAAAAAAAAGAAGAAGAATGCAAGAAAAATATGAACGAGCTACGTGAGTCTGATTCATTTATCGAAAATACGAAATATGTTGAAATGATACAAGAATTTTGAATTGATGAGTCATGCATTCCTTTTTTGATTAAAAAAAAAAATATGTTTAAAATTTCATTTGTATCGTCAAGTTTACATTTAAACACGTCAATTTAGCAAAATGAGTTTTCTTTTCAATTATAAACAATATAAAATATCATGAGAATGTAACAAAGTATTCCAAAGAAAAAATTAATATAGTAAATATTTAGAATCATATCTATTGTGTTAATTTAAAAGTGGAAAGAAAACATGATGGATAAAATACGATAATATTTGTCACAGAATATAAAAATTCTTCTTTTTCATAATCAAAATCATAAATATAAATATTTTTGAGTGATACACTCTAGTTTCTATCTGTCAATAATGCATTAGTTCGAATAATTGCCAAAAGATATTCCAAATATGTGATTCGCTTTGTTATATTTCATTCAAAAACACGGGCAACCATTTTATAGATAAGGACTCAAAAATATATAGCGGATTAATTCATTAATTCGACGAAGACAAAGAGTGAAATGGGAAAAAAATTGAAATAAATGATAACTGATGGACATGGATGTAAAAGCCATATCTACATTGAAGTTTTTTTCCAATAGTTTTCTCTCTGTTTTGTTCAATATATAAAATTGTATTGTTGTGCACTATGGTTTTTTCTATGGTGGCTGCCGCAATATGTTGGCCTATGATATTTCAACTATGACTCATACAAATGCTTTTGACACATTTCATAAATTCGTTTGTCATTTTTTTTTTTTGTATTTAGGCATTTTCTCTCTCTCTCTCTCTCTCACTCTCTCGATAGCTATGTTTGAAACAAAATCAAAAAGTGTCAACACTTGAAAATTGTTGACGATATGACTGCTAATAAATTTTGAATGTTTATGATGCACATATTTTGACTTCACATTTCAATATGGCCATGCATCGACAAAGAGAAAATTGCTTATGGCTATATGGTGACAAGAAATGTCGATTGTTGTTTTTCTACCAGAAATAAAAAAAAGAAATGTTATTTTAATTTCTTTGACGGTATATTACTATTAACATCAATCATGACAATTCCAACAGTTTTTGTTTTTTTTTTTGTTTTCATTACGAAAATGGAATGAATTTTTTTGGAGGCCATTAAAATATTTCAGTTTTTTTTTCAATGTTGACGTGATAAAACAAGAGAAATTCTTCAAAATTAAATTTGGTAAGACCGCTAGAAAAACATAAAACTACGTCTTTTATGATCTAAATTTTTTTGACCTTTTTTTATAAAAAAAAAAAAAAAATAAAATGAAATTGCTACACATTTGATGAAAGACCAATTTGTTTATGATGAAATTGTATGCCTCTTTGAAATCACATTCCATTATGTAATCATTGGATCAATATTGATTGAATTGATGCACTGTTTGATAGAAAATGCAATTTATCAGGATTTATTTGTATAAAAAAGACTGCTGAAGGAGATGACCGTAAACTGATGAGCACTCAAAACCATTCGGATTAACTGCATGCCATTTTGCGTGATCAATGTGGAATATTTCAATCATGAAAGGATGAATTCTTCTTTTTTTTTTTGCTTTATTTCTCTTATAGTTATTCTCGACAAATCAACTTGTGCTATCAGCGGCTATTATTCAATAAATAGAACCAATGTTAAAAAGAGTCGATTGAAAAACTTTAAGAGAGAAATATACTAGAAATGGAGAGAATAAAAAAAAACGGATGTTAAACTCAAATGGAACAAGAGAAAAATGCGAAGATCCCCATGAGCCATAGGCACTCATTCAATTTAACCTCATTTTATTGTCATCATTTTCTCTTACACACTTGTAAATAGTTCAGTTGAAGGATTATCTCTATTGCAAAATACTTTTTAAGACCTAGTTTATGTAATGCAGAAATTCAATCTTGTGCCGCAAAGAATGGTTTATTCCTTTTCAAGTAAATTAATGTTTTTGAAAAGGCGACATGTGACATCTCATTGAAAAATTGAAGAAATGTTTTTTTTTTTTACATGAAAACTAAGTGGTTTTTATTTCTACTGTTTTATGCCATTGTCACAAATAAGCAACAATAATGTAGAAAAGAAGTTCAACAAAATCGACAAAGTGCGATTTATTATGAGAACCATTCAAAGTTTCTGTTTTTGTTTTCTTCTGTTAAATGAATATTTCTTTTCTGTTTATTAGACTACATGCATCTTTGACTGTAACATTTTCCAGGATTCTGCTTTTTTCCGATTTTGTTTTCCGGTGACAATATCAACTAAGTATTTTCTTTTCAACAAAAGGCGTTTACGTTTTACTGCAATGATGAAACTGAAAAGAAAAAGTATGTTTTTGCGTTGGAGAATTCATTCTTGTAACGTGACTGAACAACACAACATAAGCACTTCAAACGATTCACTGTCTCAAGTGTTATTTAAATGTGAACGAGAAAAGTGTAGAAATAGAGAGAGAGAGAGAGAGAGAGAGAGAGAGAGAGAGAGAGAGAGAGAGAGACAGTGAAATGAACTATTTTTTTTATTTTCACTGGATGGATGTCGGTTTGTGTTCATGCAGCGAATAAATAACTATTGACGTTGACTGTGCACGATTTCCAGCGACACAATGTACTTGCTTTCATAATTCTTATTCTTATTCTCAATTTTTTTCCCCGATTTCTCTCTGTTTTTCTTTAGTAACATAAACATGCCGCTTGTGCACACAATACAGTTAACTGTATAAAGAAACACAGAACTCTATTGACGTTTAAAGTGTGTTCTTGAGATGACTTTATATTTATATAATTTTTTTTTTTTATTTTGTTAATTTCCCGTCAATCTACTTTCATCTTGATCTTGAACAAGAGAAATGTATCTATTTAATATATGTATATGTGGTGGATTGTCTAACAAATAATAGCCGCTCATGGATTTAATGTCAATGTCGAGTGAGTTGAAAAAACACTTCAAAACAATCTCACTGAGCTCCAAACATTTGCATGCCGCATCATTTCCATCGAAATCATTTTCAATCTTCGATACTCAAATGACACTCAATTGAATGCACTGCACATTGTTTAATGCGCGCATACGTTCATATGATTGATGTATGTGATGCACTTGATATTGATATGAGACGACATTTATGAATTTAATTGAATCGATATCCAAAGCGTTTTGGTCGATAATACCGATGCATGATGCTGCATCTCATGCGTCAAAATTGGTTTAAATGTGAAAAAAAGCGGTAAAATGCAAATAAAAATAAAAAATGAAAAATGAAAAGAAAAAGAATGGTCGTGTATCAATTTCAACCATCTTTTGGCCCGATTTGAAACGCTATTCAAATGTTTGATATGGATGATCTCTAGTTGGAATTCTTTTTGATATTCCGAAACTGGAAGGATTAATTTTTTTCTTTTTTTTTTTTGGAATTGCGTGTTTCAGAAATTCATGACGAGAAGAGAGAAAGAGGCAAAAAAAATGTAGTCTAGTGAAGAAGCAAAAAGCAAATGCTTTGCATTCTAATGACGCCAGACAAAATGATAAGTTTCTCAAATACCAAAATAACATTTGTTTACTGCTGGCAATTTTTCAACGATGTTGCTCATGAAAAATAACTCTGTCTTCACTATGAATGCATTTGATATGGGCCAACAAATGGAAGCGCAAAAAAAAAACGAAGAACAAGAAGAATCAACAACAACCATTGAAAGAATATGAACGGCAAAACAAAAGATATGCAAAGAATAAAAGAAGGTATTTCTTTAGAAATTGAGACTGATTTCATCTCCTTTATCGTCCTTGACGTTTATGTGCAAAGCGAATAGCAGAGAAAAATGCTCCATCGGAATCCGCCAAATTCAGACCAAACAGATAAACAAAAAAAAAAAAAAAAAATTACAATCTAGCGTTTTTTTTTTGTGTTCGAGCGCGCTTGCTCTTACGATGGCGTTTTTCATTTATTTTCAACAGTTTAACTGGCATTTCACTTTTTCTTTGAAATTTTTACATAATTTTTTATCCCGTCGCGTGTTCATCTCACGCCTCAACCGATTCTTCTCTCTATGGTATTTTTTTTCTCCCTGACTGCTCTCGTTTCTTCGTTTTCAATACAATTTGGTTTCTTTTTTTTTCTCGGTTAAACGCTTCTTTTCTGAATTGACTTAAAGATTGAAGTGTTTACCGACGATTTTCATTTCGTTGCTGTTTTTTTTTCTTCTCTTCACTCTTTATTTCGAACACTCTACAGCTGGACAAGTGAATGGCAACAAAATGTAACGAATTTTGTTTGGTTAGAGAAACAAAAAAAGTAAACGATTCACCAGCGTTTGATTTGTTGTGGAATGGATATGTCTGATTGAATGGAGTGCAATAACGGTTGCGGTTTCATCACATCAAGAATACAAGATCGGCGCGTTTGATTTTTTTTTTTTCTCTTCTTTTCGACCGTATTTTTTTCCACTTTCTTTTCATTGCGCGCAATTTACGTGTGCGTATTTTTTTTTCTGGCTTTTCTGATCAATATGGCATATTTTAAATTGATACTAAAGAAAAAGTGCAGGTTTCGCTTTCGATTGGCATTTAATCAATGTTAACAAAAAAAAACAAAAAAATACGAATCTTTTCAGCATATTGTGTGTCTTGTCATTGATCTGGGAGCCAATCAATGGATGGACAATTGATGTATAAATATTTGAATAACTTGACGTAAAACGTGCGCAATTCAATATGCCTAAATTGGCTGGCATAGTGACAGCTGGCACCATTGATTATACCACATTCACTTTGTATGTTTTATCTGTTGGCTATGTGAGTTATTTCATCGTTTTTGTTCAATGCAAAACTTTTGCTAACTTGATTATTAGTGATTTTCATTTCGCAGGAGAGTTTAGCATTAAACTTTTCAGAGAATATTATAGAAAAAAAAAATGACGAAATGAAAACAATATCATAAATTGAATTTTATCATTTGGAATTCTCAGCGGATGTGTAGAAACCGGCATGGCGGAAAAGATGAATGGAAATGAAAATTGTATTTGCTCATAGCGCTTCAACAAATTCAATTGATGAATCAGTTATTGAGCTTCAGTTTATGTCTGAATTTACAACGGTTCAGTTTTTTTGTGTCTACTTTGTTCTCATGTGTTTTTGCAAGAAACCGAGTCCTTTTTCAACATTCAATTTTAGCAATTGTGCCTCACGTACCTTTTATTAAAATTTAGACCCGATTTTTTTTGTGTGCGTCAACTTTTATTGCACCAAAATCAGCATACTCGATTACGTGATCAGTGTGTCTTTTTTTTCTACATCTCTCTCTCTCTCTCTCACTGGTGCTCTACTTCTATTTTTTGCATGCGTATCAAATAGTCGAAAGAGAGGAGAGAGAGAGAGAGAGAGAGAGAGAGAGAGAGAGAGAGAGAGAGAGAGAGAAAACCGTCATCATAAGAATTGAGTGTACATGTCTCACGAATTGCTTCTTTTGTTCGTTTCAATTGGTTTTTCTGTTACTCTCAATTTGTCGTAACGCCTTGCTCTTGTTTCTTTTTTTGTGTATCTTTCCTTTTCACTCTCTTTGTTTTTTGTTTCGATTTTTGTAATAAAATTTGTTTGTTGAAATGACAAACAAAACAGTTTCAAGACATATTGCCCGAAAAATATCATTTTGTGTTTGTGTGTGTTTTTTTCTATTGGCATTGTCATCATCACCATTTCTTCATGCGCCATTACACGCACCCGAATCGGTAATGTATTCATCGTTTGAATGCTTGTAAATAATACATGCCAAACACTTCGGTTGGATGCGTTTCTTTTTCATTATTTGTGTATCTCTATCTATCTGAGACTGCGTCTGTGTACGTTTGGATTTGTTAGTTGGCCCAAAGGCATATTGATGAGACTCATTTGAATATTGTTTCTTGGTAACAATTTTTTCTTTCGTCGCATTTTTGGACCGAATTGAAAGGTGAAAAGCACGTTGTTCGGGACAAAAATGCTCTTTTTTATTCATTTCTTTCATAGTTATTTCACAAAATGATTTTGAATGTTTTTGTTGTTGTTTTTTTTTTTGACAATAAGATAAAGCCTAAAGGGGCCTTGATATAAAATGATTGCGTTTTGATTATTTAATCAGTTTTATTTAAGTTTTTTTGATATCATTATGTCTTTAAAAATGACAATTCTTAATTAAAAATTTTAACTCTTTCATCTAATTCTTTTAAAGTTATTTCACGATTCGGGTAAGAATTTTGTGGAATATCTCAGAATTTTTGCTGTTTTATTTGGCAAAATGGAGAAGTGGAATTACTCAAATCTAGTTAGTATAACGCAAATACCTCAAGAAAAATTTGCAACATTTTTCTGCGAATTATTTTATTATTTTTCTAAAGAAAAAATACGGCTTTTTGTTAAGGAAAATCAACGCATTCAAATAGTTTTTAAAATCATAGTAGTTATGCAAGTGACATTGACTTCAAAGTAGAAATTGAAAGAAAAGGCGACCAAATAATTCCAAAAATCAAACTAGGAACAAGGAAAATTCAAAGTGCTTAGGAAAAAAAAATTTAGAAGAATTTGAAAATGAACAAAACTGAATTTGAAAATCAATTGACCCAATTGATCAGTATTTTTTTTCACAAAATGTGTGAACATGGAACTCCGTACACAGACGAAAATATGAAGGATCTTAAACCATTTCTTATAAAATTTGAAGAATTAAAGAATACATTTTTTGAACAAAATGGAGACTCGGATGAGAATGATGATTTTGTTAAAGATACGTGAGTATCGGCATAATTCATATCAAATGTTTACTCATATCGGATTTTTGCACATTTTCCATAGAATCGAAAAAATAATTCATGAAACACTTGAATCCATGGGAAAAAGCGCCGAAAATGATGTCTCACGCCTGAAGAAATTTAAAGAATTTGAAGAAATTATAATGAAAATAAAAGATGAAATTGGCTTAGATGGTATGGTTGATATGGGTGCTATAGATGAAGCATTCCTCTTGGACATGTTACAACAATTAGCAGATTTAGTAAAAGCATAATTTTGAAAATAAATAGACAATTCAAAATAATAACCAAATACGGAAAAAAGCGATACGATGCGTTTCATTATGACCATTTATTTTCGCATATTTTTGTGCTCGTTGTAATTTGTTAGTTGCGTCAAAAGCATATTGACGAGACTCATTTGAATATTATTTCTTGGTAACCATTTTTCGTCGTATTTTTGGATTTGTCAAATAAAAAGAGATCGCAGTTTGGGGAAAAAAATTCGTTCTTTTATTTGTTTCTTTTATAGTTATTTGACGAAACGGAAAAAGGTGTTTTGAATGGTTTTGTTGTTGTTGTTTTTTGTCAGACGACGGGAAAAAAAACAAAGCGTACAATGTTAAGAAACTCAAGTCCGGCAAAAGAGAGAGAGAGAGAAAAAAAATGAATCGTGCGCATTCAATGAAAAGTGACCATTTTTTTCGATATTTTCATTGTATTTACGAATGGTTTTTCTGCAAATTTGTCGGATTTTGCTTTTATGCTTTTGAATCATTGAAAAGCGCATTACGTCATGGATATTAGCTCACGCATCACACCCGTTGTGTCACACGCTTTTACTGTGTTTTTTTTTTCTCTCTGTTCAATTTCTTCAGTTCAATATTCAGCATATTCATTGCAAAACAAAGGATTCAAAGAATTGCCGACCAACAAATATACGAAAAAAAAAAAACGTTGATAAATATTTCACAATTCTCCGGCGAAACATTTTCATGCACCAATAAATCATAAGCTAATTGTAGCGACGCCCAAACCATAGCTCTTTCAATGCCCATTTACATTCAATGCTCACTTTCAATTGAAATTATTCACTCTTTTTTTTTTGTCCAAAAACTTGTTAAAATATATTTTTGCTGGCCGATATGATATTTGAAATTCGTTGAACGAATTTAATACAATGAATGGGAGAGTTCATTTATTGAGAATGAGAATGAGAATTATGAATATTATTTCAAATGCTCAGTGAAACCCGAATAAATTGTGTTCGTTTGAAATTTAAATCCATTGATCAGACCCAATGGGGTGTTACATTTTTTGTGTTCTTTTTCGAAAAATATCTATTTTTAACGAAATCAACGAAGATGTATCAAATTTACTTTGGTCGAAAGGATGAATCCAATTTAATCCAATCAATGAAATCGAATTATTCTTTTTTTTATTTTCTTCTTTTTTCTCTTGATTCACAAAAGCTGACTTTATTTCGGCCATGAAATTCTCCGATTTCAATTTCCGAAATGATAGAGAATCATTTCGATATAATGTGTGACCAAAACGACGTTACGCTGCATTTCACCCATCCATGATTTTGAAATGACACACGTTGAGTGGCCGATAAAATGCTGTTAGATGTATTTTCATCAAAATTAAAACAATTCATTGATTACATTAAAGCGGAAAGAGCTACTTAAATTGTAGCAAAATACAACTCAGTCGAAGACTGTATGAATTGTAAAGTTCGTTTGTGGTTTGCGATATATGATATATTCAAGTGGCTATTAAATTTATGTAATTCGATATGTCGAGGTAAGAGTTGTTGAATTATTTCTCTATTTATAACAAACGATCCCGAATCAATGGCATTTTATTAGCAATGCAAATAGAAGTGAATGCTCCTTGTGCACGTTCACTCGCGTTCCATTTCACTTAAAATTTACGTGACGATAAGTGCACTTCGACACTCACCCTCCTGCACAACCATTCTCGTCGATGCCGCCGTCGCTCCTCGTCGTCTGTTTGATAACCAAACATATTTCTCATTTTACATGTATTTGCAAAAACCGCAAAAAAAAAGAAGAAAACAGAATGATGCCATTCGAAGAGGAGTGATAGAGAAAAATACATATTTTATTAAATGCGATCATTTGCAACTAATACGGGAAAATGTGCACAAAAGCAAACCTCATAATGGAAATAAATGTGTGGTGCGATATGTAACACGACACCTTCATTACAGTGAGCCACTTTGTGCACAGAGTGCTACATCGAGTATGCATATGGTTCTATTTTTTTTTTTTTCGTTGTCTGCTTCTTCTTCTTCTTCTTTTATTCTTTTCAATATCCGTATCATTTTATCGCTCAGCATTAACATCCAAATTACCATGAGTAACATCCTAACGCCTTTTGTCTTGCGGCTTGTGCGTTGGTGATCAAAAGCACTATATATTTTGTGCGCACTTTATACTTAGACAGAAAACAAATTTAGCGGCATCTCGGCATTGATAGCTATCACAAAAGAAACAAACTTTTATTTTTTTTCCATCATTATGTTGATGATATTATGTGGAAAAGTGACGGAAGAATGGCAACGGCCGGAATTGAAAGTTTTCAAGGGAAATGATGAATAATAAAGCCATCAGCACATTTTCACAAAAGCAAATAAACAGACCTAAACGACATGTGTGCACAAACATCTAACTAATGTGATGATGGAAATGTGTGTGAACATAAAAATATTTAAGATTCCTTTTTTCGGCCATAAAAATGGCATTTTATTTTCTTTTTTGTTTTTTTTCTACAGATAAAATGATAAAGCGTCGGCACCGGATAGCCAAAATTGAAATTCAAGTTGAAGCATCGATTTTCCCATTTCTCTCACATTTAATATTTCAAATGATGAAATGAAACTTTAACAAGGAATATATTAAATGCAACTATTAAAATGTATAATTCGTGTCGCTTCGCCACTAAATTCAATACACAAATTTATACTAAACTTTGTTCTCCAAAAGTGTTCAAGCAGATCGAATGGCCAACATATTTGCACTATTGTGCTTATAGCATGCATCAATCATAAATTGGATTGTGGGTATGGATGTTTGTGTGTGCCATTTGTCACCTCGTCAGAAGTCTCATATTTCCTCATATTTCTTGTGAGTGTGAAAATGTTATGATGATCGATGTTCGATACATATATATTCAATGTTTTGTATTAGACGCTGCCATTTGTTCACAATATAAATGATACAACACATTGTTCGATATCGAAAATGAATAACAATGGATGTCGATTTGTATGCGAAACTAAACTGAATACCAATTTTCAATCATATCCGTGATTCTGTCACTTCAAGTGATCATCTCATATTCATGCATTCTGACTCATTGTAATTTATTGATTATTATGATACCAAGTCATAAATGTATATTTTTGTATATGTTAGTGTAGCATACAGTACAATACCGGTAATGATGGATCATGATAATGTCGGTTTCAAATCCATTGCAAATTCCCAAATCGGATGTACTGCACTCAATTTTGTTTGTGTATTTCATTTTGTGGCAGATTTTCAAAATCGAATTTATTTACCTAATACTATCTCGTAGAGAAAATAACACCATTCAACTCCTCACACCACATTGATACCCAACAGATAATCTTTGAATTCTGTCCAAATACAATTAAAAGGACAACCGCAAATTTGATATGTATTGTATGTCATGGAGTGTGGCTTCATGATTGAGATATTTGCTATTGAAAACGGTCCTTTCTTTTTTATGCCCTCTCTTTCTCTCCCCTCTCTCTCTCTCTCTCTTCTTCATTCACTACTCAATAATTCCATCGACCAAGTATTCAGCATGCATTGTCACATTAACGTCTCAATGGTGGTTGTCCTTTTTGTCATTCTCTTTCACTTTCATTCTTTTCTCTTTTTCTTGTCGTTTCCTCCCAGATTTTATCAAACAAAAGAAGCAATTTTTGGTTCGTGTGTTGGGTTTTTAATACATCATTTTGTTGTCATTGCTTCGTCTTTCTGTGTAGCACTTTATTTTTTTTTTTCTCTCCTACTCTCCCTCCGCTCATTTCGACATTGTTCAGTTCGTGTTTAGTTCGATGTGTCATAAAGCGATTCGTTTCATTTTTTTATTTTTCTGACGACATTTATACCAAATTTTTTTTTTTCTGGGAAAAATCTCCGAATATTGGATGAACATTTTAATTTTTTTGTTTTTTTCAGCCCAAAAATGAGTAAATCTTTTTTATTGCTTTTCAAACGAATTGCCACTTTTTTTTCGGGACTTTTCAACAGAATATCTCCACTTCCGATCAATCATTTTTTATGACATTGCAACAAAAACAGTCTGCGAGCATAGTTTTTGTATACATACAACTTGAATTTTTTTGCATTTTGTTTTATTTTTTATTTTTTTTTTTTTTTTTGGGATCCTTTTTCATTTGCATGATGGATTTAACTTTCTACTCACATTTTTTTCTCATTTTTTACTCCAAAATTATTTACTATTTACTGCGAATCTGTTTATGATATTCCATCTTTTGCTTTTCATTATTATGATTTTTTGTTTTGTTTATGACAATTTTATCAATTCGTGTCGACGTTAAAATAATATTTCAACAGATTTTGTTATTAAAATGCTTGAAATTGTTTTGCATTGTTAATGGTTTATATTTTACATTTAAAATAGAACACAGTTGTACATTGCGATACTATAAAATTCTTATTATAATTACTTTTCAAAAAATTTTCAACCATCACGAGAATTGGAGTTTTAACTTCAATCATCACACAACTATTGTTACTTTTGCAGTTTAAAAGTGTTTTCACTTGTACATCGTTTTCAATTTGATGCAAACGCATAATCATTTGGCGAAGAGTGTTTTTCCTTTTTTTCACAATCTTTCGCTCTCTGTCTCTTTCTCTTTTTCTCACTTTTTTCTCGTTTTTTCTTTGTTCCACTCATTCAGTTTCAAACAACTTTCAACAAGAACTCGTGCATTTCACGAAGAACTTTTCAACATAACAAAAGTAAAGAAAAGTAGGTGGTTTTCACTGAACAAAACGAATTTTATTAAATTTCACCAATGGCAAAAATGAAATTTTTAATTCTTTTCCCTCTTCTTCTCCTTCTTCTTCTATTTCCTTTTTTTAAAGATGTCAAGCAATTGTAAATTCTATGTTTCTGAACAATGTACATGAGAGAAAACTCTCCAATTTTTCTCAATAATAAAATATCATGTTTCATAGATCATAGCGTTTTAACAATTTCAACAAACTCTACAATCTACCGTCTGCTCTTCTTACATATTTGATAGACATTTCTTTTGTTTCATAGATGTCAAGCAATGAACACAACGCGAGCGAAAAAAAAACACAGAGAGAGAGAGTGAAACATGATGAGAAAACAGCTATTGTCATTTGTGCTTGCAATGTAGCTGAAGAGTGCAATGTACAATGTACATCGTTTACAGACTCTCTGTGAACTTTTTTTCGTATCTTGATGAGCAAAAAATAAGTGCATAGTGGAATGACACTTGAACGTCGAATGAAAGTGACGCAAAATGAACTAAACTGAAATCGAAGTGACCTTTTTCTCAAACTGATTTTGATGTGCAGTTAAATGTCAAAACGTTTCCTTCTCTGCATCGTGAATTCTTCTTCATCCAATTTCACGACTAGATGGCAAACAAGCAATCAAAAGTTAGAGATGTTCCAATGAAGCGGAAACATTTACAATTACATAAAACACTTAGTTTTCTTCAATTTAACTTGGTAATCCACTGATTATGTAGTTAAAAATTCATCAGAAATGTTATCTTTTATTATGTTTTTCTTCCCATTCGATGAAATGGTAAACAATTTGATTTATCTCGTATGTCTTCAGCTTGTTAAAAAATTCAAACTCATTAAAACTAATAAGCAAAAAAAAAAAACTATCTTCATACCGTTTGCGCTGAACAAACAGAAAATTATAGTGTAAAATGTTTGAAACTAGCAATGAACAAAGTAATTTTATAAAATTAAACAATAGAGAGAGAGAGAGAGAGAGAGAGAGAGAGAGAGAGAGAGAGAGAGAGTTGAGAGAAAAGTACTATGATTAATATTTTATCTTTGTTTACATTTGCTTTTATGCAATATGATCCTTTCTGACATTAATCATCCAACCTTCCAATCTACAAATAACAATCTACTCGGTTGGCTATCGATCAAAATGCATAAATCCTTCGAGGGAGGTGTTTTGTTTTATTATTTTAATTACTCTCAGGATATTATATGCTAATACGTTCATATCATTATAAATGAAAAATGAAATTGTGTTTGCTGGCCATGCTTGCCATGTGTTGGTCGATAGAAATCATATGCTAAAGGTGTACACAATTATACAAAGTTATTTAGAAAAACCAGACTGGGGTATGAAACCAAAATTATTTTGATGTACGTGATAGAACTACTAATTGTGAATCTGCGTATTTTTCATTCGAATTTTCTCTTTCGTGTGTTTCTTTTCTTTTTCGGAATCAAATCCAACAAATTCCAAGCAATAACCTATGAATAAACCAGACTTGAATAAAATTTCATTCATTTTTAGCCCGTGAAAAACATCGTTGATGTGAACATGAACATCGTTAAAATTCAAAATAATAGATGAAAAAACCAAATGGTTTTTCAGGCGACTGCCAATTCATGATTATAGTTTTAATTGTTGTTTGTGCTGGATATTGCCTGTTTATATAAATGCATCGAAGGAAAACAATGCACGAATAGAACAGCAACGATCACGGTGGTCAAATGAAATTCAAACAAAAAAAAAACCCAAAAAAAAAGAAGAAACAGAAAAACATACAAAAATAAGCCGACATATTTGATATGTATCCGCTTCTTAAACTACCGAAATGAGAAGAAGAAAAAAAAAAAAATGAAAACATTTCAGTGGCAGCCAATAAAAATACTCATTAGCGCGTTAAACTGAAGCGAACACTGTTGATAGTGACAAGTAAGAAAACCGAAAAAAAAAACCAACACATCGTGTGGATGCAGAATAATATGGGTTGGATTTCCGTTACAAAAATGCCGCACTTTCTTGTTTAACAATGCACACGCTTTTTTTATTTGTCATCGTTAAAACAATACACAAAATGAAATTTTATTACGGAGCGAAAAAAGAGTGTATGCATACATATACACGTATGTTTTGATACGAAATTGAATACCGCACTGAAAAACCGTTGCTTAATTCAAATGTAATCGAATCATGCTTTTTGAAAACCCATTTCATATATAACGTCACGATTCCTTTTGAATTAAACTGTAAGGATAATGAATACCACATATCAAAATAATGCTGTTTGTAATTCAAAACCGCACCACCTACAAAAGCCGCCACCGATTTCAATAGAATAGCCGAACCAAGAAAAAAAAAAATGCGAACCATATTTTTGTATCAATGCTTTTTGTAGTTCCAACATATTCTTCCGTTCGCCCTTATGCACGCCCAACGATGATACACATTTCAAAATCATAATCATATTTCCCAAAATACGCATTGTTGATCATAATCTGCTCAGGTTTATGGATTCATTTTTGTATTGATATTCTTTTTTGTTTTGTACATTTTTAATACAGTCTTTGTTAAAATGTGAACAAATGAATTCTAGCAATCTTCTCTCTTTTCAAAATCGTTTGATTTAAAGAAAAAATTCACATGAAATATGATTCGATACAAGAAAAAATACAATTGATATCCATAAACTGATGGAACCTTTTTTTTTTGCTATTTTTTAACACCAAAATCTTTGGCGAATTGAAACAATCGGATTTTGACCGAATTTTCAGAATTATTCAGTGACATCGAATAAATTTGTTCAATAAATCAATGGATGCATTCAAATTAATTAATCTCGAACCGACATTTCAATCATAATCGTATTTACATGCTTGATGCTTGACTTATTAATTTGTTCATGTCAGTGAGTTAAACTTTAGTTCACACTGATAATCATGCAATAAACATTAAATAATTCTCTCGGTAATCTAAAGTCATTGCATCAAACATGAGAAATTCATATTCATTGAATCTACTACTTTAAAAGCGAATCTACATTTTCATACACTTTATGAATAAAATAATGAAAAAATTATGCATATTCAAAACATAATGCAAATGAATATGAATGAGAATAAGAATCAAAATATGAATATTTGTTGTTGGATCGTTTTTTTTTTTTTTTGTTCGTTTTAGCATTAAAATTCTCTACAAGTCTTGGCAAATTATGAATGAATTAATTGAGTTCATCCGTTTCGCGGGCGAATAAAATGTAAATTAAATAATTTCATTGCATACTTTTGCTTTTATCTTACATACCAAAAACTGGAACATTATGGAAATGTTATATTTTTGGTATATTAAAAGTGTAATCGCAAAAAGAGGCAGCAAAATTTCCATTAAAATGTACAAACTAAGTGAGTGCATTAAAAATTGTGTCTTAAGTAGTACCGCATATAAAAGACAAGCGTACCACACAGAGTAAAGTTAAGATTTTATTTCACTGCATTTATACAATTGATGACAGAGAAATGAAGAAGTTGTAAGTGGTACGCGCTCCCGAGCAATGAATGCGAATGACCTTTGGATTTTATAATAATAATCTGTGTGTGTGTGTGTGTGTGTGTGTGTGTTGTGTGTGTGTGTGAGTGATTATAACTATTGTCGTTGATGAACACAGATAAGAGCCAAATGCCAGATGTGAAATGTTAAACATTATTATGATTCATCGCTAATCCACTGTTAATTGTATGCATTGGTGGGGCTCTATAATTGTTGGCTTATCATATAAAATTGCATGATGACGATGATTTTAAGCCGCTTGAAAATTTTCATTGACGGTCAGAAACATATGCTAAGCATTTGCTTTTCATTGCTCGTTTATAATGAGCCAATTGAACGACTGGATAAAGAGCGAATCAAATATACACCAAAAGTAGCATAATTGAAAACGTTGCGGTTAGACAGACAGTAACGAAATTGATGAAGTGCGTAAATAAAGCCCATTCATTGAGTTTAATCATTTGAAAGAAGAGAAAAAGTGCACTCTCTCATGAGAGAGAGAAAAAGAGAGAGAGAGAGAGAGAGAGAGAGAGAGAGAGAGAGAGAGAGAGAGAAAAAAAATAATGTCAGAGATCAGAGAGCAATGATTGCCGATTCATTTACATCACGATTTGGACATTGTCAACGACAGAGATTATACAACAGTGGGATGCATGTGGTTAACCACAGTTCCGCAGCACACGCACATGCACAAAACTTGAGTTTTTCCAATGAGTTGGAGTGCATTCAGAATATTCGCATTTAACAGACAGAATGATTTCATTTAATTTTATGATGTTGGTTTTCAATCGTTAAAAAAGACCGTTACTAAATAAATCGTAAAAAAAATATGGGGTTTAATTACACATTTCTTCTCATTCGATGCAATTCATCATCATCATCATCATCAATTCAACGGAAATCATAACTTTTTTATTGGAATTTGTGTATCACAACAGAAAAATACGAAATGTCAACGAATATAAAACGCAATGATGAATCAAATATTTGTCGTTGTGTTCAATTTGCATTTGCACAGGAATTTTGCCATTGAACAGAATCATTATCGATTTGGATTGACGGCATACAGATTGAGATTAGTAAATAATGAAAACAGGTCATATGCATATTTCAAAAATGCTATGTAAATGTCATGTTGAACCAAGTCCCTGAAATCATGCCTGAAATATTCAATCCGAAATCAATATCCATTTTTGAATGATGCATTCGACAGAATTTACAGCCCTCGAACAATTTCGGTTTCGATACCACCAAATTTATAAATATTTAAAAACTTTGCAAATTTACTTTTGATAAAATGTGTTTCTAATATTAGCCATGACAACAAATCTGCACTTTAAAATCAAACAATGGCAAACCAATTTGCAAGTTTACATGGTTCAACCAATACAACAAGACCTCTTGGCATGTCCAGACAACAGATCATGTGCAAATGTTTCTATTTGAACAAATCTATAATCATGTGTGTGTTTATGCACAATATAAACGTGCAGAGCAATGTTCCGAAAAATATAGATGCTTTCATGTTTGAATCGAGTAATGAAGACATGTTAACCATTCTCCTAATTGGATTTATTTCAAGGCATTCAATAACAAGTAATTTCTTTACAAAATACACCTGAACACTATTGTTCTTTCGAAATTTGTTATAGTTTTTAGTTCAATGCAAATTTTCAAATTCAAATTTTAACTAAAGGAAATTCTCAACTGAAATATATTTATCGAATTTCACTTAACAGAGTTTAGTATTTTTGATTGAGATCATCGTAAAAGTTCAATAGATTAAAAGAATAGCTTTTGCTGAATTAGTTTTTGTAAATAGACATTATTGAAAGTTCTTATTGTGAAGTTGGTTTGAAATTTGTGGTTGATGTACCCGAATCCACCACAATCAGTAATATTGATTATTTTCGATGAATTCATGCCGATACTCTGTACATTGATTAAATTACTGAATAAATACCAACAATTTGAAATAAAAATGCAAATGTTATACATCGCATCGATGTATTCATGATTAAAATATCAAATATCGGCATATAAACATGCACTTTCACTGAATCAAACTGAACTTTAAATTATCTCTCTCGATAGATTATTAGTTTACAAACACTAATTTAGTATCCACCTACAACGGCCACAATGAAATTATTCTATAAAACTAGCTCATCGCTGCAATATTTTCAGCAGATTCATTGCATGCTTAGTCTAAATAAATAAAGTTTATCGAAAGGTTTTTGCCGCTCTACGTTCGAAGAAAAAAACTGTGTGCAACACAGTCATTGAAAATGTATGAGTTCAAGGATGTTTGCAAAATTATACTTTAATGTGAGAATAATTAAATTTTCACTGGATAAATAATTCCATTTATGTTGGATTTTGTGGCATGTTAGATTCGCATGTAGTTCAAATTTTACAAACACAATTGAATCAATTAAAAATAACTGCTGAAAAAGTTCGAAACACGAAAAATAGTTTTCTCTCTCTCTCTCTCTCTCTCTCTCTCTCTCTTCGGTCACTTTGTTTTTTGCATCCGGATAAAATTAAAAATTGGCGAATATATCCAGAATTGCATATTAGTGTAATTTGTTCTCGTTGCTATTAGCAATTTTGCTCATTTTAAAACCATGCAGCGGAATTGGGTTTTGTACAAATATGCTGAATCCTGGCTACTGCGGTCTATTGGTTGATATATGCTGTTGTGGACAAAAGTCAACAAAAAAAATGTAAAAAAAAAAAAAATTTTTTTTATTTAGCATGCTAATATATGATAGCTTTTGACTACTCGTAAATATGCCTGTTGAGCGAATCATTTTTAAACTACTGAATTAACCAAATATGTGTTTCGATTTTTCATAAAATCCCATTTCTCTCACATTCGTTTCGAATTACCAACTATAATGACATTGTATGTAAACTATTGCAATGTAAACGTTTATTAGTGTTTGATATTGACCATTTTATGAATTTAATTATTCATTTAAATCCATTTCAATGGAACATACAATGTTTGAAATGGTCATTTCGATGTCATTTTGTTCAATGAGCCACACTCATTGGCAATAATTATCGTTATCAATGGAAATGATTAAGTTTAACTCAATTGTTGTGTGTTTGATGTTGATAATAGGAAACATATTCGCTCATTAAAACTGAGATTCACTGACATTTGTATTATATTCATTTCTTTTTTGTGTATAGTAAACCTAATAACATTGTATCGAAATCTATATGAATTGTGAAAAATGTTGTTGATTCTCTTGGGTTTCTTGTGGATTATAAAATTGTTATTATATATGGAACAAATTGTTAAACGACAGGTTGATCAAATGAAAAATCAATAATATTTATTTGATTTGAAATCTCATTGCTTCTGTTGCAAAGCTAACAGAGTTTTTGACTTGAAATGTATTTATATGCTAATTGATTAAATAAATTAAAGCCACTGGCACCAACGGAAATGTGTCCATTTCAAATAAGCTCTGCATTTAGAATGTGTCATTAATTTCATCTACCACAATGTACTATATGTATCACCCGGGTTCAGAGTGAATGTCTAATTGAGTGAGAAAGAGAGAGAGAGAGAGAGAGAGAGAGAGAGAGAGAGAGAGAGAGAGAGAGAGAGAGAGGGAGAGGGAGAAGGATATCCTCACTCGAGTGAAAGAGCGAGCGAATAAGGGAGTAAAATAGATTGAAATGCAGAGAGACAGTCGAAGAGAGAACAAAAACTGATATGTCACCACCGGTGATTGTCATTGCTAGCTCTAACTGTGTCCAACAATATCATGTTCAGAACTTGGATACAATGAAATGACAAAAAATTACACAATTTTCACAACTGCCCCGTGGACAATAAGTGTAACATGAAACTCAACCAATGTTAAAACGTAACAAATATTAAAGACGACAATGACTTGACTTGATGAGCTCTGTAGAGTGAGAGAATAGAACGAAAAAAACTACTACACAAAACTGGAAATATGACAAACAATCCCCCTTGGCATACACGTTTGCCATATATATAACGACATCGTTTACATTTGAATGTAACATAAATGGAAAAAGAATCAGGGAAAAAGAAGAAAAAAAAACACCACCCAAAGTATTGTGTCGCGTTTTAGCTTTTTCCAGGATGTTTAGAACGTGCTGAGCATAGATAACGATAGAAAGACCAATGGACTTAATCACATCACCAATGGAACAGCACGATATGCGGAACAATTTTTGACTCTCTGAATCCAGCAAAATTATGTTTTAAAGAAAACCAAGGTTGATTCACGTTTTTACATACGAACAAACGTTCGTTGTTGGATTTTTGAAAACATTTTAAACAATTTGAGGAAGTTTGAAATGTTACACACAAAAGTCAAATGGAACGTTGGTAATGTAAGTCAAAAAAAAAAAATCCATTTTCCGGTGAAAAATGTTTGACATTGCTTGAAAAGTTTCAACTAAATGACAAAATCGAATATTTGATGAAGCAAAAAAAGCAAAAAAAAAAAAAAACAAAAAATGAAAAGCTTCGTTTTGACTACTGGAAATGGTCAAATGCCATGCACATTGCACATTGTAAAAATGTTCGAAAGCCAGAAATTCCATTAGCCAAAAAGTAAAATACATACATGTGTGTTTCCATGGTATTTACTATTTAAATTGTGGTACAATGTTTGAATTAATATTTCCATCGTGCAACAAACTTGCACCGGAATTTTCATTTTTCGTCGAAAACCAATTATGGACAAACGAAAAATCTTTATTAGAGAAATAAATTTGAAATAGCACAACTCTATAAAACGTGCATTTGCACAGTACATTGATTCAATTGTTTGGTTTGGTTGTTTGGCTCGTACATAGTGTACTTTTTTTTTCACTCATTCAAAACATGTTTGCATTTCAAAAAGCATTTCCAATAGACAACATTTGAGAGGCTGTTAATGCGTGGTTGATTGCATTTCACTAGAAATGCGTTGAACATGATTTCGATTTAATTCTACGCTTTGATGGAGACACAATATGGAAAAAGGGGAAAAGAGTAAGAAAAAAAGCATTGGAGCTCTGCAGCAAAAGTTTCTCTCAAATGAATCACCATGAGTCCAGGCAAATCGTTCAACGGAATTCACCAGAGAATTCAAACAAATATCGTTGATGATTTGTTTTTGTTCTGTCTTGTTTTTTGCTCACTTTCTCATTTTTGTTTTGAACCATCCACATTTCAATAGACAAGTGAACATAGACGAATCTGTTTGATAAAAAAAAAAACAAAAAAAAAAATATCCGCAAAATTCGTCGATTGCTCTCTTTCTGCTACCAAATATTTCGCATACGAATGGAGTGAAAAAAAAACACACGCTAGCATCCCGAAACGTGTATGGGGAGTTGAAAGTGTGCATCGAGTGATTTAAATAACAAGATAGAGGGTGTTGATGAATATAAATTGAGTCATATATACTGTATTGTTGTTTATTTTCATGTTTGTTTTGAAACTTGGCCATATCAAATACTTTGTTATTTTCGTGTATATTTTCGTTCAGTTTGTGTGTGTGCGTGTGCGATAACCTTTGGTGTCTCAGGGAGCATCGAACATAACCTTTACTCCATAAATTCATTCTTTTCAGTTTGATCGCTGAATATATCGAAAATGGGCTCCTTTCGTACAAATACCACAATAAAAATAAATAAATTCATAAAAAATGCATGCGTTTGTGTGTTTGAGTCAAGCGAGCCGTATTGATAGAAATTTCGGTTGCCGCATTTTTTTTTTATTTTACACAAAGCAATACATCGTCTCACACTTGAACATCACACTTCCTAATAAAAAATTATTTTTTTTTTTTTTCGTTTCGAATTTCGTTTTTATTCTTCTTCCTCCATTTGTTTTTTGGTGCAATGAATATTTTCTTGTGAAGTCATAAATATAAAGCAATTTCACTCAATGTGTTTTTCTGTTTGTTTTTTTATTTCATTCCATCTTGCTTATTTGAATGAACGACAATATGTAGATAAATGGGGAAAAATCTCAAAGATAAATAATAACGCAAAAGATCCGTTTTTTCATGTTTTTTTTTTCTCTTTTTGAAAGCATATTGTTATTGGTTTGTGTGGAAAAATACAAAGCGTAGAATCGAATTACATTAAATATTGGCGAATCGTTTGCTTGACAGAGACAGAATATGGATAAAATGGTCTCGTTCGCGATGGAAAATAAAATATGCAAATTTCCGTCAAATATGATAATGTAAAGCAAACGAAAATCGAGAAAAAGTGAAAAAAAAAACAAACCAACGAATAATAGCTGCCCGAATTGAATCCAATAATAATATCCGTAAATAAATTTCAAAACCGGCAAATGCGCAATGAAAATAACAACAACAACAATCACCATCGTATTGACGGTCATAAATTTCATTTTGGTTTTGAATTCCGCCGCAGTGCAGAAATCACATTTCCTGCACCAACTTTTGCGATTAATTTTCCAACAATGTCTCTCAAACTCTATAAAATCGGATTTCATTGATGATCTTTCGTGTTACCTGATAAAAGTTTTAGTTCAAATGACTGTACCGAAAGTGATAACATTAAAATTCCAATAAATGAATGAATGAAATTGTTAGATGGATGAAATGATTCTTCGGGCAACCAATACAATTAACCGCATTTCGGTTAATAGAATATGGTGTGTGGGAAGAGAGGGTGAATGGAAAACGCTTTCGGCAAGGTAGCCAAAGTTAAATAAATAACATTTGAAATGAATTTCATTCATTTCGTCCGGTTGTTTGTCTTTAATTCCATTCCCGTTGATGTGATAATGTGCTGAGAATATTGCAATTTTGTTAGCGATTAACATCCACACCAATCGAAACCAGAGTTTTAACAATAAATATCGTTGCATAGATTTTACTTTTTTTTTTTTTTTTTTTTTTTATTGATGAAACTCCATGGATAACTTGAGTGCCAAAAGGTCCTATCACTTCTTAAAATACACAAGTAAAAACAAACCATAAATTCTCTGTTGCCATATCGAAATCCATTTTCATTTCGCATTTCGATTTTCTTGTGGCAATTTGATATCGGTTGCCTGTCGAAAGATTTCTTGTATTTAACTTGGCTCAATAATTTTTAGCCAATACGATAATGTCGGAACGTGATTTATTCCGTTATTTTTCGGATTTGTGCAATCTTAATTCCGATATTTTGTTGTTTTACACGGATTATTGTATGAAAGAGCGCAAAAAAAAACACACACACACACATAAACTTAGACTCAATATCATCGACGTATTGCGTTTCAACGAAAATGAATTTTCACTAAACCGACCGAAGAACTTTGTTCTTTTGTTTTATTTATTCATTCAAATGAATTTCTCTTGTTCTTTGTTTTTCTGTAACTTTTTTTTTGCTCTTTGCCACTCTCTCTCTCTCTCTCTCTCTCTCTCTCTCTCTCTCTCTCTCTCTTTTTCGCTCTCTCTCTTTCTCAACAAACTCAAACTTGAAACTTTTTAATTACATCGCAGATGAATGCATAGCAGACCATTGCAAGGATTCATAAACATAAAATTCAAATATTCAAATAAAGACGTTTAAATAAATACAAAATTTAATTGTGAGTTGAGTTGTTAACATGAGCGCTCAAGACATCAAATGAAATCGTTGTTATTTACCGACAACTTGTTTACGATTTAACGCATGAAAAACGAATTTTAAAAGCGAAAGTGATTTGTTCATTCTCACACACTCTCTCTCTCTCTCTCTCTTTCATTCTATTTCGTCTCTCTCTCTATCTTGTCGTGGTTATTGCTTATCTTTATTGCAGCCAATGTCTTGAGTGACGCGTGCTTGTTTGACAGGGTGCGTTGCGAAATCGTTCCAAAAACGCATTCTTTTGTTTAACACAAATTAAATCCGTTTTGTCAAGATCAAGACGTTTGACATGCACACTAAGTCACACCCAAATGTCTCAGTCTGTGCTGTAATATGTTATGCTATACTATGCTATGCCATGCCATGTTGTGCTCTCTGTTCATATTACTTTGCGATAAAAACTCATAACAACGCCATTTATTCATGACGATTTAATTTGATTTTGACATGCCTAATATGGAAAAATTTAATAAAATTATTACGGTAATGAAACAACACGCATGAAACAAACGTTCCAGAAGCATGATGCCACTGTTCGCTGACATCAGAGAATGAGTCAGTGAACATGCAGCACAATTCCTATTTGCCACTGCCGTTGTTTTCTTCATGATAACGATATCACAAAGAGTGAAAAATTCGGAACCGAATAAGAAAAAAAAAGGCATATGGAAGAGAAACATATGAGTTTTTGGATAAAAGAAAATGGTTGGATTGTACGTAAATTTCGCATGTTTGTGTGTGTGTGTCTGTGTGTATGAATGAAAGACTGTTTGAAACATGCATCACTCCAGGGAACAGTATGCTGAAATGTTGTAGCACGTACAAATGAGAAAATATGTTTAATGCACATAATTGCGTGCACATGTACACTTTTACACATTACAATCTGAGTACGGGGTGAGCGCACGTAAAATGAAATGCAACCCTCGTTGCCAACAAGCCAGCATGTTTTCATTTAGCTTTCATGTTCCCGTGGTGCTTTTCATTTTCGGACTCAATTCCACAATTCCATTTCGTTAAGTTTGCTTTGTCTTAGTTGAACACAACAGGCAAAGGACCAAACAATGGATGCCAATGTCGGCGCAAAGTCAATTTTGAAATAGTCATACATATGAAAATTATACATATTGTTTCATTGTTCATTCAATAAATCCATTCACAATGTAATTTTCGATGATGACTTCCTTATCGTCCATACCCATTTTCCATTTTCCATTTCATTCAAAATAACATTTTCCATTCGCTCAGCACACACCATCTAGTCACTGCACGAACAGCGAAAACTCTTGCCTAATAATCATTGTTTGAAGAAACGCTGCACATGATTAAGACTGAATGGATGTGTCATTGCGATGAAGATGAAGATGTTGATAGAATGAAAAAAAAAGGAATAAGGAAAAAGGAAAGGAAAAGAAAACAAAAGCAAGCTTCAAAGTACATTAAACCATGTCATACTATTGGGAACATCATTGATTATGTATTAGGTGATGATTTTCTCATTGAATGGCAGCAACGTTCGTTGTGACGAATAAATTGGATTTCTTCTATACTTTCTTTTCTTTTCTCTGTTTTTTTTTTTTTTTAACTGAAATTGACAGATTTCATTATGAGTGTCAATATTATTCAGCACACAAACACATTGTTTCGAGGCAAACTGCATCGATATCTAAAGATGTCAATTTTGTATGTCAATAAGGACATTCAAACTGTGATAAAATGTGAGCAAATAAAAGTCAGAATATTGTCAGTTAGATGGAGTTTCATTTGATTCATTTAAATGATTTTCGGGAGTCTTTCAAATCGAAATACCGATTCGATGAATCGAACACAAACATTTCCATTGATAAATGAATGGCCTTTGGATCTATACAAATGTTTCACATTACTTTAGCAAACATCTTGTTGAAGCTCTTATTTATATTGAATCTATAGCTAACTGTATATAGAACAATGTAGTCCAAATGATGTCGTGCTAAGTCTGCTTAGCACCAAAATGGAAAAATCGCTTTTGCTGAATTTGCACATTCATTATTTTCGTATAAAAGCTAAATCACACACGTATTACCCTCGATTTTATCGTTTGTTTATTGGCACGCCGAAAGCGAATCATTGGTCAAACTTATGTGTATACGATCTATTTTCAGTTTGAATGACTAAGCTCATGGCTTAACATAAGAAATAAATAGACTCATAACATTTTGCAATGGTAACGTATTAAACTAGGCAATTGTTTATTCAAATTATCGATACTGATTACAAATCATTTGCATATTTATCCCTTGTCAAATTGTCATCAAACTAATGAAATGGAATATTTTGTCTACATAGTAAATATTCTTCGGACACTCTCTGTGCATCTAGAGTGTTCTATGAAAATTAATGAGACTGGGTCATGATAAAAACGCCCAGCCACCACAAACGAATGCTTATCATTTTCCACTACGCATTTTATACATCAATGACAAAAAGTGGTTTACAATATATTTTTTTTGTTATCCTCTGGAGAAGTCTCTGAAATATTAAACTCTGACATATACTGTTGCTGAAGGAAAAAAAAAACCATAAATTTACTCTTTTTTTTCATTGTTCGAAAATATTTTACTCTGTTTTGCGGAATGTAAATTTAATTAATATTTGTATTGAGGTTTTTATAATGAATTTTAATTTGCCATTCATGGTCACATTATATGACTTTTCCAGGCATACATTTTCTCGTGTTCTTGTCCATTTACCGAAAAAAAAAATAGTAATAATTAAACGCAAATAATTTACTGCGAAAATGACAAAAAAAAAAAAAAAAAAACAAAAAAATATTTTCATTGAATGATTAAAAATGGTATTTTCCACGTAAATTCAATTAATGCAAAGGGATGCTCATGTCGAATGAGACAGAGAAAAATAATATGATATTTTGTACTATTTATCTTTAGCATCTCTTGTGCTTAATGGCAATTATATGTCCATTATATTATAATTGTTGTGTCAGTTTAATTGTGATTTAATGAATGGCCGTGAAAATGTGATACAAACATAAAAAATGCAGGTCCGAATAACAAAAAGGATTTTTTTTGCTCTCACTTTGCGGGAGCTCGAATTTTAATTTGGATTTTTATTCACTCAGATTCAAGAGACAAATTTAATTTTTTTTTTTTTTTGTACTTTTTCGATTTTCATTCAAATTGATACTGAAGTACGTATTCAATAAAACTGAATGTGTGTCGAATATTGTCTCTCCCTCTCTCTCAACGTGTGTGTCGATCATTTAAATTAAATGAAAAATGTTAAGTGAAATTTCATGTGAAATAATTGAGTTTGATATTTTATTGTAATTTGTATTTGGCGTGAATGCGCTCAACAATTTCAGTGTAACATTGATAGGACGAATTTTGTCGTGGGCTGTTTTTGCAATAAACTATTTAGTATGCAAAACACAATATATAATTAACACATAATTTATTCAATAGAAACAAAAGTGCAACGTGGTTTTAGTAATTATTTGTAACATTGTGGGATGTTTACCAGTGAATTTTCAATGAAGCAAACGCCTCATAATAAAACACCATGTGTTTTTATTAAATAAACTATCTAAATGTGTACAATGCACTAGTATACAAAAATCCAATTGCCTTCAGTGCAAAAATAGTTAACTATACAATTAGCTGGAATCGATTAAATTATGTCAAAAATTTCTGGTTTGACGTCGTCGTGAAAAGTGTTTTGCACTATAAAATTATCGAGCAAAAATGTTATTTTACACAGTTGATGGAAACGTGTTTACTTGAAAAATCCAGTAATGATTGATGAGCTTCAGAAATATGTGTTAAATGAAACCTAATTTCTTTATTGAATGAATACATACGCCAACACATTACCAGCTATTTGGAAAAAAAATTTCAATAAAAAAGTGTGTTCTTTTTCACTGTTCTATGCGGAAATTTCTGTTTGCAAAGAAAAATCAATAAAAGTACTTAATGTATTTTCTAATAAGGCAAAGAAAAATTAAGTGTGCAAAATGGTGTAATCGATGATTTTGTTGTTTTGAGCGTTATGCTAACGAGCACAACGTAAATCAACACCTAGAAACTTGTTCACCAGAAATTTAATTAAAAATTCTCCGGTTGCTCCATATTTTTACTCTCTTTTCACTCCCATTCTAATTCCACACCTCTCACTCTCTCGCTCCTCAGCAAAAAACTTTGGCGCAAAAGAAAAACTCGGGAAATGAGAAAAAAGTGAAGAAAAACAGTTTTATTATACTTGGCAATTAATTATGTGGCGTTTTAGTAACATTTGCTCGTCTTTATATCGAGATAAATTTAGTTTCCAACATTGCCACAAAAAAACAAGAAGAAAAAAAAATATGACGAGAGCAAAAAAAAGAAAAAACAATTTCATTGAACACGCACACATCGAATGCATGCGGGCGGTTTTGTTTTATAGTATTTTTTGTCTTCTTTTGAACATTGTTTTTATTAAGTGATGAACAAAGTTGTAAACGCATCAAATGAATTCGAAATTCGGTTCACGCATTCAATTCGTCGATACAAGAACATGCTGAACCATTCGAATGATAAAAATTACCTTTTTGTCGAGGTAGCATTGATATACAAAAGGACACAAAACACAACATACTCTTCAATGCCCTTTTTTTCCATCGTGTGTGAAATCCAAGCTGCGATTGCATTCTTCATGTAAAGAATACAAAGATAAAATATCCTTCAACAAGCTGCTATATGAATGTTAGGTGTGTAACATAACAAAAAGCCTAATGTCTTTGATGCGTAAGTGTAAACAAAACAAACTTGTAATCGCATTTGAAAAGTTGTCTGCATGTACCGCATGTTCTTCAATAGTACAAATCGTTGAGTTGGCGTTTTTGTTTTTGTTTTTCATCTTGCAGCGAGACAAGTGAAAAGAAATGATCTCATTATCAATGTTCGTTCGCTTCGAAACACGTTCGATTAGCCGTCTCACAAGTTTCAGAGTAGAATCGCTCATCCAAATTCAACAACAAATAATTGAGCACAAGAAAAAAGCCATTGTAAAAAGCTACCCTACGCACACAAGAGTGTACAATGTACAACGACCAGTTGTTATCGTCATTAAATAACACTGATTGAATTCAACAGTGTGGGTTGTTTCGAGTCATTTGCAAGACCGTTCATTGTAATCAATAGCAAAAGAAAATTCATGCATTTGATATTCATTTGGGGATTTTTTTTCTTCTTTCACTCTATGTGCACAATAGCAAATGGGTACTCTGGACGTAACTATGAAAATTGCCATTGAAAATGAGTTTAAAATTCAATGCACATCATCGACAAATTATCCAAATTATCCATTATCGATGCTGTTTATGCATGCAAAATAAATTGAATATAAATTTTCGTTCACTCTCCCTGTCTCTGTTTGTCTCTATTTTCTTTTTCTTTTTTTTTCTCTTTCTCTTTGTTTTTTACGCTTACTGTTTACATAATTCATGAAAGATGCGAACAAAAATATATAAGACAGATATCTATAGCTATGATTTGATTTGATTAAATTGATTTGTATTTACGTTTTATGCAATTTTGTCAAGTTTAAAAAATAAGAAAAAAAAAATCGAATGGAAACTTCTTTTCTTTGGTGATGATTGAAAATCGATTGAATGTATTTTCTTTTGAAAAGAAAAAAAAAAACTTTTTTTTGTAGTGAAATTCAACTAACAAATACTTTGTTTTTTTCCCTTCTTTTAGATAATGTAAATTGCCAAAAACCTCAACTCGAAATCTTACCAACACAAACATTGCAACGTAAACCGGTTGGAAAATCAATGATGGTAACATGCCAGGCCAAAGTTGACAATCCAGATTTAATAACCGATTTACGATGGAGAGGACAAGACAACATGAACATCATGCCAAAACAGTAAGTTGATGCTTGATTTTCTAACGAATAACAATCAAGTTTTAATTTAAGTGGATGCTCAAAGATGAAAGAATATAATTTACGTTCTCATTTCTATTGCGAGGTCAATATTGACATAAGAAAAACATTTTTCTAATGAAAGGAGATATTCTTTTCTTTTTTACTTCAAGTCATTTTCTTCTTTTCCTCCTGATATTCATCATAGGACATAATTTTAATTTACTATTTTCTCTCTTTCTCTGTACTCAACTTCTTTTTGAACAAATAAAAATAAAAAAAACTACTTTTCAAATTACAAATTGCATTAGAACCACATACTATACGCCAATGTATGACTCGAATGGCAGATTACGTAATGATGCCACGTAAGTTAGCGTGTTTTAAATTGAACAAATAAATGTGTTTTTGTGTTGGCACAATTCCTTTGCCGTTTTTACCATATACACACACAAACGAACAGTGCAACGATAACCTATTTTCTGGAATGGCTTCCGTTTTTTTTCTCCTCGCTTCTCCTTAATTACAATACATTACAAACTAACGTTCATTACTAAAGGATTTTCATCTTTTATTAACTAAATGTTATCATTACTGAGAATTTTGGATTATCCATTTGGTTTATTCAATTCAACTATTTTCTTATCTAAATCGCTACACGGTTCTTTTCGACATAAAAACCCAAATTCATTAACTTTAACTACTAACATCCAATGGATTTTTTTTTTTCAGTGTTAAAATGAGAATTCTAACAAACTACATCAAAATCAATACTAATTACAGATAATGTCTTTAACATTTCACGTTTTTCCCCCTCGATTTGTTTAATGTTTTATCACGATAAACACTTTTGTTATTTGATGTTGAATTTGATTTTGATTTTCTATTCAAATTGTTTCATTACACATTATTAACCCTATTTATCATAAATAAGTGTTCAATTACACTGTCTCAATGTTCCAATTGATCTAATTCATTCCATTAATATTTGGACAATTTTTCATTTGATTGTGTTGGTTTTTAGCCTGATTTTTTTCCAGAATATTTGTTCGATTGTATTGATACTAATGAATTTTATATATTTTTAAAAAAAAAGATCCGGAGGCTCATCAGCGTTAATGTACACAGAGATGCTACAAGGTGGACAATTATTGGCTTTGATCATTCCAAAATTACTTGACACTATGGCTGGCACTTATTATTGCTCCGCATCATATGCAAATACTGAAATTCTTGAAGCAAGCGTTGATATTCAAACTTACTGTAAGTATTTGTCTTGATACCAATGAAAAAAAAAATTCAATTGAAAATATGAAGAAATTTCAATTTGGTTGTTTGAAATTATGCAAACCAATTATATTTTTTTATCACTTTCTTTAGCTCCAATCACATGGATAAATGCACCTGAATTCCAGTATCCAGTTGTTGGTAAAGATTATGTAATTAAATGTGAAGTATCTGCTAACCCAGCACCAACAATTGATTGGCTCCGAAATGGCGATCCGGTATGTTTAAAAGAAAACTTTAAACTCAATCGATTCCTTTTTATTAAAAAAAAAAAATGCTATTCAATTTCAGATTAAAATTGGTGACCGATATGTAATTCAAACGAAAGGTCTTTTAGTGCGTAATGTAGAAGAATCAGATGATGGTATTTATACATGCCGTGCAGCTGTTATTCAAACTGGTGAATTACTCGAACGAAATATTCGCGTTGAAGTTCAAGTTTTACCAAAGGTGCAACCATTTACAATGGAATTGGAGGGTATCGAAGATCAAACATTTTCGGTAAAATGTAACGTAACTTCGGGTAAACCAAAGCCAACATTCACATGGATCAAAGACAGTGAACAATTGAATCTTGAAAATGCTGAAAGGTAATTTCAATCGTAAATTTGTTGTTTGTACCCTTTATTGTGAATGCTTTTCTTTTCTTTTTTTTTTCATTGATTTACAGATTCCAAGTAAATCCATTGACTGGCCAATTGAGTATATTGCGTGTAACAAAGGATGATTATGGTAACTATACATGTCGGGCTAAAAATACAGCTGGTGAAGATGAAGCAAAAGCACTTATCAACGTATTGATTCGGCCACGAATTTATGAACTTTGGAACATTACACGTCCCGAGAATGAGGAAGCTGAACTCATTTGTAAAGCAACAGGACGTCCACCGCCAGAAATTACATTCCGGTACATTTTAGAGAAATATTTTAATTTTTATCAAAGCTGAAAATGTCTTTGAATACGTCAAAGCAATGGATTTCTTTACAAAATTTGTTTTATCTTTGATTTAGGCGCTTTGGAACTACTGATGAATTCATTCCGGGTGCACAGTATGGACCACAAAGCTACATTTATTTAGAACAAAATGGTGATGAATTCAAAGGCGAATCGACTGGTGTCCTTCGTTTTGAGAAATTAAAACGATCCGATGATGGTTTGTATGAATGTATTGCACGTAACAAAGGTGATTCAGCATATAAAATTGGTCATATCACAACTGAATATGCACCATCGTTTGAGCATATGTCGGCATTGCCACCAGTTTACACATGGAATGAACAAAAAGCTAATCTTAGTTGCTTGGCACAAGGTATGTCAAATATTTTCAAATATCATTGAATTGCATTTGAAAATTTACATTTCAATGAATGCTATTTATTTGTGGTATTTCTTTAGGTTTTCCAAATGCAACAGTCGAATGGAAATGGAATGACCGTCCAATTCGTGAATTAAATGATCCAAATTTGCAAATTCAAGGAAATGGTCCACGTAGTGATTTAATAGTTATTCCACGTGAACGTCGTTACTATACTGCATACAAATGCGTTGCTAAAAATCGTCTTGGTACAGCTGAACATATTATGGAACTTCGTGAAGCTCGCATTCCAGATGTTATTCCACAAGCAAAACCAGTCATTGTTACTGCCACATCAATTACATTCGAAATCCTTTCACCACCATATGATATTGGTTTACCAATTACCGCATTTGCCGCACAATACAAAGAACGAAATGAAGCTGACTGGTCAAATGCATACAATCGTTCATGGTCACCAGAAAGTAAATTCACTATTGAAGGACTTCGACCACAGACTTTCTATGATTTCCGTTTTGCTGCATTGAATCGAGTTGGATTGGGACAATGGGGAGCATATGTTGCTCAATCAACACCAGTACGATCAGCACCAGAAGCACCAAAAATTTTACACAACAAAGTTGAAAACTATGGCGAAAATGATGATGAACCATTAGTTGTTTCACCATATTCCGATCATTTTGAATTGAGCTGGAGCATTCCACCAGGTATGATTTATTTTTAAAAAAGAAAAATCTCTCTTGAATGCGAATTTAATTAATAGTAACTCATGCTCAATTTTTTTTTGTCTTTCTGACAGATAATGGCGAACCAATAAATTTCTATCAAATCAGATACTGTCCGGTAAGAAAACTTATCAAAGGAAAACACAAACCATATTCAAATGATATCAATTCATTAATCCTATTATATTATATGTCTTTAATTTAACAAAATGTTTCTACAAAGGCTTTCTTTCTAAAGACGTCTTTGCAAACAATCAATTCAATCTTTTTTAAATTCATTGAAACTGAAATTTATTTAAACAGGGAGTTAAAATCAACGGCGAATGGAATGAATTACATCAAATGTGCGAAACAACAAATGCTCCACCCAGTGAAACAGTTGTAAGTAAAATGCCGATGTTTGTCGATGTTTTTATAATTTTTTTTTTTATTCAAAGACAGTCTTATTAATGGGTCGCGGTGCTTCCTAAAGTCTCTATTTATATTCTAAATTTATAGAAAAATGATTTCAATTTATTTTCATTTCTTCATCTAATTCTAGGGCTTCAAAATGACTAATTTACGAAGCGATACATCCTACCGCATTCAAATTCGAGCACACAATGCAATCGGTTTTTCAAAACCAGTAACATTGGTCATGAAAACGGCTATAGGTGAGTCACCAAATGCACTTGGTTCACTTTTATACTACGGTCATACATCATCAGCCTCCAGTATTTATTATTATAATTATAATTTCATCACTCGATTGAATTGTATGCTGTTTACGTTGTCTAGTTTTTGTGTATATTTTCGTTTTTATAATCACTGAACGAGTATAAGTTTTATTTGAGTTTTTTTTTTCGTCTTTATAATTTGATTTATTGTTTCCAACGATAATTATTTTTTGGGAGTGTATTTTTGTTTTATTCTAAATTTTGGGAAAGAAAATTGAAATCAAAGAGAAAATTGAAATTTTTATTCAGCTCGATTGAAAGTGAGCTTAAAATTGCGATAGAATTAAGTCAAATGAAAAAGAAAGAAAAAAAAAAATGACATTGGCGGTGAAATGAAAACCGCTTCGAAAAATTCAACTTACGGGAAATTATGTCGAAATTTCGTTACACAAAATTAGTGAATGCAAAACAAAGAAAAAAAAAAAATATGAATCAAAACGAACAAAAAAACAGTAAATCGTTCAATCCACTCATTCATTTATTCATTCGTGCATCACAGACAATATGAAGAACAAAAAAAAAAACAAATTTTGATGATTAGATAGAAAGCAATCAAATTTCGACATAATTTAGACACAAATTGATTTATTTGAATCTTTTCTCATTTTGTATATTCTCATCATCTCTGTTCCGTTATAAACTTGATTACGTTGCTTTTTATTTTTTCTTCATCATCTTAGTTCAGTTTTTCAAAACCAATAGAAATGGCGTCGCAAATGGTTTGTTATGGTTTACATTCCCTCTTTTATTCAACCCTTTCATTCAAATCACATATTTCCAACGTTGATTTAGTCCAAGTTTTTTTTGATTTGTTGTTGTTGTCGATTGATTTCGATTAGCCATCAAATGTATTTGTTGTTTCACATTACATCGCGTGATGAGGCATTGCCCAAAATTGGCACATTCCATTTTCTTTCATATTTTTATTATCATTTCATCTGCTGAACATCATGTCCATTTCAGTTTAATTCGCATTTATAGATGTGTTTTATATATCGATTTTAGTTGTGTTTCAAATTTTCCGTTTCTATTTCTATATATAATCATTCACATTTTCTATCAAACATAAACATATATACAAACACACACAAAAAGAAATAAACATTCAAAACAACACTCATATTTTGAATCAAAAGCAAAAAACAAATGCAATTTAATCAGTTGCCTCAATTCACAATTCGCTGTTCATTTCACTCACACATTGTATAGTAATGTTTTTGGTGTATGTGTCTTTCTTGCTGCATCCAGGCGATAAGAGGTATAAAGGTGGCAATGGCAGTGCCGCTTGTGCATACAATCCATGGTTGTTATCATTAGTCTTCACAGCGTTAGTGGCATCGATCATGTTCAACAATAATCCATTCGCAACGATAGACACACAATCTCTCATGCACTGATTTCGCTAAAAAAAAACACGCAAAAAAAAAACAGAACATCTTTTTCATTTCTTTTGAACAAAACGAAAACGAAATTCTTAGCTCTTTCTCTATAAATGTTTTCTATTTCTGATTCGTATTAAGTTTTTGTTATTGTTGTTGTAGTAAATTATTATGTGAAACATACACAAAGATTGAGAGGAGAAAACGAATGTTGAATTAGAAAATGATGAAAAGTAGATGTAATTATGCCGTTTAAAGTATTTATAACTAGGCTCATTTACTTCCTTTTCATGTTAAATGCCTTAATTTTTTCGTTCCATTTGATTCTGTGTCTGTTTCTTTGTAGCATTTTTTTTTTTCATTCCACACATTTAGTAGCTATTTTGAATTGATGCAAGGCTTTTGTCCACACTCGATTCGATCTTAACGAGAGAATAAAAAAAGAATGTTTTTCATGAAAGTTCCATATGAAAGCCAAACATCTATCGTGTCTTTGTTCGTACAATTTTTTTTTTTTTTTTTTTAGTTTAGAAAACATTCCCTCGGACCTATTTGATTAGATGTCATTTCTCTCTATCTACCATTTCATTTATTTCAGCTCATAATCATTTATACACATTGATTATGTTGTTGCATGCGAAAAAGACGCCATTTTATATAATTGGCTTTTCACAAAAACGAAGAGCCCGTCCATTAAATTTTAGACAAAAAAAAAAAAAAAAAAAAAAAATCTTATTCAAATCGTTATGCATGGATGTAGTTTGTCCATTTTCTCTCAATTTTTTTTCTTGTTTGCTGGAAAATCATCAACATTTGGTTTTATCTTCGAATGTGATGTAGCAAATGAACGAATGACGTTGATCTAGACAATTTTACACATAAAAAAACAAAACACCGAATTACAAAAAATATAGAATTTAAATAATATATAATATCATGAAATAATTAAAACATTTATCAAATCACAATTATACTCAAGAATATATGTAGTGCGTGTATTCTGTTTTCAATGGCAACATTTTTTTCGTTTTGTTTTGTTCTTCTTTTATTTTGAGAATACAATTTCATTGAAACGACAGCATGTAACCAATAAATAAAAATCATACGAATTTAATACATTTATATCTAGATCTAATCAAATATATAAATTGCAAAAACGAAAAATAGAATTTTTTGGCAACACAAAAATTAAAAGTACAACTAATTAAAAATCCGTTGATGACTCCGAAATTTAAAAGCAAAATCAATTCATTTAGCAATGCAATTATCAATTTTCATTCCATATATGAAAATGAAGGTAAAACTAAAAAGAAAAATCAAATTATGTATGCAATGATAAGATGTCATTGATTAATTAGCGAAATACCGATCATTACTTTAAAGTCCAGAATTTGAACATCGTGTATGTCGCTTTGAAATCCCAATTTTGAAATTGACTAATTTTCTTTGATTGGCATCCCAATTTGCAAAATGTTCATTTTTATACATATAAGCGACAAAAGCGATGTAACTTCTATTTCGATCCCCATATGTTATTTTTTTTTTTCAATGTGTATTTGTAGTGTATGCATGAATTTCCACTTGGAAAACTCATTCGAAAAGGGTTTTTCCTTCAATACGAAAGAATATTTTTTGGAATGAAAAAAAAAAAAAAAAAATGAAAATGAAAATGTTGACAAAATCTCAAAACGGATGAAAAGTCCTTTTCGATTGCTTTTATTCAATTATTTGCCCATGGATGGAAAAATCTGTCTGAAAAGTAAAAGTTAAATTAAAATCGACAGACTGGACAATAAGCACCGATGGTTCTATGCACGCTGCCCAACGACCAATGATAATCGATATATATATATATCCAGTAATTTTTTTACAGCATTTATACCGAACTGTTTTTTTTTTATTATTCTTATTGTCAGTGTCGTCGAATTCATTGTAAACAAGCGAAGATATTTTATAAAACTCACATTGATTAGATTTTGTGTGAATTCCGTTATTGTAAATGACACAATGAAAAGTAGTTTATTGACCACTTTATTATATAAGTTGCTTGATTATAAAAGAAAAAATGGAAAAAAAGATGAAAAAATATAACGCCTTAGTTAGTGAAAATATTTAGTTAGTTTGAACATTTTGAAAACTTAAATTTACACTGAATTTTTTTCACATAAATAATGATGATGATAATAAGCGATAAGTTGTTGAATTAAAGAAAGCTGTTCAATTATAATTGTTCAATTAGGGGCTACTAATAATTTAATATGAATCAATTCCAATCGATGTGTTTTAACAAGTGTTGCCGATAAAAATATATTTGAAAAACAAAATTTAAGGACATATTTACAAGAGCAAAGTCGAATTTTGTGGAAATTCACTTTTTATTCAGTGTGTACAAAACAGTGAATGATGATTTAAGATCAAATATATAAACAATTATCAATAATAATTACTATTAAATAAAAATATAAATTGGGCTTTTAAATGCCAAATTAGTTATTTGCATTGAAAATGAAATCAACGAAAGAGATTTTTAAAGTCTCATGATAGCAATGTGTACCAAATGACATTTCGTTGGATGCACAAAGAACCAAACGATGTTAGTATATTACATAAAATATAAATTTAATAAATTACATGCAAGTTTTCATTTAGAATGTAATTAAAAACCTAAAAGTGAAATAATAAAAAAAGAAACATTTTTTTTTTCTATATTAATTTAACAAAAACCAAAATCAAACCACGTATATTCCAAAACACTTTAGCCCTTGCAATGTGCCATAATTCCTCTGTGTTGGAAAAAAAAATCAGTTGTGCTAAATGTTTTATTCGTTTTTTGTTTGATTCTGCTCTAAACTTCTAACTGTTTTTGTAATGAGACTTCTCTTTTATCCACAACAAGAAGGTAAATCATATCAGATAATTTTTTTCGCTTATTTTCCTCCCTTTTATTTGGTCTCTATTATGAATTAGTGGTTTTTGATTAAAAAAAATAGTGTTTTTTTTAGATTTAATGCACTGTCACAAACAAAACCTTGCCCCAATTTCAAAATTTCTATCTCTTTGTAAATACCTATTCATATTTTTCATACATGAACATGAGCGTAAATAAAGAGACTTTAACAGCAACAACAACACACACACACACACACACACACACACATGAAAACATCGCACAAATTACAAGTGAAACTCAAACAACCAAAGTGAATGCAGTCAGGACAAGATAGAAAGAAGAGAAAAACTCTCACTCTCTCTCTCACACACACACAATGCTTATGCATGAAATTAATGCTAATTGGTGCATTTTAAACTCAAGAATGAAAAGCGTTTACGATTTGCGTCATTGCGACTTACTCTTCATTTTATTTACACACACAGAACAGGGAAGTACGTAATTAAATGGTTGAACAACTGAATAAAATGCTATCCTTTTCTTTTAATTGCTCACATTACTACTATATTTGTCATTGCTTGAAATTCAAAAACAAACTCGGCTTATTATTGTTCGGACACCATTTTGAGTAAATTGTATTTTAAATAAATAATTTGCGAATATAAAACGAGAACCAAACAAAATTTATGTCAAATATTTAACAAACAACTAATGATGAACCAAAACCGAAATGCGTTAGTTTTAGTTTTGAAATATAATTATAAATGTTAAATGTACCATGTATATATATAGAAATGAATCCAATGGTGTTTGGATATTGATAGCTCTTTGACATTTGGTAAGGGTAATATACCAAAAATGAAATGAAAATAATTTTTTGACGTTTTTTTTTTCCTTTTTGAATAATTCAAATTGATGAATATCACTTAATTGAACTACCCATTTTCGCTTTAAAACGGATTTTTAATTATGTTTAGGACAAAAATAAAATAACGTGATTCCTTTTTTATCAAAGGAATCATCAATCGAAATTTAAATTAACATTATTATCATTGGTGATTGGGAATATTAACAAAAAAAAAAAAAAAGTGAACAAAAATCAATCAAAATTAATGAAGCGGTGGTGGAGAGTAAATTTTTCATTTCAAAGTCTCTTTTTGGTTAAGCCATGCTATTTAATTATATTTTTTGTGTCACTCAGATCTATTTTTTGTTCTATTTCGTTTGCACATATTTATTGCACATCAATATACATTACACATTTACACAAAACACATACATATATCGAAACATACACATGTCAACAATTCATTATAAAAAAAAAAAACATACACACACATACATAATTTCTATCCGTGCAATTTTCTCTATTTGATTTTACTTTTAACTTTGATATAAAAACATTACACAATTTTGTGTAAGTACTTTTTACTAACAAACACTTAAACACTCACACCAAACAAACATACACACAAATTTATTGTAATTTTTTTTTTTTTTTTTTTTGAGCATTATATTCACTTGAATATTTACTAATTACTGATTTTGCTTTATTTCTGTTTTGATACTAATGAATTACACACAAATACACAAAATTCGGTTTGGATATGGATACTTCACAATTAATAATTTGAATGTAAATGGACGGATCGCATTGGATTTATGAACGCTTGTTATAGGTCGTGACTTAGTTGTTCCAGCAGTGCCAGTTACATCTTCATCCATAATTGCGGTAGCCGTTGGTGGCGTTGTTCTTCTATTGCTCATCATCGATTTTGTTTGCTGCTTAACACTTCATATTGGTGTGATTGCAACATTGTGCCGACGCAACAAAAGAGCTCCATCTGAAATCGATGAAGAAAACAAAATTGGCAGGTAAGTTTAGAAAAAAAAAAAAACATTTCACATCACATTTATCATTCGATGCACAATGCATTTATATGAAAAGAAATTGGAAAAGTCGGTTTTTATCTATCCCTTTGACATTTCCTCATTGTATATTCTCTACATCTTCTTTTAACTATCAATCACTGTAAATCACATTCCCCAATTGTAGACGGATCAAAATTTCAAATCCTTTTGTACAATTTCTCAATCACTTCATTTTTATTGCAAACATTCATGCAAAAAAAAAAAAAAATCAATTTTATTCAGAAACTTCGAATCGAATACAAGTCGAAACCGTTAAAAACCAAATCGAAACCAATTTTTCTTGATTTCCAAAAAAATTTACAAATGAATAGTCTTTACGGTTGGCGTTTCCCGCTACCTTATTGCAGCGGTCAACTTGTTAAGGAACCACCACCGTCACCATTGCCATTGCCTTCGCCAACTCTACCACGGCCAGTGAAACTTCTGGGATCACCAGTAACAACCCCGTAAGCAACATACCAAACTGATTTCCAAACGATGTTTTTGTTTTATTTCGTTTCAATTGAACTTATGTTCTTCTTTCGTTCTTATTATGTTTTTTTTCTCATTCGAATACCCTTCTGTTACATTGTTGCTTTATTTTCAGTTTTCTGTTTTCATTTTAAATTTTCACAAAATATCTCCGAAAACAATTCATTTCTTTGTTTGTAATTTTAACAATCATTTTCTTTAGATGTTTTCAGTAAATCTAGTGATCAACGTGTTTGTAGAGTTTTCTTTTGTTTGCCAACAGAAGATTCTTTTGATCAAAACTAAAAAATGAGCACAAATTAAGCAGTACTTTGGCTTTTTGAAGTGAATTCTCATCCATTAGAACGTTTATAGCAGCACAATAACATGGAATCTTAACCTTGAAGTACATTTCTTATTTTCTTCGGAAAATTCAGATGGAAAGAAAAGAATAGATAGAATAGAAAAAAAAAGAGAAGGAGAGGGAGAGAAAAAAAAATCGAAAGCTGTTTTGTGCATTTAAATTTTATCAAGCGTTTGTTTGTTGCAACGAACTTGTTATTTTCTTTGTAAATATTTTTCGTCTATAGTCACAAAGTGTATGCATTAAAGATTCCGTTTTATTTGTATTTTTTTGCTCGACATCATTTTTGTGAGCTTCAAAAAAGCGCCACTTTAAAATGTATTGCATGCATTCGCATCATTTTTTTTTTCAACGCACTTAAAAATCGTTTACAACAATTTTGCGAATCACTTCGTCGAGCGGAAGGCATCATTTTGCTAGAACGTTGCCTAGTAAATGCAACGCACATTAGCAAAAAAAAATGTAGCGATAAGTGAATCTCCTCGTCGGATGGCGTTTAGTTTTTTTTTCTCTTTATTTCCGCATTTCATTTTATTCATTTTTGACGAAATTCCTTTGTTCATTTTTCCGTCTTTCAAACATTTACCACTTAATAAAATTATATATTTTTTACCATTTTACCATGTTTATTTAGAGACGAACACGAGCCACTTAATACAATGGATTGTGATTCAATGAAGAAACCATTGTCTGCTGAATATGATGGACGAACAGTGCATTCTCGAAGCGGTGATTTCTATGGTAAAAACTCAGCTGTGTGAATGTAGAGCGGATACAATGCAACGACCTAATGGGATTATAACAGTTAATTAAACTACTTTTGATGAACAAAAAAAAAACAAAAATTCTAAAAAAAAAAAAAAAAAAATCGAAAGACAGATCGAAGAGAAATATGTATGATAAATTAGTAAACAATATGGAATATTCATTCATTTGCTAAATGTGAAAAATTCAAATGCAAACTACAACAAAGAAGAAAAAAATAAAACATGTAATAAATGTAAACGTTAATCTTAAGAGTAGATATGAACTTTCAAGTAAAAAAAAAAATCAATGTCAACATTTACCAAAGTAAGACTCTATCAAACTGTCACAAAACGTTGCCACAAACAGAAAAATTGAATTATATTCAAACGTGATTAGCGAATGATTTAAATTTGGAAATTCTGTCACACATTACAGATTATAATCTGTTTAATTTTGTTTGTCACATAAAAAGTTTTTTTTTTTTCTTTTCGTCAAATTAGTTTCAATTCGAGCGATTGTCATTAAAAAAAAAAATGATTATGTTAAGTATCGGTTAAAATGTATCTCGTCTCTAGATGTAAATTGTGTCTAATTAATTAAGTGAACAGTTTTTTTTACATGAATTGGATTTAAAAGAACAAAAGGAAGAAAAAAAAGAGAAAAATTAATCTTTGCTTGCTTTGATATGATATAAACAAAAAAAAAGAACAAGCAAGATTATTTTACTTAAACGAAAATTTAATTGGCGCGAAAACGCCATTTTATTGTTAATAATTGACAAGTATAATTATAATTATCAAAATCATTTTCTATTCCTTCGTTTTTTTGAAAAAAAAAAATCATTTTGTGTTTAATTTAATAAATCTCGCTCTGGTCTCTAGCTTATTCAAAACCGAATGGAATTAGATATTTAGGCTCAAATCGAAATAATTAAATCAAAATAAAAAAAAAAACCAAATATCATAATTACCAAGTTGACGTAAAGTTGAAGACTTTGTTATGTGCAGAGTTAACCAAAAAGCGAAATTTAATAATTGAAACAAAATTAGTTGAGCATTCATACTATTGTGGAAAGCGTTTTTGTTTCGTAAGATTTTTAGTCAGCCAATTTATTTCGCTAGTATTGCAGGACTCGATGAGTTGATGGATTTTTAGTTGACAATTTATTTTGTACAAGTATAACAGCGCTGATTGAGGCATGTGAAGCAAAATTCAATTGATAAAATCATAATAACTCATAATAAATATGCACTTTGCAGAACAAATATTCTAAAAATCAATGAATATGCTTGAAACATTTGAGCATAATTGAACAATTCATTGAGATCTGCGATAAATACTAGCAAAATATCTTGCCTACACACACATTAATTCTACTGTCAAATACACAACTGTCAGTTTGAAATGGCTGGTTTCCAACGAAAGTTGGACATTTCACAACATTTTCTGCACACCAATACATATATATGTATATATAAAATGCGCAGAAAAAGTTGTGAAATGTCCAACTTTCGTTGGAAACCAGCCATTTCAAACTGACAGTTGTGTATTTGACAGTAGAATTAATGTGTGTGTATTATCACTACTTAAAAACTGAACTGATAAATAAAAACAAAATAACATTTCACGAAAACGTACTTAGAATCACTGTTTTCTCAATAGAATATGGTTATTGGCACAAAATAAAAATAAATTCGTCAGTTGAATTGCATTCATTCCAGATTAGAAAAGATTGGATTTTGACCACAGTTCTGTTGATCAAATAAGAAATACTTATAATGATGTAATCTCTCTATTTGAAAAAAAATTCATGACGTACAAGCATATTTGATTTCCAATTTATTCTTAAATTCCATTATTTAACATAACTAATCAATGCCATTAATTTATGTGCCATGAATATATTTGCTTGAAATATTCTATCCATATAAGTTTCGTCAATGAATGATAAACATTTCTAGATTTTCCGTTCATTTTGAAATGACAAAGTTCAATGTCAGTTTGAATTGAATTTAACCTGGTTTAAACTCATTTATTCCGCTATTATGTGTATTTCTGTCTATTGTTGCCGAATAATTTCAATCCCATAAACAAAATTGCCTTATTTGTCTAAATATGTTGAATTTCATTCAACAATATGTGCAAAATGAGAATTTAATTTCAACCAAAAAGAAAACCGAATTTTTTAATCTTCTGTTTTAGTTTCGTTAACAAGTATGTTCTAATTCATCCCCGCCCAATCTTTAAATGATTTATCTGAATTATTTCCATTTTTTTGAAATGTTATGTTACGCATAAAACATGACAGAACAAAATATACAAAAACCTACTAATAACTGCTAATCTATTTAATGATATTCAATTTTAATTATTAAAACGCATCAAATACAACTAAATATTAATCGCTCATTTTATCAAAATTTTCCATTTAAAATTCGAAATTACTCAAATAAAATATCTAAAATCGCATAAATTCTACTGGGAATATTGGAATTTCAGAAAATGGGCGATTAAGTGTTGGGTTGCTTTGGACGGATTTTCGCTTTAGTTATACAAATATTTACTATACAAAAACCAAACAAAAAATTGTGAATTTTTGAATTATTTACCAGACAGAGGAAGAAAAAAAATTATGAAAAACAACAACAACAACAAAAACAGTAATAATTTTTTGACTTAAGCAAAATTTTATATTACGTATTATTATTATGATCAATAAAACTGACACGTGAAACGAAATACAAGAAATAAAATAAAATTTGAAAAAAAAATTAAGCTTTTTTTTAATTTATTCATAATGAAGTGTTTGACACTAGATTGGAAGCAATGTGTGTTGAAATAATCTCACATTCCAATTGAAAAACAATAAAAAAAAAAAAAATAATGGACATTACGAGTTATGATGCAAGTGATGTAAGTATTCGTTAATACTCAGGCTTAAGTGTTGAGGTGTTGAAAAGTCATTTAAGCTCAGAGCTTGTTATACCGTGACATTCCAATGACTTCAATAAACATATTAGACAAACAGATTAAAAAGACATTTATGTTTTTGCATACAAAATATATTTAATAATCGAAATTTATTCATGTTTTTTTTTTTCTTTCTGAGCATTTTTCTAAAATTGAACATTAGCTGGCTAAAAGTTTTTTTTTTTTTTGAGATACAAAATATGATTTGAGACTTGTACAATTGAATGAGATTTGATAATAATTGATTGAAAATAACTCCAAAGAATCACCCTGAGTTGAATTTTATTCAATAAATTCACACTTCCATTCCATCATTTGATTTTTGACCCTCTTTGCGTAGTTTATTTTCTGCATCGAGTTTTGGCGTTTCGGTACGTGTATGCCAAACATAAATTTCTTGACAAAATTTGGCCAATGGTTGTAAATCACGAACAACAACTAAATATCTAAGTATTTCACTTTCTTGATAGCCTCGTTCAACATCATAGCTAAACATAGCATCGGGATATTTTAGCAAAAGGTCTGTTGAAATGGCAAATCCGGCCATATCTATTGGAAATGGTCTCTCTGGACGCCACTGAAAACAAAAGTGAAAGTAGATCATTAAGTGGAATTTAAAATATTTGAAAATGAATACACTCAATTACTGTTAGAAATGATAATCAACTTACGGCGCTATTGAAACCTAAAACTCGATGGTTTTCGTCAAGTACAGGCTTTTCAACTAGTAAACCACCAACAAGACCAACTGGCCAAACTGCAACTTTGCCCGAATCGATCTTTTTTATTTCCTCAAACAATTCCGTGCTGTACGTATTGTCATCATCCATAAAATAAATGGCCGATTTTGACTCAGATGAGTATTTAACATTGTTTCGAACCCATTTTAGTGCTTCATTTCGTTGAGCAACGCCACGCGGTTTTGACCATGATGGATCTTTTCGTTTCAATTTAAAATCGCTAGGTGTTTTCGCAAACAGCAATGTACTTCGTTCATTCAATCCTTTTTGTGTCAGTAAATTTCGCACCAAATCAGAATTTTTATCGTCATCTTCAACAATGATCCAATGAACAAATGGCACAAGCAATAATGTTTGTGCTAATCTGAAAGAAAAATGACAAAATTTAATCGATTGTTCAATGGAATTTATGTTTGTTTCACCTTGTAAGTTCGGCTTTTTGTACGGGTCGTGCATAGGTTGGTGTTATTGCATAAACGGTAAATGGTTGTGTTTGTGATTGTTCATTTTTTGGCACTTGTTGTTTGTATGTATTTTCATTGGGCAATTTATTTGATTTATTTGGACACTCAGGAGAACGAAAAGCCAAATAAAATAATAATAAAAATACTATTGTGATTCCAATCACGAATGGCTTAAATTTGATATGAATTTCATTCATTTTAATAACACAATTTTAATTTAATACCTTAACTTAAGCAAAATAGATATCAAACGGAACTAAAATAAAATTTGTTTGTTTTTTTTTTTTTTTTTTTTGTTCATCAAGTAGTCTTATCAAGAACACATCACGATTTATTTACTCATTGTATTGCGTCTGTGGGAGTTTATTTAGGTAAAAATTCAACCAACGACCAATAATCTGCATGCGATAAACAAATAATTTAAACTATATCAATAGCTGCACGTTTATTCTCTGATAATTTCAAAGCGTCACTGACATATTGGACAGTGTAATTTATATTTCTTGGTATTGTTTACATCATCACAAATCAGGTTTTGCTTACTAAACAAACGATCAAATTACGGAAAATGAACAAAAATATTGGTCTGAATGCCTTGGCCTGATAGCTGCTATTTGATTAGACACAATTTAAATATTTAAAAATTAACAAATCAATTTGCAAAAAAATTAGGAAAAAAAAAATATAACTTAAAAATGAAAGGTATTCATTGAATATGTAAGAATCTGTGTAGCAAAAAGATTTTGTTTGAGCTACCAAATACTACCAACGTTTGACATTCATTGAACGACATATGGCTACCAATAAAATGTCAACGCACCAACACATTCAAACGCTGTACCGATACAGACATACACTCGGCTGAAACGCGTAAATGAAAACGTCAAACGACGACACATTCGGTCAATACACAAATATTTAACATTCATTCTGTTATCAGAATAGAAATCCAGTGAAACGGAGCCTCTAATAGCATTTCATATTTGTTTGTTGTTCATCTCATCACTTTAATAGAAATAACCTTCATTCGAAAATACAAACGTATATTATATAAAAGTGTATTCGAGCAGCCAAAATTGAGACACTCAAGTAAGTAAATATACGCCTTTATTTGACCATTCAGCTTGGTATTTTGATGACATTTTTTTTCCGACGAAATTATTAAAGTTTTTTTTTTTTTTTTGATTTATCTATAAAGAAATTTTTTTCCCTGTGAAATCAATTGCAAAAAGGAATTTTCACTAAGATGTCAGTTTTAGTTAAAATGAAACCATTGCCAAAACTGGTGACTACATCATACCGGTAAGTCTATTGTTACGACGATATACGCATTGAAATGTAAATTATCGTCAAAAGAAATTGATTATCGACTGATGAATGATTGTTTTTTCCACTGTCAATTTTGATATTGTCTGTGTTTGTTTTGTTTCTGTCGTCATCGAAAAAAACAGAAAAAAGACACTATAATATAAACATTCTCAGCTGATAACAATTTTTGCTTTTGACTGATCTTCGCATTTACCGGAATAAACAAAAAAAAACACGCACAAACAATATTTTTGTGTATGACAGAGAAAGGGATTTTTTTTTCACTGCTAGATTAGAAGGCGGGGCATCAATAACTCATTCAATTTTGTTGTTGGATGTTTTAAAAATAAATTAGCACAATTTAAGTAAATTCAATTGCCGCTGATATCGATGCTATTCTTATCTTGACAGTCAACAATTTGTTTGACATTCGATGCCTACTGATTTTTTTTTTTTATTTTTTTTTCAGCACATTGTCGACGTCATCGGTATTGTCAAAGGATGATTCGTGGTTGAGTAAATTATTGGTGCGCAAAATTGAACCAACCAAAGAATCACACAGTCGAATGCTAAGCGACAAAGAGGTGATTTATGCACTTCACACTCATAATGTTCGCCCGGATTCAAAAGTTAAATATCTGGATAATTAGTAAGTTTTGAAAATTTTGAATGGAAATTCCATTGCACCAAAAGTAACCAGTCAGAGTTCATGAATTTAAAGATTTTAATTAATAATCTTCAAACATGCTACCGGCTTCAATAACTTAAACTTTTTAATTCAACGCATTTTCTTTGTGATTTCAGCAAAAAAACCACCGCATTAATTCACTCGAAAAGAGATGAAATCTGTTCCGATTTGATTGGATCATGGACAGTACATGTTGGTGACATGGACCAATGTTTGCACTTGTGGAAATACACTGGAGGATTTGAGAAAATTGATTTGGCTCATCGTCTGCTTGAAAATGATAAAGTAAATGTTTTTTTCGATAAAATTTAAATTGAATCCAAACAAAAATTTACAAATCAACCTGATTATACTCGATTATTTGATCTGGTTTTTTTTTCTCCATCAGGATTATCAAGCACTTGAAAAAGAACGCGGAGTATTGTTACGCTCACGTCACTTGCAGTACATGCTACAATTCAGCTATTGGCCACAAATCAAAATGCGCGATCCATCACATATATATGAAATGAGATCGTATAGATTGAAACCAGGTGAGCAATTTTCCCTCAATATTGAATTCCATTATCATTTTCATCAATTGTACTTTCATGGTTTAGAAGTCGGAAAATTAATTTTGAATAATATTGACAATTATGAATTTAGGTACGATGATTGAGTGGGGAAATAATTGGGCCAGAGGCATTCAATATCGTCAGAAAAATGATGTGCCATTTGCTGGATTTTTCTCACAAATTGGTCGATTGTACAATGTTCATCACATTTGGTGTAAGTTACAGAAAACAAAAATTTTTTGTTTATCATGAATTTGTATGAAATTTTTTATTATAATTAATAATTTCGGAAAGTTATTTGAGTTAAAGTCGATGACTCAATGGTTTACTGTATTTTCAGGCTATAAATCATTGCAAGATCGTAAAGAAAGCCGTGAAGCTGCCTGGCGCGCTCCCGGTTGGGACGAATGTGTTGCATACACCGTTCCACTCATCAGGGAAATGCACACTCGCATCCTAAGACCAACTGATTTTTCACCCACTCAATAAATAATTAACAATCAACATTGAACATCTCATTTAGATTACAAAATCTTACGTTGAAATCTAATTTAGATTGCAAAATTTAAAAATACACATTCAAATTCAATTTCGCAGTTTCTGTTCTGTGGAAACTTCTTTTCCGATCTATTGAAATTATTAGCAATGCAAAAACAATTGGAATCATTTAAATATTTTGTTGATAACTGAATATGTGATTTTCATACCGTATATCGTCTATTTTCAATTAATCTCTATTTTAAATCAAAATTGAAAATCACTTTTTAAACAACTTGTATTTATGAAAACGCTCTTTTTTTTCTCACGAACACGTGAAGAGTTTTATTTGATGTGAAACAGAAAAAAAAACAGGATTCAAAAAGCATTATTTGTTACAGAAAATGAAATTTAAAAATTTAAATAAAATTTATTGAAATAAATATCAAGAATTCTTTAGTCTCTGAATAATACAGCATTTCTGTAGCGCATAGCATAAATGACCCAGTCAAAGGACTGCACCTTGGACTGCACACTAATGATGAGAAGTTAAATTTGCTGTTTCCAATCTATCAAATTAAGATATTGTATGCATTTGGCTGACTAACAAAGTTAGCACGTTAAAAGTCAAAATTTTGAATTTTTAATATTCATTCCCAAATCATTACAAATCTTAATTATTAATTGCAGAAGGCAACCTGTGACAATGTCACAATCACAGCAACATTGCCACATTCTTAATTGTTGTAAGCATAACATTATCAAAAAATGCAAATCACACACATTTTTTTATATATAAGACCGAACATTATTAATGAAGAGTTAGTTGTTTTCAGACAATCAAATTAAGTGTTTTTATTCCTTTAATTGGGCAACAAATTTAAATTTTTCAAATGTGTTAAAGTGGAAATGCTTGAAAACGACATTTTCAGACATTAAAGTATAAATGAAATCATTCATTCGTCGTGTTTTTTTTTTTTCTTTTGATTAATAATCAAGACTTAGACATTTTCACGCCTTCATCGAAATTATATTTTCATTTGAACCGTGGTTGAAATAAGTGCATTTACACAAATTACAATTTTTATCTTAAAGAAATTTAATAACGCTTAAAAAAGGAAAAATCACAAATTTCTTTGATTAACTCCATAAAATTTATAAAATTCCAAATTGAAGGTTCGTAAAACAATTGATCTCAATAACAGGCACATGCCGTAATTAAATTTCTTTTTTTTGATTATTCCATAGTTTTGCCGTAATTTATATCAAATTTTTGAAGAAGAAATACGAAGATGTGGATTTTTCTTCAAATGCTCACTTACTATATGTTACCGCCTATCATCATTTTATATCTATTGATGGGTCCAATAATTGAAAAATTTGATAAAATAAAAATCATTTTATTATGTGTAATGGCTTGGACTTACCTAACACTGTGGGATAATTACATTGTCTATCATAAAGCGAAGTGGTACCAAAAAGACGATATTATTGACACCAGTGGTTATGTACTAATTGAAAAGCACCTTTTATTCATTTTACAAGTCATTCTAACATCATTGTGGACAATTTTGTGCACACGTTGGTCTCTCAATGCACTTTATTTGAAAAATAATAATCGCATTATATTCTATTCAGTTCGGTACATTGTGATAACAATCTTGTTGATTTTAATTGTTATCGGTTGGAAGAATGCAATTCCAGCAACGAGAACATTTTATTTGGGCACTATCACATGGTCGGCATTACTTAACGTTATCATTTTATGGTATGCTTGTGGAATGTACGTGGTAAAACGATACAAAGCAACCCTTATCAGTATTTTGGTGCCATCGATCTATTTGTGTTATGTTAATTTGATTGCATTGCGTGCAAAAGTTTGGCACATCAATGAAGCGAGCATTTTGGGGATTTTTCCCGTTGAAGATTTACCTTTGGAAGAGATCACATCCCTTTTCACTACGAACGTACTTATCGTCTTGTGTTCACATGCAATCGATAAGTCAAAAGCTATTATCAATACGTATTATAAGGAACCATTCCCAGTTGGACGGAATATCAGTGTAGAAAAACGATTTTTCGGATATATAAAACTGCTACTTGAAGGCACTGCATGCAATGAATTAAATTTTGATCCATCCGTTATTACTGATCTTGAAACATGTGTTGCCATTCTCGACAAGGCTTCGAAATCATTTAGTTTGGCCGCTAAATTTTTTACAAATGGTAAACACTCTAATACTTTTCAATTGTTATCTATTTCAAAGAGCCAAATATTCATTCCTTGTTTCATATAACATGAAATCATTCAGAATAGTATGAACAAAACGATCAAAAAAATTTTAAAAAAAAAATGTAAATTTTCTTTCAGAAATTAGGCAAGACTTGACGATATTGTATGCATTTTGCCGAGTAACGGACGATATGATTGATAATGAGTATTCGGTAGAATTGAAGAAGGAACAAGTGCAAGTAATTTTGGAATTTTTAGATCAATTGTTTTCAAATCGAACGATTCAATCGGAATATTGCTGGAAAACGAATGGTTCTGACCCAAAAATCGATTGGAAATATTTTGAAAAGGTTTTATCGAAAGAACAATTGAGTTCGTTTCGTGCAATAGCTCGTATTGCATATTATATGCCACAAGAGCCATTTTATGAGCTAGTTGAGGGCTATAAATGGGACATCAACCAACGAGCTGTGCGCAATGAAAATGATTTGATTGAATACTCAAAATATGTAGCAAGCGGCATTGGAATTTTATGCGTATTCATAGGTTGTCATAAAGCTTATCCATGGCCTGATGAAATGGGACCCAAATGCCGAAAAATGTTTAAAAACGGTAAAAAATTGGGTTTGGTACGAAAAATCATAATATTTTGCCTCAATGTTTAGCATTCAATTCTTCCAATTTTATTACAATTTTAGGTGCTTCAAATTTGTAACATAAGTCGCGATATCATCACAGACAGTGAATCACTTGGTAATTTAACATTTCACTATTTCCAAAAAACATTTTCCTAATTGAACAAAAAATATTTAAAAAAAAAATTGCAGGTCGTTGTTACGTTCCAAACAATTATTTCAAAGGGAATGAGCTAAAATATTTAGTCGAAGAACGGCAACCACACAAAATTCCAAATAAACAATTGAAAGAATTCGCCGAAAAAATGCTTGATATTGCTGACGATTTAACATATGAAGCAGCGAGTGCCATTGATCTGGTACCAACTGAATGTGTACACGCTGTTGTGTCAGCATTAGAAATCTATCGAGGCATTGGCAAAGCCATTCGCAGCAATTCACATTATGAACGTCGAACGTTTTTGTCGAAACGCGATAAGATTTTTATCGTATTGAAATGTATGTATTTCACATCGTTAAAATCGTTAAAATCATTGAATGAGTACAACAAAAAAAATGAGTGTAAATGGGATGGGCTATTGTAAATCAACAAAAAATTATCTAGATTTATTGTCAATATCTGAATTTGTGCTTTTCATATTTTGTGTATCGTCATTTTTCTCTATTTTAAAAAAGATTTTGAGGGGAAATAGTATCATTTGTTAATTGAAATGGTTAGAGTTTCAATAAAGTGTTTTCAAAAGCTACAAACATTCGTAATATGAAATTAAATGTTTCTTTTTTCATGTTAATTTGGAAAAGATTCGGAAAAGTGGATATTATCCAGTGCAACGAGGAAAAGAAAAAATACAAAATATTGTATAAAAATATTTGGTATTCCCCCAATGCATTCAATTATGCGGACATTTTCAGGTATCTGAAAATAAAATTATATGACAATCCATAAAATTTGGATGATTTTGATCGATGATTTAAAGATTACAAAATTTGTCAAATCTTCAATTGTTTCTACCAAAATAAAAAATAGCGAAGGTGCCGGGGCCGTCTTTATATTCAAATGTGCGATACTCATTATTCACATAGCATACAAATAATAAGCAAGCATGCACCTGTGATGTTTGCAAATGAATTATTATTATATTGCGGATCAAAGGGCGGCGAAAAAATGCTTTAACGAGCATTACTTGACCAAGCTACTTAATAACTGGAAATACATCCCAATTATTATTTATTAAAACCGAAAAAACACAATGAAAGTTGTTGGCTTTGGAAGGTCAGAAAAAAATGACACCGAAATTAGACTCCACGTGTCCCAGCTAATTATAGTGTGAAATATAAGCATTAATATTGCATGATTATCACAATTTTGTAAACATTCATATATTCATAGTACATTCAGAGTAAAAATTTAGAATTTTTATATACATATTCATCTCCAAAGTTCTTAATATCTATCTTATTAATTTCGAAAGTTGACATACGTACCACTCAAAATTGTTTTAATGAATCTTATCAGAAAATGCAAAGAAATTTAAAATTACATTTTCACTTGAGTTGTTGTGTAAAATTCGAGGAACCCCAAATTCCAGGTTTGTAAAGAAATATTTCTATTTAGAATAACAATTGATCACAATGCCAAACAAATATCGAAATTGTACAAATTATCATTTTTTTATTCCATAAATTTACTATAATTTATATCCAATTGATACGAACATGTTGACTTTCTGTATGTAAATATGCCTCGGTGTTATCAAAAAAGTATCGAAATCATTCTGTTTCAGCAATAATTGTTTCCCAAATGGTAAGCTCTATACATATTTTTAAAATAAATAAAAGAATACAGTGAAGTTAAATGAACGCTTTATAAATCTTTTGTATGATAAATCAATTGCAAAACCATTATAAAATAAAAAAAAAAATAATAAAAAAATAAAACGGTACGAGAAGGAATTCAAAATTTTAAAACTCTTCATTTTTTCAAATATTAAACAGGACCAAATGATATTGTATGCCTTTGGCCGAGTCGTCCGTTACTATATGGATGATAATGGTAATTCTGTAGAAATGAACAAAGTACGTATGCAAATAACTTTAGATTTTCTCAAACAAAATGAACGATTCAATCGGAATATTGCTGGATTAAGAATGATTCCGATCCAAAAATCGATTGGAAATATTTTGAAAAAGTTATAACCAATGAAGAATTGTGTTCGCTCCGTGCAACTTCTCTTATTACATATTATTTAACACAAGAGCCATTTTATGAGCTAATTGGAGGTTTTAAATGGGACATCGATGGGCGACCTATTCTCAATGAAAATGATTTGTTTGAATACTTAAAATATGTAGGAAGCGGCTCTATAACTTTAATTCCATTCATAGTTTGTCAGGAAAGCTATCAATCGCCTGACTAAATGGAACCAAAATGCCCAACAATGTTTGAAAACGCTAGAAAAATGGGTTTGATACGAAAAATTATGATATTTTTTTCCTTATCACATCAATGTTTAGCATTAAATTTTTTCAATTTTATTACATTTTTAGGCGCTTCAAATTCAAAACATAAATGGCGATATCATCACAGATAGTGAATCAATTGGTAATTTAACATTTAAATCAAAATTCTCATAAGACATTTTAGCAACTTAAAAAATATATAAAGAAAATTGTTAGTCGTGTTTACGTTCCCGCCAATTATTTCAAAGCGAATGAGCTGAAATACTTAAGCGAACAACAACCAAAAGAAATTCCAAATGCACCAATATCCGTAACATTCCGTGGTATATTCGATTTCATAAGATGTGCACTGTTTCTTACTCAAATCACGATTGGTAAATTGCGATCTTATGCTATCTTGCTTACTCCTGAGCTTCATTGCATACATTAGAGTCTGATGACAATCGACATTTTCGATAGTAATATGCAGTACGCACAACTCACATTTACCAAAAATGTAAAGTCAGATCCACAGTTATCAGCAATCAATGTATTTGTTGTTGTTTTTTGTATGTTGAATACACTGAATAATAACATTTTTCCACAGAACTTTTCTGTGTAAAGGTGCGTTTTTCTAGGCCAACGATTGACAACGATTCCATACATTTACAATCGTCAACGATTGTATCGAATCGTTGTTAATCGTTGACCTAGGAAAACGCATCTTAATATTTTTCTTCGGAGCCTCTCAAATGTTTTTTTACTACATTCGGGCGCATGAAACTCATTTTATTTTTTGCTCTTACAATTTTCCTATGTTAAGGCGTTTGTGAGTAAGCAATCTTTGTCATATGTATACAGCTGCGTTGTTACATTTCAAAAATTGCAGCGATTTAGACGTTTTTAATAAATTGGGATACGTAGGAGAGTGGCGCTGCTTACGTATCACTGAAGCGGAGTTTGATGTATGGTTTGATCAGTCCTTATTAGACTTAAGTAAATATTTGTCTTCCATTTTAATTGCGCATCAAAATGTATGTGCGAGTTGTGTATACTGCATTTGCCTATGGAGAGTCTTAATTGTAATCAGTTTCATGAAATCATCCGAAGCCGACTGGAATTGTGTTGTTGTGAGTGCATTTGATATAACAAACCAACACATGCAACGGCTCTTCGTTGTTATCATACAACCATTTATTGTGAGTAAACGAAAATCATCAAAAATCAAAAAAAAAAAAAAAAAAATCTTAAAATACTTTAAATCTTTTCCTAATACATTTGCCTGCACATATATTAATGATTTCATATTTTGACCCCTGGAACACGTAGACTTTGTACCGATTAAATGCAATTTAACGATCACAATCACCATTTTGATATCACTGTTTAAACTTAAATAGAATAAACGAAACATTATCACCCAAAATGCATTATGAATCTCAAAAACATTTTATTTGCCTTCAGTACGTTCGTCGAATTCCTATCATTGTTGTCTTACATGTTTAAAGAACGAACTATAAAGTTTTTTCAATGTTTAAATAATTGACAATCTTCAAATTGAATTATTTTATTATTTCTTTTGTGATGTTAATAGTTTAGCTCATAAATTGATAAGGAGAAAACATATAAAGAAAACCAAATGTGCTACAAAAACTAAAGTTAGTTGCCATTTCACAGTGTTATTGTGTCGACAGTATTTAATATTTCTACGAGAAAAAACAAATTTATAGAAACTCCATCGGAATAATTTAATTGAAAAATATTAAAGCGTAAGTAAAGTAACAATTTTTGTTGAGTTCTTTTTTTTATGATGGAAAAAAAAAATCGCCGAAAAAATTAACGTAGAAATTTCAACCAATTGTTTCCAACAATACTTTGAACAATTTCTTCAATTTTATCAGAACAGTAAAACAGAATGATCGTCCGTTGATGAAGGAATAGTTCACCATTGTTATGAATAATTTCCGATAAATCGTCGAAATAATTTTTCTTTAGTTCAATGGTGAATTTGTGGTTTTGTTCAATAGAAATATGATTCGTTTATTTGTTGGTGACTATTTTCATTTAATTTGTTCGTGATGTGAAAAATAGTTATAATTTCTTGATAGTTTTTAGCTAGGAAAAGGCCACTTTTTTAAATTTTTAAATCTTCTCAATAAAACTTATAAGTGTTTCACAAATTGAATAATAACAGATCTTGTCAACACACCAAAAATTCATCATGGAAACACCAATTATCAAATCGTGCTGTTGTTTTAGCCAAAGAGTTGCCACATTAATTATGAGTTACTTGGAGATGATCGTGTTTGGTCTAGTATTTATTGCTAGTTTTGTAAAAAGCCCAGCTTCAGCGTATGCATTAACTGTAATGTGTAAGTTTTCGATTTGATTCATTTTCCAAAATTTTAGTTTTATAACAAAGTAAAATAAAATAAATTCTTCTTATTTCAGTTGTTGTCTTCGTGATATCAGTCATTTGCATCTATGGGATCCATCGTGTAAGTGAATATATTTGTGATTCATATTACAATGACTTAATTTAATGCCAAAAAAATGAAAAGATTTTCTCAAATAATTGACTGTTTTCTTTTTTATCAATTTGTAGAATCAAACAAAATACATGTTACCAAGTATTTTGTTTATGGCACTTAGCACTTTGTGTTTGTTACTTTTTGGATATAAAGAAATAATAAGAATGATGGAAAACTCAAGTTATTTATATAAAGGTCAAAGCATTAGATATTTACTTATGACGACTCAACTTCTCGTTATATCAGGTATGCCATTCAAATGGAAAACAATTAAAGCTAAACTATATTATTTAATCGTTTTTACATTTTTGGTTTTCAGCCATTTTTATCTTGGACACTCTCTTAAAAGTATCTTTGTACGTGTCTATACAAAGAGAACAACGTGGTAAACGTCTTAACGATGTCAAAGTCCTAGCTGTTTAAATTGTTAACATTGGAATCTGGATAGTGAAATTGGCCCATAAATTGAACATTTTTCAAATATTTATATTTAATGTAATTTTTCTTCATCATTTTATACACTCATTAGTGTGATGTGTCGCACACAAATGGATAGCGCAAGAATATTTTAACAACACAAATCAATGGTATATCATGAAACATTTTCAAAATGATGTTTTGAATAAAATATATTAAATAATATAATTAAATAAAAAAAAATGAATTTGAAATTATTGAGAAGAAGATCGACAAATATAAAAGTATCGGTATAAATGTACAATTCACAACTTTTATTAAAAAAAAAATGAATCAAATCGAAAAAAATGCTAATTCAAAATCAAATCTACAGAATTATAAGTAAATGGTGTAGATAAATTACCAAATTTACTTTGCCCTATAACTTCCATGCAAAATCAACTATTTACTGAACAATAAAAAATAATTGAATAAATTAAAAAATAGATAAATATTAATATACTTTTTCATGAATTTTATGTGAGAAAAAATTGAAAACTTGTATAACAATTTAATTTGAATAATAAAAAATTAAAAAAAAAAAATGTTTGTACAATATGGGAATCAATCCTTATCTCCTCGTAAAGTAGCAAAATGGAACATTTTTGGTTCAAATTAGAAGATTTATAAATAAAAATTCCAAAATAAATAAAAATGCATTCATCCATTCATCGTTTTCTGATCCAAAATCCTTCAAACGAACCAAAAATTGCTAGGGGGATTTAACTCTCACGAATGCGTACATTTTTACGAATTTTTCAAAAATTTTGCGAATGCGCTTATGGACATTTGCACAGTATTATCGAATGTTTACGAATTTATTATTGGAGCAAATGCATTCGTAAACATTCGCTAATTAAAAAACATTTACTCGTTCACATTGTGAAGTAATTTTTTCGAGTCTGTGAAATGAGTATATGCAATATAATATATTCATATATTTTTACGCCATTAAATTAATCGTGGCTTTATCCAAGTGTGATTGCAAGTCTTTAATTTCATCAGCGTCTGAGTTTACTTTGCTCAATCAACTCTTTTTTGTCTTAATCAAATGAAAGAATTTTCTCTGTTGCTAATTCAAGATCAAATGGTTATTTGCCCCCTAATGAAAAATATTTGTTTGAATACTCAAAATATGCAGCATGCAGCTTTATAACTTTATCGACTTTCATATTTTGTCATGAAAGTTATCAATGGCCTGACGATATGGGAGTCCCATAATGGGATCCAAATGCCGAACAATGTTTAAAAACATGAGAAATTTCAGAAATGTACTTATAATTTGAACCAATTCAGTATTCTCACGAGATTTTTTTTTGATTACAAAAAAAAAAATTGCAGGTCGTGGTTATGTGCCGAATAATTATTTCAAAGAGAATGAGCTCAAAATATTTAATCAAAAAACAACAACCATACATAAGTCCGAGTGCACAATTGTGAAACGAATTTCCGAACATTTGCTCGACATTTCTGACAGTTTAGCAAATGAATACATTGGTGCCTTTATTTTGTATCCGCCAGAATGTTTACGTGCCGTATTTTTAGTATTAGAAGCTTTGGTAAAGTTATTCGTAGCAGTTCACATTATCGAGTATCTACGTCGAAATGGAATAAGATTTGGATCCTATTGAAATGATGTACATAGAGGTGTCAACGGACACGGACTGTCCGTTTAAAATTCATTTTTTGCTCGTCCGTCCGTCCGATTCAGAAGGTTCGGACTAACGGACACAATTGATAATGTCCGAAACAAAATTATGGACGGACGGACACAAATGGAAATTTTCGAAACAAAATTACGGACGGACGAACGCAAATGAAAATTTCCGAAACCAAATTACGGACGGACGGACAGGACACGACATTGTCCGTTTTTTCCTCGGACACATTTTTTTCGGACGGACGGACAAAAATCTCAATGACAATATTTCGGACAACTTAAGGACGGACGGACATAACTTAAGGTTCGTCCGAACCTTCTGAATCACATCATGTGCATCATTGTGTCAGCGCAATAAACAGAGAAAAATGCAAAGAAAACCAAATTAGCCAAGTATTTTGTGAATATTTGAATTTGTATTTTTCACACAATATATCGTCTGTTTTCAATTAAGAATGTGGTGTGAAATAAAAACAATATGTAAAGAGTATAATTTGTTAAAAGAAATAGTCATAATTTGAATGAAATTTATTGAAAAGAAAATCGGTAAATGTTTTTATAAACTACAAAGATTTGTGATGATTAATCATTTTTTCATGTTAATTTGGTGAAGATTCTGAAAAGTTGCGTAAAAAACATATGTTGAGAAATTTAAAAAAGATTTAAAAAGAGATATCCAATAGCAACGAGCATAAGAACAAATACAAAATATTGCATAAAAATTGTTGGTCTTTCGTCGATGCGTTCAATCATGCCAACATCTTCCATGATTTGTTTTTCAACCAATTTTGCACCGCAAAGAACGACCGGAACTCCAGTTCCCGGATGAGCTGAAGCGCCAACAAAATACAAATTCTTAAAAAGATGGCTACGTGTACCTAAGGGGGAAAGGACGAAAGTAAATAAAAATAAATATTGTAAATATCCTGCAAATATTGCAAAATATATATATTCATAAAGGGTTCTCAGCCCCTAGCATGTACCAGGCCGAAGATGCAAGACTTGTGTTATATTGTGCGATAAACCAAGAATGGATCCTTTCCATAAATTGAATTTAGTTTGCCATGTGCGTGGATCATTGATTTCCTCCGTTTCAATGAGCTCCTCAAAATTCTGTATATTCAAACGCGCCTCAATTGTTTTAATCACTTTATTGCGTGCAATTTTTAACAATTCATCGATACGTTTTTCATTGTTTGGTGCAATATGACTGATTGGCAATAGCAATACTATGGTTTCTTTACCCTCAGGTGCAGCTGTGACATAATGGCAAAACGAAAAAATATTATTTTAATAGCAATATAGCATGTAGTAAATAACGTCAATAAAGAAAAAAGAAAGTAAAACCATAAAAATACTGAATGAATTTGTAAACCAACCCGATGGATCGATACGTGACGGAACATTCATATAAAACGATGGATCTTCTGGCAACAGATGTTTCTTGAAAATATCATCAAAGCTCGATTTGTATTCCTTGGCTAAGAAAATGTTGTGCACATCCAATTCAGGGATTTTACGTTTCATGCCCCAATAAAATGAAATTGATGACGATGTAAATTGGCCGCTTTCACCCAAACGTTTACCATATGATGTTGGTGGTAAAAGTTTATTGTATGCGTAAACCAAATCTGTGAACGAAAGCGTGGAAAAAAATAAACAAAATCGGAAATTATTATCAATTATGACTTGCCACTTGAAGCGTATTTATCAATTCAAGGGAAATTATTTATACTGTAATCACTAATTAATGTCAATTACCCGCATTGCATACAACGATATCAGCATACTTTTCCTCTCCGTTCTCGAGGCGAACGCCTTTGGCCATTTTATTGTTATCGACAATGATTTTTTCAATTCCCGTATTGTAGACAAATTTTGCATCAAATTTTTTCGTTGCAATTTTTTCTAATTGTTCAACAACTTGATGAAAACCACCACGTGGATACCAGATACCTTCAGCAATTTCTGTATATTGTAGCAAATTGTATGGAGCTGGACTATCGTATGGACTCATTCCAATGTACATTGTTTGAAATGTGAATGCTTTTTGCATTTTTTCACTTAAAAAAAATTTCTTAGTGCGATTGAAAACATTGTCCCACAAATGTAATTTAATCAAATTTGGTATGTGCTTCAATTGAAATTCATCATACCAATTTGAGTAATTTTGTTTAAGTGCCACTGAAACGCTGCGTTCATAATGGATGTGTGTTTCTTTTAAAAAATCCATAAATCTCAGCAATGTTTGTTCATCGGCACCTTCGTACTTTTTCAATTGATCAAACATTTTTGCCAAGTCACAGCTCAATTCAAATTTGTCACCATCATGAAAATGAACCATATAATTTGATTTACATTTCATTAAATCCAAATGATCGGAAATCTTTTCACCAAGATCGCTGAATGTTTCTTCGAATAATTTTGGCATGAGATATAATGACGGTCCTTGATCAAATCGATGGCCATTCTTATGAATCAATGATAAGCGACCGCCACTGAATGAATTCTTTTCGTAAACTGTTACATCGAACCCTTGATGTGCCAATCGAGCTGCTAATGCCGTTCCACCCGCGCCAGAACCAATAATAATAACTGTTTTACGTTTCGATGACATTTTCAACATGAAACAAAGAAAACTTGAAGAAAATATATAAACAAATCGAAATAGAAACACAATTTAAACGAGGAAAAATTCGATACATTCACGTCAACGGTACGTGAAACAATGTGAAGCTCTACAAACGACCTACATCGTTTTATTGATGTCAAAACACACCAAAAATAAAAAGACAATTTGTGTTTAAGACACTGATATTCCACATGAATTTTATGTATTCTAAAGATAAGAATATACTCTGCACAGTGTTGATTTGTTGTGAAAATAGAAAGCAAATTTACCTGATACTGACGCAAATTGTCTTTGCTTATTCATTGATTTGTTGTTTTGAAAAAAAAAAAAAAAAAAAAAAAAATCAACGGCAACGCATCAAATAGATAACACAGTTGAATATTTCACCCTCAGATTCATAACTGAATCTGTACCGTGTGTGTGTCCGCGAGCGCGTTCAGTGTAATCTCTAGTCTTCACTCAACTTTGAAGTTTGGACGATGGTATTGCAAATAAATTTTTGTTTAATGAACATTGACGCTCGAGACCAATTCATTTCTGTTTTGTTATCAGTTTGTATTCCATTGATAATTTTACATTGCGATTAAATGAACATTTTCAGTGTGACTATATTGTGAAAAATGTCATAAATAGCATTATTTAGGAAAACGGCACATCAGTTTGTTATACTTATTGAAATAATATCAAAGTATACAGACATTTGGCGGTAAAGACAAGGAAGAGAAATAAAACGACATCTTCATAGATAAAATCATTGAATGAATAGCATTCATTTTGTATTTGAATTGATAATCGCAACTTGAATATTTTCACACCTGAATCGGTAAAGTGCAAAGACATTTCACATTATATTTTCACTTGAGTCGTGATAGAAATAATTGCACTCGCGGTATAAGTTACAATTTCCATCGAATCTTAAGTCAGCTTAACGAAATTCAATAACGCACAAAAAAAAAAGAAAATCTACACGTCTCTTTGATTGGCTTTAGAAAATTCGGGAAACCATAAATTCCAGGTTCGTGAAGAAATTTTTTTTATTTTGAATAACAATTTTTTGCTTAGTAATTAGACAGATTAGTTCAGTTGTTTATGTTATCGTTGCCAAACAGTACTATGTGTCGAGTCATTTGGCACATTTTTACGCGATAAGAACCGAAATAAAAATACAACGTATCTTCAAATTTAGATTTTTAAATTGGCTCCAAAGCTCGAGTAAAATTTCTATTTAATTTGTAAGATCGAGTAATATTTGAAAAAAAAAAAACAAATAACAATTTTTGTTGTAGAAATTGCAGAAATCAATTTTTTTTTGTTTATCCTACAGTTCAACCGTTATTTATATATAACTGATAAGAAGATGTTGACGTATCTTCAAGTGCATATTTACTATACACTGCCGCCAACCATCATTCTTTATCTATTGATGCGACCATTAATCGGTAGCTTTGATAAGATAAAAATCATTTCATTATGTGCAATGGCTTTGATTTACACAACACCGTGGGACAATTACATTATATATCATAAAGCGTGGTGGTATCGAAAAGACGCTGTTATCGGAACTATCGGTTATGTACCAATTGAAGAGTATTTATTTTTTATTATACAAACCATTCTAACATCATTGTGGACAAGTTTGTGCACACGTTGGACTTTGAATGCACTTTATTTGCAAAATAATAATCGCATTAAATTCTATTCAGTTCGATATATTGTGATAACAATCTTGTTGATTTTAATTGTTATCGGTTGGAAGAATGCAATTCCGGCAACGAAAACATTTTATTTGGGCTGCATAGCATGGTGGGCATTAATAGTCGTCATCATTTTATGGTATGTTTGTGGATTGTACGTTGTAAAACGATATAAAGAAACTCTTATCAGTATTTTGGTGCCATCGATCTATTTGTGTTATGTTGATTTGATTGCATTGCGTGCAAAAGTTTGGCACATCAATGAAGCGACCAGTTTAGAAATTTTCCTCGTTGAAGATTTACCTTTGGAAGAAATCACATTCTTTTTCCTATCAAACGTTATCGTCGCCTTGGGTTCACATGCATTCGATAAGTCAAAAGCTGTTATCGATACGTATTATAAGGAACCATTCCCAGTTGGATCGAATATCAGTGTAAAAAAACGATTTTTCGGATATATAAAACTGCTACTTGAAGGCACTGTATGCAATGAATTAAATTTTGATCCATCTGCCATTACCGATCTGAAAACATGTGTTGCCATTCTCGACAAGGCATCGAAATCATTTAGTTTGGCCGCTAATTGTTTTCCAAATGGTAAGCACTCCAATTGTTTTCCATTGTTATCTATTTCAAAGAACCAAATATTCATTCCTTGTTTCATTTAACATGAAATCATTCAGAATAGTATGAACGAAACAATCAAAAAAGTTAAAAAAAAAAAAAAATGTAAATTTTTTTCCAGATATTAAGCAAGACTTAACGATATTGTATGCATTTTGCCGAGTAACTGACGATATGGTTGATAATGAATATTCGGTAGAATTAAAGAAGGAACGAGTGCAAGTAATTTTAGAATTTTTAGATCAATTGTTTTCAAATCGAACGATTCAATCGGAATATTGCTGGAAAACGAATGGTTCTGACCCAAAAATCAATTGGAAATATTTTGAAAAGGTTTTATCGAAAGAACAATTGAGTTCGTTTCGTGCAATAGCTCGTATTGCATATTATATGCCACAAGAGCCATTTTATGAGCTAGTTGAGGGCTATAAATGGGACATCAACCAACGAGCTGTGCGCAATGAAAATGATTTGATTGAATACTCAAAATATGTAGCAAGCAGCGTTGCAACTTTATGCACATTCGTATTTTGTCATAAAAGTTATCAATGGCCTGATGACATGGGACCCAAATGCCGAACAATGCTTGAAAACGCTAGGAAAATGGGTTTGGTACGAAAAATTATAATATTTTGCCTCAATGTTTAGCATTCAATTCTTTCAATTTTATTAAAATTTTAGGTGCTTCAAATTTGTAACATAAGTCGCGACATCATCACAGACAGTGAATCACTTGGTAATTTAACGCTTCAATCAATATTCTTAATAGAAATTTTCCTGATCGAACAAAAAATATTTAAAAAAAAAAATTTCAGGTCGTTGTTACGTTCCAAACAATTATTTCAGAGGTAATGAGCTGAAATATTTAATCGAAGATCGGCAACCACACAAAATTCCAAATAAACAATTGAAAGAATTCGCCGAAAAAATGCTTGACATTGCTGACGATTTAGCAAATGAAGCAACGGGTGCCGTTAATCTGTTACCAACTGAATGTGCACGCGCTGTTCTGTCAGCATTAGAAGTCTATCAAGGCATTGGCAAAGCCATTCGCAGCAATTCACATTATGAACGTCGAACGTTTATGTCGAAATGCGATAAGATTTGCATTGTATTGAAATGTATGTATTTCACATCGTTAAAATCATTGAACGAGCGCAACACGAAGAAAGCGTAGAAAACGGATCGACGAACGACGCGCGCCCAAATATAAAACTCAAACAACAATGACAATTTCATATATACGAAAATATCAAATATAGTCGTCGTAGACAAATCAACCAGCATCACACAAAGCTGAAATTAAAAACAAAAAGAAAAAAAAAAAATCACAAAATAACCAACACATATAAACATTTAGCCATAAGCCTCAGTCGTTTGTTAACTACCGATAAATCGAAATCGCTTTTGTATTTGTGCATTTTGCATAGTGAAATAAAACAATAAAACATTCAAACACAAAACAATTTTTTGCATTGCACATTCTTTCCATCGACAAACATTCTGGAGAGCAAACGCATGTTAATTTGCTTTGATCGACACAATTTGTTTTTTTTCCCGTTCTGTAAAACAATATTTTGCATCATTGTATTTTTTTTTTTTTTTAACTGTATACTTTGCATGATTGGATTTTGTATCATCTGAACGTGAGGAAAAAAATGCCACGTAAGCGTGCTAAAAAAAGTGTTAGCCAAACATTTTTAAAATCGACAAAAGTGCAAGCAAATGATGACGATGTTTTCGAGGAGGATAGTGCACCGAGATTACGGTCAAGAATAAAACTTGAACAAAATCAGTCGACATCATCTCAATCGAAATCCGATTGTCAACTCAAACGGTACAAAAGAGTTACAGCAAAAGTAACATCAAACACCAAGTCGGACAACACGAAAAAACACGTGGATAAAAATTGTAATATGCCATCGCAACCAGCAAATAATGATTGCACACAAATCATCACGTCAACTGAATCAGATGTAAGTTAAAATTCATTCATTTTACCTGTGGCAATTGCAGGTGATTTGTTTTTTTTCTTCTTTTTGACATTGTTTATTTTTTATTGTTGTAATTTGTAGGATGATGATTACAAGCTCGATTTAACACCAAAACGGAAATTATCTGTTGAAACGAATACGGATACAAATCCAATCAAAAGGCAAAAATCGAATGAAACCATTGATATTACACAAGATGATTGCAATGACGAGGTAGTTATTGAATGCATTGAATTACAAGATTCCGAAGAAAAAATTGAAGATTCAACGGTTCAGGTAACATAACCACACTTTTTCCAAATCATTTGAATTCAATTTTAATCGTTTGGATTCCATTCTCAATGTAGATCGATACCGTTGTGCATGAAATAGCTGATAATAAGTCCGTTTGTTCAGATGATAGTAGCGCGCTAGAGCTCGAAATTGGAAATCAAGCTGATTTGGAAACGGCTATTGAAGAGATTTCAGCAAATCATCCAATTCAAAGTGATGGTGAAACAAATCAAGTTGTCAAAATAGCAGAAAAATCATCGAATGATGATGGTATGCATAATGGTAGTGAATTAACTCATGATTCGAATGAAGTAACGCATGATGCCAATGAAGTAATGCATGATTTGATCAAAGAATCAATTTCATCGCCAAAACAACAAGAAAAAGAGCAAGAAAAAGAGCAAGAAAAAGAGCAAGAAAAAGATCAAGAAAAAGATCAAGAAAATGAAAATAATCAGGAAAACAGCGACGACGATGATGATTATCTTGATTTAGAAGTACCAGAATTCGATGATTTTGATGAGGAAGAAAGTACTCCAAGGTATTTTTTTGTTGCATTTTTTCTTCTGTTCAAATCAATGAAAGTGGAATTTCGTTTTGATATCAATGGTTTAATTTGTGCTTTTATTCTTTTTTTTTCAATTCATTTTTTACAGTAATTCTGTCACGCAAACAAAAGTAACGAACAAAATGTCGATTCCACGATGGAAACAATTGGCGAATGAAAAACAAAAGTCACAAAAACAAATGATTAGCTCAACAAACGACTCAAGTACATCAAATGTTAATGTATCGATTAGAAAGACACAATGCTCACAGCCAGAACAAGCACATTCAAATATGCAACAAAAGCCATGCAAAAAACAAGAAGGCGTGAATTCACCACCAATCACACCAAGATCGCCACCAGGGTCTGCAAAGTTGCCATTAGTCTCTGCCAAGTTGCCTCCAGTTTCTGTAAAACCATCACAGCCATTTGATAAGCCACCACCAGCCGTAACATTATCTAAATCTGGTATTTCACATGGATTTACAATTGCACCAAAGCCAAGTGAAAATTTAACGACAAATGAATCGAGTGCATTGACCGTAACTCGTGATCCACGTATTCGAAACACTCCATACATAACGCCAACGACAATTTTAGGCAATACCGAACCATTAAAAGCGCCAATTCCTATGAAAAATGTTAGTGTTTGTCAATCGATTGAAGAACGGTCAATTAATCGATTCCATACCAATTCAAATGGACGGGCTGGATTTATTGTTGACAACAATCTATTGTTCCAAAATCGATGCAATCAACAATTAAATTCGGCTCCATCAATTTCAACGTCTGTTCTACGTAAGAAGAAAATGGAACAAAAAGCTACATCATTACAAAATTATGTTCAAGAATCTCATCCAGATTTGCCAGTGTTCGTTCAAAAAGCATTAGAACGTAAGGAATTACCTGAATTTCAATTGCCAATGTTTGCAACTGCATGCAATCAATATGACCGTTTATTCTATCGTATATTCAAAGGAACATGCCATTTTTTTATGTATAATGCCTGTCAAAAGCATCAAAATGATTGCCAGTACAATCATCAAATGCCCGATCATTTTTTTTTTCGTTCAATAATTACTAAAGTAAATGAAAAACGTGTCATTGATTTATACGATGAATTTATGTGCCGTTGTCAAATGCTATTTGACTATTATTTTGAAGATTTTTGCGATTATTTTGGACAACGTTCAATGATCGATAAACTTAAAAAAATGGTTGACGATTGCACAAAACGTAAAGTGCAATTTCATTATGCACGAATTATTGACGGTTTTATGAAAACTGGCCTATCATATTCAAAGGCACTTGTTGAAGTTATTCAAGCGGTTCAATGTCGTTCAATTCGCACATCAAGAGAAATTGTTAAATTGATATTGTCAGTACGCAATGAAAATATTCGTCCATTTGTCAACGCTTTGGATTCAATATCGAAACAAGACAATTTCAAATTTACCGCTGATTGGATAAATCGTTTAATGGAAATTCAAATTGAAAATGGTAATATCGATTTATATACAATTATTTACAAGGCAGCCACTGATGATTTAAATAAAATCTCTCAAAATTATGATGAAAAATTACTTGCCAAATTCATGCAAATGTATCAAGATCATTCACAGCAAGATGAAAAACCACCGGAAATGGATACAGATACACAAAATGAATGATATCGAATAATTGCCATTTTTACGGAAAAATGTTGAAGCATTTTCATATTTTTATACATTGAACCATTCTTTACTATTTAAATAAACATGCATTCCTAGTGAATGCTAAACAATTTTTTTTTTTTCGTTCATAACATTTTCAAATAACCATTGGAATGGTTATAATTATAAAGATAAAATGTTAAGTTAGGATTTTCACATGTGAAAAATACAAATAAAGATTTGAATTAGAAAGAAAAAATTTTAAATTTTTGATTGAATTCAAAAATAAAGAACAATGAATAACTGAAAATATTTGATTTTAACCAAACGGCTAATTTATGATTTCAGTTGTTATAATTGATGTGAATGTCATTGAGAAAGAAAGCCATTTCTTATTCATCGTGCATTGATATGGTTTTCCCATTATGTGTAGAAATGTGGCAGTAAGCTGATTCAAATTCAATTGAATTAATTCAATTAATAGTCTTGAACTTGGTCAAGTTCTAATTAACCAAATCTTTCTTCAGGGTAGATGCGTTCTAAATGAGATTGCTTTTTGAATATTAATTCGAAACGAAAATAACTCAATTATGCTGAGTCTATCCATCGGTCATGCCTCGGTCCTTTTTTTCTTTCTAATCAACTCAGCTATGATATCGATGATGTAATTCCTTCTTTACAAGAACTCTTTCTTGCTTCATTATTTAATGTCAACTATAATTTATTGTAGTGATTGGACGTTGAACCCCATTGATTTATGGAATTTGCATTGCTTTAAATCTGGCAGGATATCCTCATTGTTCGCCGTATGGGACAAGCAGTATTTCAATAAACAAAAGAATTAATGAAAAAAAAAAACACTTGATTTAATATTTGCAATGATTTTCTGTTTTATTTTTGTTATTCATTCTTATTTGTCCATTGTTGCAATTATAATAAATTTGTTATAGCTTTGTTAATTGAGTTTTGGTTATTGTAAAAATCTATCATTTTGTTTTAAATGTGTTTAATTTTTATTTTTATTTTTATTATTATTATTATTTTTTTTTTTTTTTGATGTTTTGCCTTAATCAATGTTTGTGTCAGAGCTGGAATATTCTGAATCTGTGTTACAATTGATTCAAAATACCGGGGGGTGGAAAAAAGGGGACAAGAGAAAAAAAACGTATTAATTAAAAAGGTACGCGGAATTATTCCAAATTAGAAAAGCATTTAAAATTAATTTTTTACAAGACATTTTTTTTTTTCTCAATGAGAATGCATTTTCTTTTTCTTTTCTTCATTACTAGTGACAACTTATCCATTGAATTGTTATTGTGGTATTTTATGTGAAATAGTTCAACTCAATGTCGATTAAAAATGGTTCAATTTATACATCTTTCTTATTCAATTCTACAATATTTATAATTCTATATTTTTTGTTTTTTGTTTTTTTTTTTTTTTTTTTGTTTTCCATTCACTTTCACTTTTATTCATTTCATATCAATTAAATTAATACATCATTTTATTTTTTAATCATTTCGTTTTTATTTTATTTGTATCAGTTCATACTTGAAATGGATGACCATATCGTCACTTGTTTCGTAATTTTATTTAAAGTTTTATTTATTTTTATTTTTTTGTTTTGTTTATGTTTTTGTTTATTTAATTCGCCGTGGCGTGTAAAACATGTCTATTTCGATAATATTAAGTATGTTTTGGGATATTATTCAATTTCTTTGTCACAATATACTTATAAAACAATACATTTTTTGTTTTCACTTAAAAATTATATGTTGAATATTTGTTTTTTTTTTTTCGTTCTGTTCATATTATTCTTCATTTTCAAAAAGTAAGTGACATCATTCAAGTCGTTCGGGACAAATGTCGAAATAGTTGTTCGCAATAAAATAAAAAAACAGTCCCCTTAAATTACTTCAGCTACCAGAGACCTTTTTTATATTGTAAATATCAATTTGGGAAAAATAAAGTTTGCATTTGCTTTTCTTTTCTTTTGCTTTGTTCACGTGAATAATAGAGAATTTGATAGATAAAATAAAAATGGAAAAAACGAGATGGAAAGAACAAAGGAAAACAAATTAACACATTTTCGTTTTAATGATATCAATTATCAAATAAAATACAAAAACGAAACAAAAAAAACCGAAATCTAAATTGAGAACAAATGTAGGAATAGATAAACAACAAAGAATGTCATATGAAATCATGTGTCAAATTGTTCGGAATTTTGAAATATTTTTGTGAATTCTCTGTGATTTTTGTTTTCTCGTGGGGCCAATTTTTTTGTTTTTTTTTGTTTTTTTTTTCAATTTTTTCGGAATTTTTTCACTTGGGAAAGCAAAAAGTCATTGATTTTTGTAAAAATTAATTATTATTGGTAACATTAACCATCACGAATTTTATACGTAAATTTTATTTTTCACATAATTTTTATTTTGGCAATTGCAACGAATGATAGAATGAAATCACTTTTGCTACCGTTTCAACAATTGCGACGTTAATTTGATTGCTTTGTATTCCCGTTCCTATTATTTTCACCAGGAAACAAAGAACATATACATAGTTTGTTTGTCTTGACATGTTATAATAATTGAATTAGTTATTTCCCAATATAATAAAATACAGCATTGGTTTTTCGTTAGGAAGCCAAATTGTCCAAAATGATGAAAATGTCTAATGTAAAAAGATGCGCCAAGAGTCTAAATGTTGTTGTTTTTGAAATTCAGTACTAACTTTCATTTAAAATTCACTTTTTGGTTTTTGTTTTTTTGTTCGTTTTACACTTTTTTTTTTCTCTTTTTAAATCCTACAACAAATCTATTTGCATAGATTTTAAAAAATGTTGTCTTCAATCAAGACAAGATTGCTCGTTTTGTTTGTTGAAGTTTTACGCTCTTTTTCTCTTATTTTTTTTTTCTTTGTTTTGATTTGATACTTTTTGAACTCATGTTGAATTATAAATAAATAAGGAATATTTTCTTCTTCTGTACAGTTTAACAGATTATAATTTTTCTATGAGGTGAGACACTATGAATGTGTGTTGTAGGGCAGGGGGAACGTGGTGATTAGGTATATTATTTTGTGAAGAATTTCTTGAGGTTTAAAATGAATATTGTTTGTGTGTAGTAAATGTTTGTTTCGGATATTTCTTTGATATCGGTTTTTTTGTTTTCGCTTTGATATCGATTTAAATTAATGCAATTCACTCTCAAATCAATACTATTTCTGGTTTTCGTTTGCTATATATGGAAAACTGGTTGAACTATTGCTATGGGCTAAACTAATCATCGATCCAGATAAACTTCCCTCTTCATCTGGATAGCATTCTTTTGATGATTCAGCTAATGCCAATGAACTGTAATATAAAAATAAAACAATAATTTTTGTAAATTAAATCAATTAATTTGTTTGATCAGAATCTTGTTAAAATTGATAAGCACTAATTACCTGAAGCCCATACGAGTTGACTCGTCATCAAATGTTTCCAATTCCTTCTCGTGTTTATCATTCAATTGTCTTATTCGTTCAGCCCGTTCATTATTGAATTGTTGCAATTCAGCATCCATCTGAAGATAAAAAAAAAACATTAATTCCCATCCAATTTTTTGTAATGAAATGATATCTGATGACGAATGTCCATTTAAATTATTATCTCAATTAATAATTTAGATGTTCTTTTTCCTAAGTTTTTCTAGAAAACTTTCCTGAGGAAGCTTTCCAAAGACTTTTCTCAAAATGAGTTTCAACTAATGCCTTGTGTGTATTGTCAATGTAAATTCATAATTCTCACCTTATTCTCAAGCAACGAACGTCGGACACTGACTCTGTCTTCAAGTTCCTTACGTTCTCGATCGCGTTGCGATTGCGCTTGCATACGATTCTTACTCTGATAAGCCATTAATATCTCCAATTCGTATTGCAAACGATCTTTTAATTGTTGACACTCAATCTCTTGACTTTCATCCAATCGTAAACTCTGCTTCTGCAACATATCGGCAATGGTTTGTTCATACTAAAGAATGAAAGAAAGAGGAAACACATTAAATATTGTTTGAATTTTTCATTTAAATTCGACGTAAATACACACCTGTTCGCCCAATAGAGTTAATTTCCGATGTTGTTCCTCTTTCAATTTCTTTATCACAGCTTTTTGTTCTTCTTTCGGTGTCGTTTGCAGTATTTGCGATTTAAATGCCTTATATTGTCTAGTTTGAGTTTTGCATGTTTCACGGAACTGTTTTCGGATTTGTAGCTCTTTTTGCTGTAAAAATTACAAATTTGATTGATTATCATTTATTGAATTTTATGGAATTTTGTTACCAAGAAATGCAACGAATAGAAAATGGAAAATAAAACAATTGCGAATAAAGTCGAGGAAAAATAATATTTACCTTTAAACTCTTGGGCTGTTGTTTCACTTCAGCCGCATGCTTGCGAAGTAATTCCTTTTCGGCACGTTCTGTATAATCTCGTTGATTTTGCAATTCGGTTGCATGTTGTTTGGCTATTTGTTCTTCGCGTAGATTATGTACACTTTTTTGCTGGCGATATTCTAACTCTTGAGTCTTTTCATGATGTTTTAATAACATATCATGTGCCTGCTCCAATTGTTGTTGTTTTTTACTTAATTCCTACATGATTTAAAAAAGGAAAGAAAAAATTGAGATTAAATGAAAATAATCGACGATGAAAATGTGTAAATATTTCTTGATGAAATTTGGCCTTTTGAACTTACATCTTGCAATAATTGATTTTCTAGTTCGTGAAGAATGAGCATTTTTCGCCGTTTGAATTTTCGCATTTCTAATTCAATATAACTCTTTTGGCCCTTAAGCAATCGAGTCTCCTCTTGTGCTTCGGCCTGCTTTAGATTCTCTTTTTGTGATTGTAATGTGGCATCTCGTTGTCGTTTCGGTGTTGAATCATCCATTGATAATTCACGCTTCCATCGTTCTTTATTGATTTTATATTCTCGCTTTTTATTCAATTCCCAATTCTTGCGATCGCCTTCCTGTTTCAAACTAATTTCCTTGTGCAATTTCTTTTCAGCAGCATTGTGTTGTTTCACCCGTTTTTCTAGTTCCTGTTGATGTTTCACCTGCAAAAGAACACCAATAAAAAATTCAATGAAAAACATTGAATTAAAATCAAAATAACGAAGTGATTTCATTTTTTCTCACGAGAAAACAATGTCAACTCACCGATAATCGATCCAATTCTCTGGTAAAATTATGCAATATCATATCGTACTCTTTATCTAAGGCGCTTTTATGATTTTCCATTTCGACTTTGCATTTTTCTTCAAGTTTCACAAGAGCCCCTTGATGTTCTCGTCTCATTCGTTTATAACCAGACATTTGTTCATGCATTTCCTCTTGCATGTGCTCCTTTTGCTGTTTTGTTACGATGCTTGTCGTTCGTATGGTTGCAAAATTATTGGCACCATGCTCAGAAACGGCATTCACCATTGCCTGTTGTGGTGAATGATTTACGTAATGACCTGAGCTTGTACTACCAAAACCGGACATAATATTCATTTGATTAATTGAAGATGATGACGGATTTGGTTGCAACGGATAACATTGATGTTGTGACATTTGTTGATGCGATGGCAAATTATTGTTCATATTTGCATTAATTGGTGGTGGCATTGGATTACGATGACGTGATGATGCACGTGAAATTGCACCACCATGATGTTGATTTTGTGGAATTGAATTGCTTGATGAACTCTAAAAAATAACAAACATCGCTTATTAAATCGAATCACTTTGAAGGATGAAAAGAGAAAACATATGAAATAATTCTACCTGACTGCTATTTGCCGAAATTCCAACCGATTGAATTGAATGCTCTGATGTAATGCTATTGCTTTTACTGCTATCGCCGCCCGTTTGTTCGTCATTTGCTTCTTCTGAATCACCAATTGTACTTTCCGTTTCGCATGAATCAACCATTAGGATTTTCTTCATTTTACGATAATTTAAATTGTCCAATTCGCGTACAGCTGCCTTTGTTCGGGCAATCAATTCAACTAAAACATTTGTCGAACGTTGCTTTTTAACAATCGGATGTGAGAGTAGTTTATAGGATGTTGGCCGATTTAATGGATTTTTATTGAGGCATTCATCGACAAAACTACGAAATGTTTGAGACCATTCATGTGCCTGAAGCGATGGTGCATCATTTTGCGCGATATGATAAAGTGCTGCCATTGCATTCATATTGAAATATGGTGGTTTACGTTCGGCCAATTCAATGCACGTAATACCAAGTGACCAAACATCAACTTTACCATCGTACTGACCTTCGTCCATTGCTAAAATTACTTCGGGTGCCATCCAATATGGTGTACCAACAAAACTATTTGCCGGACATTTAATGGCCGCCGAACCAAAATCGGCCAATTTCACAATGCCCTGTTCCGTAAGTAAAATATTTCCAGCTTTTATATCACGATGTATTCGACCCAAACTATGTAAATAGCTTAAACCTTGTAGTACACCATCACAGATTGCTGATATTTCTTCTTCACGTAACGGTCGTTTATGCACTTCAATTATATCCGATGCTGAACCAACACAATATTCCATTACCAGCCAAGCGGTATTTTCTCTCAAATAGCATCCTTTGTATTCAATTGTATTTGGATGACTTAATTGACGTAAAAATCGTATTTCTTTGAGAATATCTTGCCATTTTTCCATACTTTGTCGTCCAACATAAGACATTTTTTTAATCGCAACAATTTCTTTGGTGAGCGTACATCGTGCATAATACACGGCACCAAATGAACCATGTCCAATTTCACGTAGATCTTCAAATATTTTTTCCGGATCATGTTTATTGAATAGTTCAGCGATTTCTGGATCTTTCAAACTGCCCGGTCGTGCTGCCGATGGCATTTTGGCAACGAATTTCTTTTCGTCCGTCACTTTAACGCCGTTTTTATTACACCGTTTGATGCCAGTGTTTTGGCTTTAAAAAAAATTTCGATCGGTTTTTTGAAATTGGTGAAAACCAAAAAAAAAAAAAAAAAAAAAAAATGCTAATAAATCAAATTGCTTTCGATAAATTTGTTTAACTTGTTAAATCGTCGTTTAGCCAATTTTATAGACTTAGATGAGTAAATTTCAATGAAATTTTATTGGACTAAATTTTGAAATTGATTTGTTAAAATCTGTAAATTAGAAATTTCCTAGCATTTCGATGCAATACGTTTGCAGTATCTAATGCAGTGAACGACCTCCATCATCTGAAATGAAATGTGAAAGAAAAAACACGAAATTAATTAAAAAATCTCTAAATTAAACCATTACAAAACAATTGTTAAAACATTTATGGTTTGAGAAAAAGAAAAATTGCGGTAAATTTTTAACTCGATTTTCGTGCAACAAAATAGTAGTAAGTTTGGTGGCCTTCAATGTATCGAATTCCTTCAGATTAAACACAAATTTTCACATTACAATTACTCATTTACTTTCGCTTTTCATTTAAAAAAAATTAAAAACCATACACAAACATATCCACAGCCACATACAGACACATAACAAAATTGTTTATTTCACGTGTTCATAATATCATAAATTTAATTACGGACACCCAATGCGGTTTTACACTGAATGTATTTACAATAAATTTTTGCAGAAAAAATGAGTTTTGTTTTTACTTTCAATAGAAATGGAAATGGAAATTTGCAGTCTTAGTCACGCTCTCTTCAATTCAACGATTGCTCAATGCGGGCACGGATATCACCGGTGAAATGAGATGGGCCGCACGCTTTGAAATTTAAACTATTTCTTCATCATCATCATCATCATCGTTATGAATTTGCGTGTAAAGTTGCACATTAAAATTGTAGCAATTTAGAGAGAGAGAGAGGGAGAGAGAGAGAGGAGAGAGAGAGAGGATATTAAAAGCACTCTGGCATTCGGTAAGAACAATCAAGTGTAAATATGCATGTTCGATTGAAATATTTCGATAAGAAACTTATTCAAACGAATGATTGAATTCAATGTGAATGTAAAAGCATTGACAAAATCCATTCAATTTGCCAAATTCCTTCATTCAAATCCAATTTCCAATTTCAATCAAATAACTTTATAATCATTTTGATACGTTGTTGTCGTCGTCGCCGCGCTTGTTGCCGTCATCGTCATAATATTTCAATTTCAATGCAAATATAATCATGCCTTTTGTTTGTTTCATTTCAAACGATGACTTATGTAACATCTCTCAAGCTTGTATAAATGAGCCCATTTAGTTTTTAATGAAAATGACACTGTTTGTTGTGATTCAATGGAATCTATCACACATCGGCGACAATCATAATGAAGTCGACTATTTTCCAGTGGGAAAAAGGTTGAAAATCGACAACGCATAAAGAACTGGAAAGAGTGAGAAACAACATGATCTGCAACAACAACAAACGAGAAAAAAAAACAGTCGCCAATTGTATGCTGTAAACAGTGCTCTTGATTGATAACAACAGCAGCAGCATCCATTAACATCTGTTTACGAAAAAAAAAAATTGAACAAGCGTAGTCGAACAAATTAGTTCAGTTTGTTACGCTCCGGTATTATTAATAAGCGAAATGGGGAAAAAGAAGTGTGACTGAGATGAAGCGTGTTTGACGAATGCGTCATTATGATTTAGCGATGTGTTTCTCTCTCTCTCTCTCTCTCGCTCACTCTGTGTATGTGTGTGTCTCGATAAGCACGAACCGTTTAAAACTTTACAAATGAATACGTACGGCACAATTCATACGGTGTGTTCAATGTGATATCGATCAAGGTTTTCAATGCAATGTGAATCAATTTGGTTTTTTTTCAAGTCATGGCGCTTCGTTTCGTTTTCATTTTTTTTTTTATCTCTCTCTTCTCTCAATCACTCACAATGAATTCAATGTTTTCAATTAGTATCTATTTATATTCATGTGCGCAGAGTAAGCAAGCAAGAAAAAAACACGACAGAAAAAACACAACAACTTTTCTCGTTTGCGCCAAGCGTCCTGGGGAGTATAGAAAAACATCCACATGAGAATAAGCAAACATGAATTGATACAGATTGAAAAATAAATATTGGATTTATCGTGAGCCAACGGGAGAGAACAAACATAACACTCGATTGATTGGTGTTACTTTTACTTTTTTTCTTTTTCATATTTTATCAAGTTGCTGCATACAATTTTTGCACACTATTAAGCCACTGTTTTTTCCACTGCTGATGTCATGGTAAAATATGTTTTCATTTTTCCAATCAATCACTTTTTTTCTTTGGTTCTTCAAATCAATCATAAAATCAACGCAACTCAAAACTTAAAACAATCGTATTATGCCATGATTAGTACAACACTTTAGAAATTTTACAAAGAAATTGCTGTAAAATATCGCACTTGTTTGCAAAACTATTTAAAGCCTATATTGATGTATATTTACACTCTTTTTTGTTCATCGTTTTGATTTTATCGCAAAATCATGTTAATCGTTCGTTAACTCTTTTACTTGATGTTAATTTTAGATCTGTTTTGCGAAAAAAAAAGAAGAAAACATAGAAGAATTTATGACACGTCCAGCCCTTGTGAAAATGTGTCTAAAAGAAGTTTCAGTTTTTTGTCGATCGATTAGGCGTATGGCAGGCGAGACAAAGACAACCAAACGCGTGCCCAAAATATGAAAAGCGTATAGAAAATGTGTGTAAAACAAAAGCGGGTGGTGTAGCCAAGACGATGCATCGATCGAACATTTTGTCCACATACACCCGCAATGGTAAGTAAAATGTGGAATATGTAATACAAATTGAAATTGAAATCGATTCGGGTAAAATGTAAGAAAGTGACGATGTCGATGAAAACATAAAGTGTCAATAGTGTCTGAGATTTTGAATGTAATACGAGCAAAACAGAAATGAGAAACCAAATTGTGGAAAATATATGATGCAGACAAAGTCGGCAAATTTCAATTAAGCTAACTACATGTAATGACATAGTTTTTTGTTAAGTTTCCCTTCGCTACTTGTTCCTCTTCTTTTTTTTTTCTTCTTCTTCATTTGGCTTTCGTCTTTCTCATTATTTTTGAACGTATCAATTTACTTTATTTTGAATGTTGGAACACAAACGTTATCATCGTTTTGCTTTATGGGTTCGTTGGCTTCAAATGCCACACATTATAAATGCATGTTTCTTAGGCTGTGTTGTTGTTGTTTTTCTTTCTTTCTTTTTTTCTTCATTTTGTTTTATCTTTCACTGTTATACATATACATATTGTTTTATTGTTGTTAAGCTTAATGTTCAAGATTTGTTTTGTGACAGTATATTAGTCAAATGCAAAATTATGCAGATAGTTTCTCCAGTTGACGTGCATTGTTTCATGCATGTTAAGTTTTGATAAAAAAAATAAATCGAGACGAAATTCCCATTTTCACAAATGTATGTTAATGAAAAAAAAAAAAAAATACTATAATCACATCAATTAATGATTGCATAAAGAATTAGTGAGACGAGTTTTATCGTTTGCTTGATTAAAAATGCCAAAGAATTTTGTCTGAGCTCATTTCGATAAGAATTGAAATGCGACGCATCATATTGAAGTGAAATAAACAATAAAAAATAATAAAAAAAACTCAAAATTCCTTAATGATTTGCCTAATTAAATTAAACGGCCACACATTCTCCGAACAAACAATGTAACTGAGATTATACACATTTTCGTGGTGTGCATCATGAGCAGCATGTCGCATTGTCTTGAAAATGTATTACTGACATATTTCATATAAAAAAAAGAAAAAAAAAGATTCGCCTTATCATTTCGTGTGGTACGATAAATTGTGCACACGCGCAAACCGAATCTCGTCATCAATATTGTTGCCTGAAATTTTCATGAAATTCTCTGTCAAATGTTATCAATGGAATAATCATAAATTCGAATGGAATATTTGGTTTCATCCATTATGTATAAACAATTGGCAAGTTGGCCTTTAGCATTACAACCTATAATAATCATTGAAATCAATTTTTTTACAGGCTGAAACTTTGGACTTTTCGATAAAATTTTCAATATTTACAAAACATGAACAAGTTTCAACATGGAATCGAATTTTGCGATAAATTTGGAAGAAAAAAAGCCACAAGAAAATGTGCACATTGACCACTTGTCATTCATCACTTAAATCACATTATTGGTATATGACCACAGATATCCGATTATGCTATATATGGGGCGAATCCGCATGCATAACTTAGAGAACAACAATTTGAACATTTTTTTGTTTTTTTGTTTGTAAACCAAATCAATGTGAATTTGTGAACATCTTGACGGAGAAACCACAATCGATTGAGAGAAAAAATTATAACGAAGAAAAAAAAATATTAATGAGATACAAAGTTTATGAGAAATACGATTGAAATGTTTGTGATTTCACGCTTCACCGAATCACATGAAAATTGAATAGTTGACCATATGGCGACAAAACGGCTTTGACAGCATTTTTCAAACATTTTTGACGACAGATCATTTTGCTGTAATCAAAAAATTAAAGTATACATTTCATGATAATTTTTTTCCTGTTTTTTTCTCTCCATCTAATGCAACATTGAAATTTTTTTTTTTAGACAAAAAGTCATTTTCAGTCGGCATTCGATGTTTATTTGGTTCTAACCATTGTGTGTGTTATGTATGTGTGTTGTTTTTTATTTCTTGATTGATTTGAATGTTACCATTCAGCAGCAGCAGCAGCAATCAAGCAAACAAAAATTGACGATTCTCATATATATATTTTTTTTCTCCATTGAAATGAAACAGAGTGTTTAATTATACACATATTTCAAGCCGATTTCTGAATCACAGACAAAATATGTGTATGACTGTATGCACAGTGCACACACACACACCAATACACAGTAACGAATAACTTTCGTTCAAAATGGCGATTCATACAAAGCTCAGTCGGTCGATCGGTGCTCGCCTATAGAAATTATGATATTCCAGTGTGTGTTATGTCGTTCTTCATTTTCTTTTCTCTCCTCTTTTGTTCATTTGTTGTTGGTTTTTAATGTGTGTTGGTGATGTGTGTATTGAAAACTACTTTATATGCTTTAGCTGTCGGACAATTCTGTTTTTCTCTCTCTCTCTCTCTCTCTGTCTATTTTTGTGTTTTGTTATTACATATTGGCAGCACGCATTACGCACACTGAATAAATGTAAATGAACACAGAATGCACGCACTAGAGTTGAAGATTTGAAGATAGAAAGAGAGATACACATACATAAATGAACACATAATCGCACCACTTGCATTCAACATCAACAATAAGACAGCACGAGCAAGCAAGCAAAAACTAGAACATAATTATTAAATGAAAACATCGTTTTTTTTTTGTACATAGAAAAAAAATTGTGCGCTCAGCATCACAATATTTTTTGTGTGCGTTGGCTGATGGATGATTTTTCGATACGAATTTTTGTTAGATGAAAGACGATAGTCAAAGCACCGAACTCAAATCTATAATTAAATACTTTTTTTTTATGCTCAAAAGTTGAATGATGTCGACTACTGCAAGAGATTTTTGTTTTTATCATTTAGTTTAATCTTTACGAATTTCACTCCGTATGAATTATGGCATATTTCGTTATGACTTTATGCAATAATTGATAATGAAATTTAATGCTCATTCGAAATCGCTTATTCAGCCGAAATAATTGTGGCATCGCCTTGGGAAAATTGTTTTATTTTTCCTTTTTCTTCTTTCCCTCTTCTGTCTTGTTTTGGGATTAAGATGCCATTTGGGTAATTTTTCATTATTCCATCCGGAAACATAAACACCTTGGATTGAGATATTCAAGCAATATACTCTGTTCATTGGTTTTCATAATTGATTGATGTTTTAACATTTCAAGCAATAAACAATATTTGCAACAAAATTACTTTAAATAATGAGCTCGACGTTCAACAAACACTCACACATACGTATTCACAATTTGCATATATTTGTATTTCACATACGTCCATATGCATAAAACGACGTTTAAATGTGATTTAATTCACATTGAATGGTTTACAAGTATTTTATGTCAGTACATTACTAGGTAAAGGGCGTTGAATTGAACAAAACAATTTGTAGTCTCACATCTTTTTCTCTGCATGTATAAAAACGCTTACAATCATATTTTAACTATGTGCTCACACATTTCTTTTTTTTTTTTGCTCTCTTCTTTTCTTTTCAACAAATTATACTTTTGTTTCTGCTTTTTATTTCAAATTGATTTTCTTTCCTACTGTATTGTTTGCACGACACAATTTCAATCACTTAAAAAACGTTGTCAATGTTGATTATTTTCTTGTTTGAAAATCAAATCGATAATTTGATGCGAAATTACTCTAGTTTCCTCTGAAGAGTGCAGAAGAAAAAAGATTACAGAAGAAACATTACGACAATTGTATGTTTGCGAGTGAAAAATTGCAGTTAAAGCAATTAGAGACATTGATGTTTGTATGAATATAGGAGTTGGCTCTCTCTCTCTCTCTCTCTTTCTCTTTCTGACGTTCATTTGTGCTGGGTAATTTTTTCACAGCATAATTACGATGTCAAACCTTTTTTTATTTCTCTCTACATTTAATCACACACACAGCCACATAGAATCTAATCTGGTTCTCATTTTTAATTTTTTTCTTTTTCGAAAACTTGATAAAATCAAACTTTTTTTTATATGAAACAAATGGAAAAAATTTCGTTTTTCAGTCACATTTAAAATCACTACTACATTTGCTCATTTACATATTCGAAGAAGAAACATTTTGAATTTTAGCATTTGTAAACAAAACGATTAACTAGCCTTGCCTTTTTTATTTCTAGTCAATTTTCCATGACAATTGTAATTTTAAAATTTATTGATTTTGTTGTTACTTTGCTGTTTTCAATTCGATGACAAAACATACGCACACCAAACACGATAGATTTCTTCGTTTTTTTCATTTAAACTGACCCGAACGTACGAAATAAACTAATGAAATATACGAACAATAACTTAAATTATCACCACAATATCTATACTTTTGTAAAACGGAAAATCGAGATAGAGATGACAAAAAAAAAAACTTAAAAAAAAAAAAAAAAATTACAAGAAATTCTTTACGATTGATTTTTTCTTTTACTTCTTTGATTAATTGAACATGAAATGAATGGCAAACGCACACCAAAAGCAAGAAAATATGGTTATTCCATTCGTTGATCGCACGGCAAATATATTAAAAACTTTTTTTTCTCGTTTATTTTATTTTTCCTTTCCACACTTAGCTGTCTCCACTCTGCTCGGTGTCTGTCTTCTCTCTTTTTTTTCGTGAAATTTTTTTTTTTTTTTGTGTCGAACTTTCCGTTCGTTGGAAGGCTGAATGAGTGTGTGCGCGTGTGACAATATAAGTGTGTGTATGCGTATTTGTATATTGAGAGTCTCTTATGAGTGTAAATATATTGGAATAGGCATTGCTGCCACCACTACGGCAACTGCAAGGCTTAATGTCTATGTATTGATGGCAAATTTCGGATATGGAAAGCCACACGATAGTGCGATAGAGTTGAATCTATGAATGTTGCATGATTTTCGAATTGCCAGATGCAATTATATTTTGTATAATACTTTTATATAGATTTTAACATTTTTTTTTTGTTTTTTGTTTTTTAAATTCATTGAAATGTAAAACCAAACAAGATTCCATGTTTCAAAAGATGAGATTTTTCAAAAAAAAATGGATTTTGATGAAATTTTTCAAGCAAATATTTTGAATGCCGTGAAAATGACTTGCGCATTAAATGATTCCGACATCGGAAAAACGCATCAGACAATATTCTTTGTTGTGTTTCGGTTGACATATTGACTCATTCAATACATTTGTCAGATTATCACATTGACAGATGAAAAATTCACTGAGAAAAGAGATTAGAAATGTCAAAGTAAAATGAAATGAACATACAAAAAAAAAGGGGAGTCACAAACATAAGTCAATGACAAGAGCCAATGAGTAAATAAACTCAAATTGGGTTTTTTTTTATAAAAAAAATTTCTATTTCAGAGAAAATTGTTATGACTCAATAATGTTTCCACATTTGTATGGATTTCGTGTGAATGTTTCATTGTTTCAAGAAGCAGCCAGCAAAGAATTGTTGGAAATACTTGAAAAATGCGAGGGAACAAAGGTTTGTAGACGTTTTTCTGTTGTTAATTGGGTTACAATTAATTTAATTGTTCGTTAATAGGCAATCGTTTGGGATGATTCATTATCTGGACCGGTTGGTTTAGTGACAAAATATGCATTTCTTAAGGAGAGAAATGTTACAAAAATGTTGCCATTGCGATCCGGTGCACTGCCCAATGTTGATGTACGCAATATTATCTTTATTACAAGACCCAATTTAAAGCTTATGAATTGCATCGCTGATAATGTACACAGCATTGATAAAAAACAGAAACATGGCACGCAAAAAGAATTTTTTCTATACTTTTTACCCCGAATTTCAAGTCTATGTGAAACACAATTAAAGAACAAAGGCGTTTACGGTAGTTTTGCTCATGTTGGTGAATTTAAATGTGACTTTTTTCCGGTTGATAACGATTTACTCTCCATGGAACTGAAGGATACGTATCGGTACATTGAAATTTCATACATTTTATTTTCTTGGCAAAAATTCATATTTTTATGAATAAATTTCAATTTATCCAGTGAATTACACATTGAAGATGATCCGACAAGCATATTTTTATCAGCAAGAGCATTGATTTCACTACAAAAATTGTACGGTCGAATTCCGAAAATTTATGGAAAAGGAAATAATGCAAAGAAATTATGGGATTTACTGAAAACTATGGGCAACGATGAATTAACATCGAATGTAATGGGGAAAGGTTCGATTGATCAAATGATAATTTTGGATCGATCCATCGATGTGATGAGTGTTTTGGCTACGCAACTCACATATGAAGGACTCATAGGTAAAATTTTGCACTCTCTTTCTGCCATTTTATTGTCAAACATATCTTTTTCTTTTTTTTTTCGCAGATGAAGTATATGGAATAAATCAGTCAACAGCTCATTTTCCAGCGGATAAATTTTCATCATCCGATGAAAGTACCTTACAAAGTGTTGTGTCCGATAAAAAAACCATCATATTGAATTCCGGTGAAGAGCTTTATACTGAACTAAGAGATAAAAATTTCAATGCCATTGGTCAGATTTTATCACGACGAGCCAATGAAATAAGCAAACAATTGGATGAACGTCACAATGACAAATCAGTGCAAGACATAAAAAAATTTGTTGAACGTTTGCCAAATATGATGGCCTATAAAAAATCATTAGCAACTCACACAACAATTGCTGAACTTTTAAAAGAGGTTACATCATCCGATCAATTTTTAGATGATTTAGAATGTGAACAGGAATTTTTACTTTGTACCGATATTGATAAGGTCAATCCATATATTGAAGATTTAATTGCAAATCAAGCACCATTTGAAACGGTTATTCGATTGATTTGTATGCAAAGCATAGCTGGTTCTGGTTTAAAACAAAAAGTATTGGATTATTACAAAAGGGAATTGATTCAAGTGTATGGAATTGAAAAAATGCTTGCGATTAGTAATTTGGAAAAGGCTGGATTGCTTAAGCTTCAAGCGGGAAGTAGAACTTATGCTGTTGTTCGAAAGGTAAGCTCTTTAGAAATTTCCATTTTTAAAAAATTCTATTTTCTATTATGTTTACGATCAAAATTGAATATTGATGATTGTTATTCATTCAAACAGACTCTTAAGCTAACAGTTGACGACACAAATGAAGTGACACCAAATGACATAAGCTACGTGCATACATTTTACGCTCCGCTAACAATTCGCATTGTTGAGCGTGCACTGAAGCCAAATGGTTGGCAAGCACTCAATGATATTTTATCGACATTACCTGGTCCGGCCTTTGAAGATTACCAATCAACGTCACAGTCAACACTAACACGCCGTGGCTCTTTCAGCAGTGAAATTTCGTCATCTGATACGCCCAAAGTGATTTTGGTATTTTTTCTTGGCGGTTGCACATTTGCTGAAATATCAGCACTTCGTTTCCTTTCCCGACAGGAAGATAATAATGTTGAATTTATCATTGCAACCACTAAATTGATCAACAAAAATACATTTTTGGACAATTTAGTTGAATAACATGGATTTAATTTCCTACTAAATTTGAATAATTCATTCCATTTAGTATTTATTCAATTGCTTTATTAAATAATAACTGAATTTACATAGAGCAATGGCTGTGATATCGCATAGAATGCAGACATCAGCCCATTGCAAATTTAAAATTAAAAAAAAAAAGAATTACTACGTGATTCGATAATCATTGTGAAATCTCTCTCCTTTTGTTCGCATAATTCATAAAAACAAATATGATTTTTCAACAACAACAAAAAAAAAAAATCTGTTTTTTCTTTCTATTTGTGTAAATCAAATTTTCATTTAAATATTTTGCATTTTTTTAGCCTAATCTAGCCGGATACCGATCGAAAACTGATGTAAATACATCAACACAGAAAATACTTAGCTAAAATTTTCTGCTCAATTCTATTTCACGATGAAAAATGGTAAAATTTTTCACTTATTTATTATGTCATTGATGAAATTAATTCCGTTTTGAATTTAGCGAACAAACTCAATTTGGTCGAATATAATTTGTATCAAACATTTCTAATTCACTGGTAATATAATTAGCTTTGTTGCGAAGAAGTTTTAAGTTCTTTTGATTTGCTTCAAGCACAGCAAGTTCACTTTCGATTTTCTTCAATTCGTCAGTCATATCAGAGGTGGAAGTGTCAACGACTCGGCATAAGCGGGCAAACGTTCCTGAGAGCTCTCTAGAATTGGCGAGAATAAATTTGTTTTATTTATTTCATAAAAAGAGCGGACGTATAGACGAAAAAGTGAAAGAAAAAGATAATAAAACAGCTAATGACTGTTTATCAAAGAAATACTTACTGTTGCACTTGATGGCTGCAATTTGATGATGTCAGATCTACAATAAGCTTCAATTTTCTAGTTGCATGACGAACATATTGTTCCTTGAAACTTCTTTCTTTAGCTGAGTTATTCCAAGAAAGTCGCTCATAGAAATACACGCAACCATAAAGGGCTCCAATTCCGACTAATACACGCCAACCAACTGTCTTTAGCAACTATTGTAAAAAGAAATTTTATAAAATATTTGCTTGACTTCAGTTTTTTCATGAACAAAAATGAGCTTACAAATCCAGCGACAACCAAACCACCGACAGTTCCTTGCGATCCAATTGATGCCATTGCGAATCGTGATATCACTGATATTTGCTCCTGTGACATGCCGGTTTGTTGAATAAGACCCATTGAATGAGGTGCATTTGGTTCATTTGGGATTGGGCTTAGAACGTTTGGAATCTGTTCCAACAAAAAAGAAAAAATGTAAAAAAAGAAAAAAAATTGTTTGAAATTTTCGAATCAAATTGTTCAACTTACACTTGCCGTGCTATTTTGTCTATTGTACATGATAGCACCCTTTTTCGGTTGTTTCTTAACTTTGCCAGTAAATCTTTGTATCATTGCTGTGATTCCCCATGAAAATTTAAATTCCAAATCTTCTTGGAAATCGGCGCACAAATTCTGGCAATTCAATGTATAGAACATTTCAAATGGTTGTGTTCGAGCAAGAATTAATTTGCTTTGTTGTTTGATACTTTCAGTTGGTATGAGTGAATGCATGCGTTCGGTCATTTCTCGTTGAGCGGTTTCGATGTTCATTGCCATTGCGGTTGATAAACGTGATTTGAGATTTGATCCCAATCCATTTTCGACATGACTATTTATTTCCTTTTTATACACATTCAAAACAAGCGGCTCTGTGTGGAATGGCAAATTGAATTCATCAACTAAAACATTCAAGCGCCAAATTTCCTCATTTAATGCTTTTGATACTTTTTGTTCGACCTCTTCAACCATATTATGTATTTTCAATTTCATTTCACGGGTGATTGACATCAATTCCTGTTCGGTGTGACCAATACGATCAGTAAGTTGTGATTTTTGTTTAAGTTTTTCATTACGAATTGATCCAGCTCTTTCAAAGATTTCATCGAGCATTTGATGCATTTCATTTGCAATGGTTTTTCCACGGGAACTATGTTGTTCGAATTTTGTTCTAACCGCACTTTTTGATATGCACTCTTCAAATTTACGCTCAAAATCTTGGAAATCAAAATATCGCGTAGAAAATCCATCGGCTAATGCACCTGAAGAAACTGGTTGTCCTTTTGATTCACAAATACGTGCCTGTAATGTTATTCAATTATTGAGTCAATTCATTTGCCCTTATTTGTGAAGAAAAAATATATCTACCTGAAGAGTTTCACGAGCCGACACAAAGAATACACGCTCATCAGCTTCTTTTGGTGTACAAACTTTTAACTCTTTAACCAAAAAATCAACGCAACGTTCCTGATGCTGCGATTTTACCTAAAATAAATAATAAATTTTGTGAAATGTGAAATGATTGAATTCCAACAATTAAAAGTTCTGATGCAAACAGAAAGTAGCTAAAAGATGTAATGAAAAATTAAAACGAATCAACTAAATGAGAAATTTATCATGTATTTTGTTCGAATTGAATGGAAAGTGCTGATAAAGCATTTTTGAATAACTTTAGCTTTGGCACAAACCTTATCTAAATCCTTCTGATTTAAATGGGATGTTTTCAAACACGTTCAAAAAGAGAAATGATATGAAAAAATGTTTTCTTTTTTTTTCTCTAGCTAATTTACATATAAATTAGTTATATAATGAAAATGACATAGAATTGGATACTGAAACTTACGGATTCAAGAAATTCTGGTTCATTGGCTGATGCATCCCATCGATTCATCAAAATGAATACATTTGGCTTTGATAAACGTTTTGACACTGTGTGGAAAAATTGTTTCTCCTGCAGAAATATAAATGAAATGTTTGGGAATTTTCTCGAAAAAAAAAAAAAAAATAGATTCCAATGAATTGTTCACTAACCGCAAGTGTCATTGTTGATTCCGAATTTAAAACCAGAACAAATACATCGGCGTCCAAACAATGGTTGTCGATCCAGTCGTCCAAATTTGGTGAAACATCAACACCGGGTGAATCAACAAAAACAACATCATCACGAAGCAAACTACAACGTTCTCGAGGCCAAAAAATTCGAATTTTTGAACTTTCACATAATTTCTCATGACAAAGGGCATTTGCCAGCTGTTGTACATTCTGTAAATATAATAAAACAATTATGATGTAATCTTGCAAATATTTATGAAAAACTTATCATTGCGACAAATTAGCACTGACTCATCACTGTTTATCAAACATATCAACAAGCAACATGAACATCGCCATACTTACAGAAACATTGAGTCGTTCATCAGAGCCTTCTTTGACCAAATAGGCTTCAGTACCATCAACACCTTCGACTTGACAAAAACAATTCGTTGTATGACCAATGCCCGATGGTAAAATTTTCTCACGCAACATGGCATTGATTACGGAACTTTTTCCATTTGATGTACGGCCGAAAAAGGCACATTTCATATGATCACGATTTAAAACTTGTCGAATGGCTGCCACTTTATGCACATAGCTTTGAAACTGTTCGGCTTCAGCTTTATCGATAATTTGTAAATTGTCATTGTGATCTGTAAAAATGAGATGGAATGATTGTAATTATTATTTTATGAACTAAAATATTTTGATTTGTTTTTTGTCTCCAAGAAAAGAGTGTCTAATTACCATTATTCATAAAATGTGAGGTTTCGATAACATATTCTTCAATTTCACCAAAAATGTCATTAATTTTCTTTTTTGCTTTAACAAAAATCTGTAGCGGTGAATTTTCATAGGCAATATTATGTAGTGATCGATCCAATCCATTGGTATTATCATGCGATGGTGAGGCAAGATTATTTCCAGACATCATTGATAAGGTTCGATTCAAATAAACGGCCATAATTCAATTTCACAAATTCCGCACAATTTGTTTTTTTTTTTTTAAATTTTTTGTCGTATTTATAAATTGTTCAATATTTTGTTTTTTTTTTTTCACGAAAATTACACCACAATGAAGCGAACAACACAATTAGGAGAGTCTTAATTTCAATAATATTGTTGGTTTGTCACTTCTTGTCAGCAACTTAAAAAATGTGAAAAGAAAAAAAAAACGGAAAGAAAGAAAGAAAAAACGTAAACCAATTGAAATGTCAAACTAACGAGTGAAAGCAAAAAAAAAAAAAAGAAAAAAAAGAAAGAACAGAACAAAAATCTCGTATGGTGAACAGCTATTTTGTTGACTTTTTAAGCAGTGTTGAAGATATTTTTATCTACGTGGATAGTGCTTGCAAACCGAAGATTAAAACTGAAAAATGCATAAAAATAAAAACAAAATGAGAGAGAGAGAGGAAAAAAAAACGAAATAAATTAAATGATAATTGCTGGCGATGAAGTAAACTGAATGGTATTTGAAACAGCAAAATTTTGAAATGGCAAAAAAAAAAATCGATTTTCCAACAATGCATACAAAGCATTAACGATTTTTTCATTGATTCGATTGGCTCTATTTGCTTTATTGATACGCATCGAGATGCGAGATGCACTGAACCAAAGTCGATTCAATTAACACAATATACCGCAATTAATCGATATCTAAATTAAAACATGTACATCACATGAAATCAATTTGATTTATCGTAAGTACGGCGCAACTGAGCAACAAATTACAGTTTGTTTTTTTTTTTATTTGCGTCTTTCTTTTTTGAGCTGGATTCAACCGAATACATTTGATCGCAATGTCTAAATTTAGCTGTTTCAATGATCAACGTAAAAACAAATGACATATAACAATACACAAGCAATTTTCAACTACTAAAACAATTTGACGTTTTTTTTTTCTTTTTCTTCGCTCATGAAATTACCTGCTTATATTCAACTCCAGAATTAGACATAATCAATTCTCACTTCTGCATCTATCCAAAAAATACCTTGATTTTGTACAAAAAAAAAAAAAAAGAACGAAAACCTTCCAAAAATCCAAAACTTTGTTTCGTTCTCACTCTTATTTCTTTTTTCCATACAAATCAATCGCTTACTCTTTTTGATTAGATGTCAATGATAACTCATGTTTCACTTCCACACTAAATTCGACCACATTGACACAATGATTTAAATCAATTGAATTTGGAGAATAATGAACATTTAAATCATTGCGTTGTCGTTCTATTTTTTTTTTGTTTGATTACAAAAACAAATATGCGACGTTGTGTATTGCACGAAATAAAAAAATAGAATGAATTTGATGTGAAAATGAAAAAAACGCGTGATGTAATACTAACGACTGACAGTTGCTTTCATTCCACATTTGTTCGATTTCATCATTTTATCGCATGAAGTTTGTTTTGACAGTTGCCAATGCGCAGTAACGACGCGAAATTGAAAAGAAACGTTGCGTTAATGCGGCTCAATGATTTCATTGGAAGTGCGTTTGAACTGGAAGCACGTGCTATTTTGTTTGAAAACAATTTGTTTTAACACATTTGATTGTTTTATGAATTGGATTCATTTTCATTGAGCTTTCGGATGATTCAGAGAATGACTAATAATGGTATTTTCATATTAATCCCAAGTCTAATCCAAAGAATATTGTCGTTGAATGAAATTAATTTCGTCGATCATTGGTCTTTTTTGTTTATTTTTTTTCTCAAATGAATCATTTCTGTTTATTTTTTTTTCTCTCATTTTTCTGTTTTCATTAAATTTATCTTATGTGTTCTGTGTTCCTAAAGAAAACACTGTTTCATAAGACATATAAATAATTGTTTCAATGTAAATTAGCTACGAATCTATACATATAATATGATTACCAGACAAAGGACATATTCTATGAATGTATTTCATTCATTGCGAAACTTTCATCTGAATCCACTTATATGAAGCTCTTTATAGCAATCAATGTATTTCTTCGAAATCATCAGATCATATTGAACATTGTGTATTGAATAAAAATCTATTTAATAAAATGTTGAAAGCACATTTAGGTTCACCAGAAAACTTTCTGTAACTTTTCCAAAGTGGTATTATGAAAACCACTTTTCCATTTAATGAGACAAATGCATTTGAATATATGGTTTTTAATAATACAGGAAGATTATTTCATTAAGAAATATGTAAGTAATTTAAAAGTCAAAGTATCAAACATCGATTTGTTTACATTGTTGACTGTGTAGCATGTTTTAGACCTAAAAAACAAAACTTGCTATCAAGATGCATAATGCTTGTGAGTCTGGTTTCATCATCGCTTTGAACAAGGTCATTTGTTACAATCATTTAAGTCAGACGGTCATTGTATATGCAGATAGAAAATGAGATAAGCCCAGAGATGCGATTAACAGAAGATAAGGCAAACGTATAAGCAGTCATTTATGCTAATTAAAAAAAAAATATTTCTCTTCCTTTCTTTGCTTTTTCCATAATTTAAGCAATGGACATTGTGTACAGATGCATATTTCATAATTTATTTTCTTAGCATTTTGTATGAAACTTGTGCATATTTTGCTCCTTCTCGGAAATAAGACAAACGTAACTATTTTAACCACTTTTCATACTAATTGGAAAAAGTAAATTCTTAATTGTGCTGTCATCGTCACTGACAACAACGAAGAACAACGTTAAACGAGCCATTTGAATGCAGTCATAAAAAACGATGAGTTACATAACATTATAATGCAAACATGCACAAAAGAATCACCACATTTGAAAGAATATCATTGTTGCAAAATGTTAAGAGATTTTTTGCAAACCAAGCAAAACTTACAATTTGAAATAATACAAAACAAAAACTAACTGAATTGTCTAGAACTAAAGTGAGCGCATAACATCTTCAATTTATGACTTTCGATTATAAGATTTCAAAGCGAAAAATCGTTACAGTTTAATGAGATTGTCAAGCAATGAAAACGGGCTGGTGCACTGCATCACAGCAGGTGTCATGTGTTCTATTCGAACGAGTTTAATTGGAATGCCTAAATAATTACATTTGTTGCTTTTAATTGTTTTTTTTTTTCTTTCTTTCTTTCTTTCTTTCTTTTTTTCGTCATTCATTGCAGTTTTCGTGCATCTCTACAACATGCTGTATCATTCAAAATCCCCCATTGCGATTCTATGATTCAAAAATAAATATTTTTCTATGGCAATTTCTCTTGGCATATTATTAGTTCTGCCACAGAAATGGTGTGCATTAAAAATGTCATCTGCAGTAAAACTATGTGTACAGTTCTCTTCCCTCTCTTTCTCTCTCTCTCTCTCTCTCTCTCGCTCACGCTCACGCTCACGTTCTCTCTGTCATTGGATTAAATTGGGAATGTGCACGGTTTTCGTTGCTAACGATGCTAAAATCCAATCCATATTTGGTCGCAATCATTTAGGTGCAATGTTCGATTTGCATTTCACAGCATGCTCAACAGTCAAAATGAACATTTATTTTGAAGATGTTACTCTATTCCTCTCGCCCTCTCTCTTTCTCTGTCTCTGTTTGTTGCCATTCCATAGATAAAACTATTTCGAAACACTTTGATTTCTGCCGGTTCAAATTTTTACCATGAGCTAGCAAAATTTGTATTTTTGCTGTTGGCATACATCGTCCAATTGGTTATTTTCAATGTGAGCACTGAGCATGCAATTAATACATGGAAATCAATCAAGGAAACTACAGGAATCATGTTGTTTGCATATTTACGTTTCATCTTTGGGATTGTTATTTCGACAAATAACTTGGAAATTGTGAAAACTGCACATATTTGCATGTCGCTTCCATTTGTAATACTCTTTCTCTCTCTTTTTGTATAAATTGCAAAATAACCAAAAGATTTTTGCCGCTCTGTGATTTTCAGAACCTTTTGCTATTTAAGCTTTAACACGAACGTATTTACTTGTGCATGATAAACACAAATTCATTATGATATTATTTATCTATAAAATTCTGTAAAATGTTGTCTTCTAATGAATTGCAATGGAATTCGACAGTGTATTCCGACAATAATTTATTCTGTAAAATTGACATAAAGCCAATTTACATGTAAATAAACTGCAATGTTTCACTGTAATTGTGAATAAATATTTGTCGCAGCATTTATTGAATGAACAAATTAATGGCTAAAAGAATTGTCCGGGGCATTTTGACATTTTAAACCAAATGCAATGCAAGCGCAAAGCAAAGAAAATGTTAAAATGCGATAATAATGTTGGAAATCTTTGAAAAAAAAAATGATTGAAAATCATAAATTGCTTTCAAGTTCATATTTCACCATTTCACGAAAACAAAACATTCGAAACGTTTTAATGTTTGAATAGCAAGTATACGAGTACATCTTGTCTTATTTGCACTCAATATTCTTCCTTTCCAAATAGCAATTCCGCTAGAAAACTCTCACCTCATCATCGTCAATCAAACTGGACAAATGAATGATCAATTTCGTTTCGGCTGTTCGTGACTTCTCAATTTGTGATCTATTTGTACGAGAGCAGTAATCAATTTATTTTTGCGTCAGAGTTTCGAATGAGTACAAGTTTCGAATGAGGAAAAAAAAAATGAGTTGTTGGATAACAACACCAATGAGCATCAAATACAATACAAATTCATTGTTGTTTGTATTTGATTTTCGTTATTGGCAAATATTTCGCTCTGATTTCAATTGACGTTTAAATGTTTTCGTTAAGCATTCACAACAGTTTTGTTAAGAGCATTTTCTCGATATGTGGAAAAGTTTCCGTTCCAAAATGATTACGCTAATTACTTAAGCAGCCACGTCTAGAGGAAAGAAAGTGAAGAATCATTCGATGTTATTGAATGTTGTTAACAATGACTAAGATGCGGTTAACGAAACCCTCTAATTTTCGGTATTCAACACACAATGCTTAAACCATCTATCACGCTGATTACTACCAACAAATATAATTTACAAAGCAATGATATGTATACGATAACTCTCAATCGGTGGCATATCATGGATCACGATTTTATTTCCTTTGAATCATTTTCAACTTGAATTTCATTGAATCAGTGAACTCTATTACAATATATATAATTGTATAGCTGATATAGATTACTCATTGAATCCCAGTTGCCTCTCATCGGTGGCACACAATACGAAAATAATACACTTCAGAATCCGACACAATCAATGGTAAAATAAAAAATAAAAAACAAATAAAACCATTTCCCAGATCATTCATTGATTGCATTTCGATTTTCATCCAATTTCAATCATTTTCGAATTTTTCTTTTGCTTTTTAAAACAACGGATAACATTAAGTCGAAAGAAATATACATTTTAATACAAACGAAATGAAAAATAAAACACTAGTTTTTTTGTTTTGTTGAAATCAAATTTGATTGAGTTGAACATATCAAAATCATACATTTGCTCAAATTGGTTTGAATAAATAGAAAACAGTTTCGTTCGCCAGAGATTTTCATTTCAATGAAAGTTTTATGAATCTGACATGCTAATTTAAGTTTTACCATGAAATTTCCCTGATTTATTCATGCCATTTTAATTAAAATTTAATTTATTTGTTGCGATGGTGTTGAATAAAATAAAAAATCAAACAGTTTTGAAAAATTGAAACATTTATTAACTTGACATGTGCTACAGTTGCATGAAATATTTATAGTAAATATTTTATGACAAAGAATTTTCACGGAAAATCAATAATTCCGTTGAACATATTAAATATAGAAAAATTAAGTGAAGTGAACTCTACGTACACGTTTTGTCATCGGATATGTTCGAATTGGTATATCATCGTGTTGATTGAATATAGCAACGGCGTCATCTTCAAGATTTTTTATAAATTGTTTGCATTGTCGTATAACTTTCCGAATAGCATACATTATTGTGAATGATATTTTTATGCCTAATGAAAATGAAAAAATACTGCACATGCTTACCGTAATTAGTATCAATTTAAGCTTTTTCAAAACAATCCACACACCAATTGAACTGTCATCATAATTTAAATATAAAATCTTAATGCATTTGGATGATACATTCGAATTAAAATTAAAATCAAAATTTAAACAACTTGAACAATTCCATTTGAATGCATTTACTGAATGTCGATCCACATAAAATATTTGATAAAACTCATTCCAAGCTGGATTTTGTTTCGGGATGAATGCATTTGACTGAAATGTGTATAAAAGTAAATTTCGAAGTATCAAAACCTTCAAGGAAACTAAACCATTGAACATGGAACTTTTAAACAATTTAATGGGCAGTCCATCGAATTCAAGATAGTGAAGATGCTTGAATGCATTTGTATTGAATGCATTTTCCTCAATCGTTTTTATGTTACCATTTCGAATGCAAAGACTCTTTAAATTATGTTTTACTTTGTACCAGTGAGCTGGAATTATTTCATTTTGCACACTCAACTTCACAAAATGCAGTGCAATCGGATACTTTGCCATAAACTAAAAAGAAAAATGCAGAAAAACCGAAAATATTTCCCGTTGGAAAAAGAAATTCTCATCATAAAGGCAAAGTAAGTTTATGAAGAACAGTTTGTAATCCACCTACCGTTTTATACGGTTCAATCGAAATCAAAAGTTGAATGTGATTCAAATGCACATCGTTGCAGTAAAAAATCAACTTTCCTTTATCGTTTGCCATCGAACATTCGTTATGCTTCCTAAAAAGTTTTCAATACAAAGACGCCGAAATTTATTTTATTTTATTTTTTTGGGTATAGAAAATAGGTCAAGTGTTACAACGAAAGTCAAAATGTTAAACCATTCATCGTTTGGCACGATCGTTGTGAAAAATGACATCGAATTTATGCGGAATGTTAAAACGGCAAACAGGCAAACCAGTCTAATTTGATGCATTATGTTGGGTGTTTTTTTGTTTCTCTTTCGTCTTTAATCGAGTGCAATCAACTGAATTCGAATCATTTTCAATAAGGTCAAAAAGCCTGTGGGATTTCGGCTCATTAATTTTATCGATTTGAGTGCGTGAGTATGTGTGTGTGTGTGTGAATAAATCAATTAATTGATAAAATGTGCCGACGATTGATTATTAACCGATATAATTCGTTTCATATTATACCGTGTGCTTAATGAAACGTAACAATTATAATGAAAAAACATAGTGCATGCGTGAAATTGATTTGAAAATCTATAGAAAGCACAATGACACACATGTTATTGGCCATTTGTTTTTTTTTTTTTTTTTCTTTTATCAATCTCAACCAGTTATTCTTTTTGCGTAAACAAGTCAACCGCGGAAAGTAGAAAAATACGTACACATTTGCGATTTTTTTCTCGTTTCTTTTTCAATTTCTTCACTTTTTTTTTTCTATCTTTCTCGCAATTTCACCGGTGACATGCTATGCGCTAGTAATTTCCTGGTTCCAAAGTGTTAATCAACTTGTTAACCGATCAACAACATTGCTTAGACATTATTCAATTTTCTTCAGTGTTTTTTCTTTTCTTTGTTCACTGCAACCGCTGGCATCCATGTAAAATGCTTTAAAATTGCCTTCAGTGTAATAAAAAAAAATGCAGTCAAACACTTTGTGACTTTTGTCACGTTAGAAAATACATACTACAAATGATAACAAATATTTTGCTTTTTTCGTTTGTAGTTTTTGTAACCATCATCGATGAGGCCCAATTAAACCGAATTTCGTAATAATACGTGCATCAACTGCCACATTAGCCGCATATCCACCATGTTTGCAATTACAAACAAATATGAACCGAAAAAAAATATGACGAAAAAAAAAAACAAATTATGAAAAAAAAAAAATACAGAGTTAAACACAAATTTAACCTCGCATGCTTACAATTTCAACAAATCGCTAGTCTCGTAACAACACATTAGCTCACAAAATAAAGCATACAGATAACGAACGATATAAGTTTCACTTAGCAATCACATTCAACTCGGAAATATATGAAAATGATAAACATGCGGTATTCGAATATGATGAACATTTGGTGGTGGCCCTGTACGCTTTCGCGCTCGCTTACATCGACACAAGGTACAAATGTCAAGTGGTATATCGTACATACATAGATCGTCTTAATGCCTTCCTCAATGAGAATTACAACATTGTTTTTGTGTGCCAGGTGATCATGTCAAAATCCATATTGCACATAAATTATTTGAATTGGATATTTCGTTGGTGTCAACCAAAATGCCAGTTTAAATAGACAATATGTAATGTACTATTTTATGCAACATATCCATTCAGTCAAAACCCTAGCCAATGTAATTCGATTCACTTGGAACATCTCGAATGTTGAACAACAATCCATTAATTTGGGTGCATCAAATTGCAAATATTTCACTTTTGTGTCAGTTGCAAATACGTGCCAATGATATTCAACACGTTCGAAAATTTAATGAACACCCTGATTGCTTGATACAAGCATCCAGAAACAATAAATTATCTATGTGAATTTACTTTTTGAAAACTAATTCACTATCTAAAATAAACACAGAGACATTGCTTTCATTGAAGAAGAAGAAGAAGAAGAAAAATCCATGCACAAAGAACATGGGTGAAATCATGAAAATGAAATTACTATGCGATTTTAACTCTCTGTTCAATGTTCTCTTCACAATGAGCATTTGTATATCAATTTGCTTTGGAAATTATAGTTTTTTTGTTTTTTTTTTTAACTTGGGAAAATTTCAAATGTGTCTGTGCGCGCCAATTCATTCATGCGCGGACAGTTTTAACTGTGTAATTAGTGTAGTTTTATTGGTGTAATTATATTTTTCTTGAATGGAAGTTTTCGATTTCCATTTTGAATGAATTGAAAGAAAAACAATATTTTATTACTGGTTTTCCGCCATTCCACGCACTTGTATGCTCGACATTTCATGCAGAAAAAGCTGACTGATTTCAATGAAATGTATGATTTTCTAAGCAATAACAATAATGGATGAGAGAAAAATACAAACTCCATGTGCTCCATATGCAACTTGGATGTAATTTTCGCATGGCACAATTTCAATGCTTGACCATTACACAAGGTCAAACTGAACATTTCCCACACGTGCTCTGATTGTGGCTAATTTTTTTTTTTTTACCTCGTTTCAGAGATAAGTGACTCGTAGTTTTGAACATTCGGTGCTTTTGAATCGCATCTGCTTTCTGTAACGATTCCGTTGTAAATTCATGTTAATAATGATGTTACATAGATCCAATAAATTCAACGATATCTATAACAATACATACCAAAATTTGCAAAACTCATCGGATATTTGCACATCGATTCATTTATTCAATTTCGAATCGATTTGGTTTTCCTCCGTTTCATGTGGGATTTTTCTATTGATAAGGCTTTATTGAATGCCCGTAAAACTGCTGTTTATCATGCCATTTTCATGTTTGTTTAGCTCTCTGTTTACTTAATGTAATTGAAAGTCACATTTCATGCTTTTCGATTACGATGCGGGTGAATTGTGAAAAATGTTAAAATGCGAAAATGCACAATAAATGTCACTTTCACTTGTGTTTCATTTGGCAATATGCGATTTATTGAATTCTGATGCGAATTAAAAAAAGTTTATACGCATAGTTTTCATTCGGTGCAAACAAATGCATTGAAATGTACGGGAATATGTATTAAATTTACCTGAATTAGCTTCACTGAAGCGAACTCAAACCAAATCTGACTGAATTAAAACTAAATCTAAACAAACTAAAATCCAACTTTAATTAATTCTGAAATCGAAAAAATAAAAACATTTAGGCACATTTTGATCAAATACGATTTCAAACCGAAATTCAAATAAAGAGTACATTTAGATTAAAACAGTTTTTAGACAACATTTTAGGTCAAATACTTTGTATAAATTAAAAAAAAAAAAAAAAAAAAAAAAAAGCTCAAACGTTTCGATTTTTCAATTAAATGTTTGTTCAATTCAAAAATCATTTGCATTAAAATAACCGTTTAATTTGAACGTCATGATACATCGAAATTTGTACTAAAATAATCGGTCAGCTATCATCACTTTGATCAGATATGGCATGGGAATGGAAGAAAAAAAAAAAACAAGAACGATGTTTTTTTCAATGTTACCGAATTCCATATCAAGTAAAAACTAACATCAATTTCGAAAATTGTTGATTCCGTGTTCATACAAAGTGGAATGTTTACATTTTCGTCAATTTCGGTCGGTTGCTAATGAAATTGGAAAATGTGAGTTTGTTTTTTTTTTTTTGCGTGGTATATCAACAAATATCGTAAATGAAACTGACTTTTTTCTGTGTCTGTTTCAATCGATGCATTTGATTGATCAAATACAGTATTGTACCGAATCAAAGTTGGATGAACGTAAATGAATCGTTGTAAAAATTGTAATCCAGATGTGATTGGAACATGTACGTTTAGGATGAAAGTTTAGCCGCTGAAACGGGAATAGCAATTAATTTACGTTTGATATATTCGAATAAATTGGACTGTGATTTTTGTCATAATGTTCAGTGAACAGTGTTTAAAGAGCATTGTCAACAATTTTGTGTGCTGTCATAACGATTTCAGCAGAAAAAAAGAAAGAGCAAATGAGTGCCTTTTGTATATACAAATATATCGAACGGAAATAATAATTAGCATGCTAACCATAAATCACGATCAAATAAATAATCGAACGATTTAAATATATGTTTTTTTTTTATAACTGCATTCAATCCATCATCAAGCCATTAATCAAGATTTCGATGACATGGTCCAGCTATGATTGTTTTAGATTGATTTCTCTCAAGAGAGAAACATTGAATTTAAATTTCATAATTCAAATTCAACATCAATTTTAAAATTTAAAAGTAAAAAGGATGAGAACAGCTTTTACCCAACATTAAAAACACATTGAAATTCGATAATAAATTATCGACATCGATGATGATAATAAATAATGCGAAAAAATTCAAGTCCATCACAATCAAAATTTACCGTAAATTGTTTCGGCATTTACGAAATGGAAAACAATGTAAAACATTGAATGCCTTAGAAGATGAGCGCCGATTAGACTGTCTCGAGTCTTAGATTGAGAGTCTCAGTTGTCTCTATTATTTTCTTATTTCATTGACGATAATGAGCTGTGTATTTCGCGAAAGTGTTACTACTGGCCTTTCAACAACTGCCAATAACAATGTAATGTGTAAATAATTGTCTGATGATTGCTGTTGTTGGATTTAAAATAGAAGTTGGCTAAGCATTTTAGTTGTGCTGTATTACTACTTGTTAAATTGTATTGTAATTCGATTAGGCGTCGCGCTCACGAGAAAGCGAAAGTTTATTTCGCCCAAAATGACACAAAAGAAACTATGTTGATCTGGCGCTTCGAATGAAAGATTGCAATAACAACTGAAATAAAAAGAAGACCAAAAAAAAAAAAAAAAAAAAAACAACAACTTGTGATGCATTTTGAATGCGTACATTTAACGAATCCAATTACATTCTTATTAAGCAAGCGAAAAATTTATCGCATTAACGCTGTGTATTGAGTTAACTGACTTTCCTTCTGGCATTCATTGTTAAATTGTTTGCCAGCTTCTTCACATCGTAATATCGCTTCTGTGTTTTATTTTTTCTTTTTTTTTTTCAATTTTCTTGTTTAAATCAAGTGTACAATTGAAAGAAGCCAATTTAATGTGTGCTTTTTTTCACAATTTAAGCTAATGAGGAGACTGGATAGAAAGCAAAAACGATTACAATGATACTGACGTCTTTTCATCACGTGCAAAACCAGACCAAAAATTGTATTTTCATTTTACGATTTTAATCAGTAAATCTATTCTAATGAATAACGTGCGCCATACAAATTGAATTTCCATGTGATTCTGATGTGATAGTGGTTATGGTGTTATGACACATTCAGTGCATTCAATTTATTTAAATTCAAGTACAAAAAGAGAAAATGAGAAAATAATCAGTCAAACAAAAGGCCCCGAAATGCTTATTTTCGTTTTCATTTTCTCGACAAAAGCACATCATACAATTTAAACAGATCATTATTATTACGGTAATTATCTAATCGCTCATAAAATGACGACGCACCCGCCCGATGATGTTATTTAATTGTTGCAAATTTAAACGGAGAGAAGAAAAAAAAAAACGAAAAAATAGAAGGGGAATGAGTGAGATAGAGCGAGAAAGAGAGAGGGAGTGAGGGATACAGAGACATACACACTGAGAGAGAAATATTCACTCCGATTGTGATTATATTGCAATAATTGCGATATGTGCGAAGAGTGCTCACGGTGCACGATCTTGACTATATTTATGTGTGAACGCCGTCAACAAACAAATCTGCACACATTTTAACTCAGCATATAAAACATAATATCTCTGTGTGGATGGGTGTCTCAATCGACCGAGCACTCAAGGCAACTTATAATCATTTTCATAGAGCCATTGTGTGTTGTAGTGATGCTGACTGCCGCTTTGTTGATGTTGATGCGGCTGCTGTAATCCACACGCCAAAAACAATAACCGTAAATTTGCGATCTTTTTTTTCGAGCTCACTCTCGCATATGGCACACGTGCGCAATTCTCACTGGTTTTACCGCAGCCATAGGTCGACCGATATATTCGTCCAAAAATTGGATTCAATTTCTCAATGTTTACCACTTTTTCTTTTTAAATTCTTCACTCACTTTTTTCTACCATTTGAATTGTATTTTAATTTGTGTTTTTGTTTTTTTTTTTTTCTTTCATTTCGGTTTGTGTTGTGTTCAATTATATGTACCGACTTCTATCTGCATCTTAAGCGCCAACCATGCATATCGCATATGCATTTTGTATCCATCTCATCTCGAGCATTATTGAATTTCACATTACATAAATGAAACAAACGATTGAAAACATCGTAAATTATCATATTTCTCATTACGATCAATCTTTTGACGTCATATCTGAACGCAGCTCATCTTTTAGTCTTGTTGTGATTGCAACAGTTTATAAAATCCACATTATTCATTTACAATTCACTTGATTTTTGTTGTTGTTGTTTCTGTTTTCTTTTAATGCAGTCACTTAAGAAACCATTGTTTATGGCGATTCAGTCGTCATTTCGTTTGCTGTCAAAGGTTGAAACAGATGGGATCGTTGATTGAATAGACAATTCAATTTCAAAAGACATTTTTCCAATTTGAAAGTTTTTCAATTCGTATTGATTGCTTGAGTGAGTGATAAAAATGAGAAAAAAGAAAAAAGTAAACAAATACAATTTCTCTAAATACAATAATTGAGAATCAAAGACCTTGAAAAATGCCGAAAAACAAAAATTCTTCCGTTCATCAAAAGTTAAACGATTCAATGTTTTTAAATTTAAATATAGATTCTTTCTTCTCTCACTTGAATGGTCATTGCACGATGTTCATCCGCCAATTTCCACATTGAAATGTTCAGACGGTGTTGGAACAAAAACAACAACAACAGCAACAATAAAAATGCCAACGCTATCTAATTGTTGCCATTGTTGAAAACAAAAGAATCGTCGCATGGATTAAGTCGATACTCTGTTTTTTTTTTCTCTTCTTTCTTTTGGATATTTATTTGCTCTTGCTTTTGTTTCGCTCACTGAATTTTGGTGTTTTATTTCGACAATTTCTTTTGTGTTGTTGCCATCATCACATGCGGTTCTTTTCATTCGGTTAAATCTCACTGGTGTGAATCATTGCTGAGTTTTTTCCCTCTGCAATGAGCAACGTATCTTTTGCTTTTTTTTCCGCTATCGATTCCAGTGTGTGATTCCATTCTTGCTATTCATTTAAAACATTTTTTTTTTATTCTGAATTAACGTTAACTATTGCATATTCGCTTTAAACATCTATTTAACGAACAAAAAAAGATTATTGTATAAACTTTTTTTTTCGCAAAAGAATTGGCTGTGATTACAAACAAGAAAAACGTTAAAAAATGAGCAATTTTTTTTTGTGAAAAAAAAAAACATAAGATAAATTTGTTGTGTAAAGAATTTGAATGGTCTTTAGATAGAAGAACTTTTTTAACTTTTGGACATTCTTTTCAGACTAAAATTGGCTGTTGTTGTCTTGATTTCGACACACAAATTCGATGATCTTTTTGTCTTTAGATTCAATTAAAGGCAAATTACGTAACCAAACGCATGCGGTCGACATTCTTCTTTTTTCTCTCTCATTCTTTCTCTCACATTAAGAATGTCGACGAACCTTTGCGGTCTCTGCCAAATTACATGTGATTTTTTTTTGTCGTTGTCTGCTTGTGATAATAATTATATATCTTTCCACTTAATCCCATTTATTGACTTGTCGACTTTCTGTTCTGTTCTCATTCTATTCACTTATCCAGCGGATATTTATCAAAGGGAGTTTGTATGGCCAAAACAAGCACATATTTCTGCGAAAACGTCACCGAGAAAAACCGTTCGTTTTTTCTAAAAGATAAATGACATTCAAAAATCTACATACAAATTATTTCAAGCATATTCTTCTTAGTTGTGGTAATGTGAAAAAAATTCATTTTGGGTTTTGGTCTTGGTTTGGCGTATGGTTTTGCTTGTGTGATTCATTGCTTTAGCATTTTTATGTTGAGAAAAGTGTCAATTTGATTAAAAGGAATAGCAAAAAGATTAAAATGAGCTATTCTTAAAGATGTCTTGATTTGAAAACGTCTTGATTTGAAGATGTCTTGATCAAGACTCTTGATTTGATTTGATTATGTATTTTTTTTTACGAAGTTTTAATTTGGTTGACTATTGTCAATTATTAGCCATTGTGAACGTTTATAAAGCTACCGGGAAATCTCTTGTGCTGAAGAACAAAAGAGTAAAAGAAAAAAAAAAAACATATTAAATTTGTAAAAAGTGCACATTTCAACAAAATCGGAGGTAATCAAAGAAAAAAATCTCTTTGGAAAATATCTTCTCTAAATTGATATCAAGAATTATGCAATCAATTCAATCGTACACTTTATATCGAACCGTGGAATGAACACACGACGAGTTGGATAAAATCATTGCGGAAAAAAAAATTAATGGTAGTCAATGAATGGTCATCAATTAGAGTATTATGATCGAAAGCCGTAAAATTATTTCAAATATTGGTGAAAAAAAAGAAAGAAACATGTTTAATGTGAAATTCGTTGATGATTCGCATCATCAGTTACATCATCACTGGAATGGAAATCGTCACTTGAATCTTCAATAAAAGTTGGCAAAAATATTATTACACAGCATAACCGCATAATTCGTTTTAAATATTGAGAATCAATAGTGCTCCTTGGTACAATAAAATTGCACAATTGAAAAAATGCGAAGCAAAACAAAAAAAAAAGCCTACACGATTTAATGTTAGCGTTTAGGCATTGTTCGTGCGCCTAATGCGCAAAATTGAAATTGCATTAAAGCAAATTTAATGAAATTAATCTTAATTTTTGGTGCGTTTTATTGTGGCGTAGAGATTCGTGACACAAGCAAAAGTAAAAAGAAAAAAAAGAACACCGTCGACCAAATAATGTGCTGTGAAGCCACAGAGAAACGGTTTCTACGTTTATGCCGTAACGTCACCGGAATAAACTGAATTGTATAAGATTTGGTTCTATAAATTAGCCCGTTATACGTTATACATGAAAACAACAAATTTAAATGTTTTGGGTGCAAAAATGCGGCTTATTAGCGAAAAAATTGCGGCGTATTAAAAGCTGTAGCAATAATAATTCCATTGAATGAAATGGTAAAGTGAATGCTATTTTAGAAAAATGGGTCACCAATTCTTATTCGTAAATATGATGCGTAACCGTTTTTATTCTTTGAGTTTCGCATGACCACCATTCAATCTAAGATACATTTTGATCAGTAATAAATAATCATCAGAAATGATCTTGAGTGGACCATGTCTAGAAACAAAAAGAAAAAAAAAAACAGAAAAGCAAATTAAACAAGAAAAATAGAATAATATTATGCGTGTTACCATCGAAAAAAGTTCCTCTCAATGTTTTTGCTGAATGAAAAGCATAAATAAGACAGTGAATGATGATTAGCTAGATATAACAGCCACATAAAAAACGTACGTATTAATTTGCATGTGAAATTCGTTGAAATAAAAAACAACAACAATAACAACAACCACAAAGAGAATATAGAAATAATGGATATAAATGAAATGCCCATTTCGGTTTGGCCGACTGCGTATATAACTGTGAATGTGTTTTGACATCGGGCGCGCTTTTGTCCGATTTTGTGCTTTGTCTATGGCTATCAAAAAATAATTTCGCTTAACAAGTAGCCATCATTTTAATCTGATGTATCGCTACAGTCTTAAATTGTAACTGGGAACTAATAATAGAAAAAGAGCGCGACTTTGTTATAGCTCGTTAAAAAGACGTAATCGTAAATTTTGGTGGGTTTAGTCAAGAATTGTGCGACTTAAATTCATTTAAATTTTATGTAACTCTATAGAATATTCAACATTGAATTTTAATATTAACGAGCAATTTTTTCTTTATTCGTCTAGTTTTACATGCACTACCTTCAGACAGTTTATGTTGTTCTGTGAAATATTTGCGTGCATTGCGCGCAAACATTAAATCAATGTTCTATTAATTGCTACAAATTGTCTCACGAAACACATGTGCAGCCAAAGATACAGTAAGAAAGAGAATGAAACAAATTGTGACACTCACAATGTATGAGTAAAAATGAAATAGAAAACGCTTGATACAATTTCATTTATCCAAATTCTTGCATTCATTAACAGATTAAACAGTTTTTTGGCGTTTCAATTCAAGTAGCAAACTATTAAACAAATCAATTGACGGTCACTTATGCATTAAAAGTGTTTGTATAGCAGTAGCTATAGCATGTTTTGAAATAACATAGTTTAAATCATTTGCGTATGACTTGAATGCGTAATTGGTTGTGCTTTTGCAAGCTAATATCTTGTGTTGTCAAATTTCTCATTCTAAAAGTGAATTGAGCGCCAATAAGCATGTAGCTACCGAAAGTCAAATTCTCAAATCCCATATGAAAATGCGGTTGTGCTTATGGTTGCGACGTGATTGTCGCCCATAAATACACGTTAATTGTTGTTGTTTTTGTTGTTTTTTTTTTTAATTCTAAACCATGCCAACGAATTGTTCTCTGTCGAATAGAGAAACGGTCGACACGCAATTTATAGCGGAAAAAAAAATCAAAATTCATTAAAAACACATTTCCGTACTGATGATTTCACACTCCAACGTCAAGTGAGTAGTTGTTTTTTATCGCATTAGTTCCCATCCAGAGAAACCCTTTTTATGCAAGAATTCAAACGATATATAAATATATATCTCATTAATTATTCATGTTTTAAATAACAATAAAAAGAAATCGTCTTAACTACCGACAAATATTTTTCAATCCAAACCATAAACGATTCTTCGAAGGATCCACAAAAATGAGCATTATTCCTGCACCTGCCTAAAACTTACGACCCATTCAAAAAGCAATCAGTTTGGTAGAAACCAAAATGAGCGAAAAAAAACCAACATCTCTCATTTACCATATCAAATCAAAATGAATTTTATATAAGACACGGCATCCACTATGAATTGATAATTTGTGCACCGAAAGAAGCACAAAAAGAATATTATTTTCATTATGTGACAACATTGTCGGCAATAAGCACACTAACAAACACCTAGGGGGTAGACACACGGATTCGGATTCTTATTTTTGTGTCGTATTCATAGTAATAGCGGGATTTGTCGTTTTGGTTCTTTACGTCTGTGAGCTCAACACATACACACACAAAAAAAGTTAATATAAAAAGACACTTAGTGTCTACTATTACACCAGACACGGTAGTGTCTTGTTCCTTAGATTTTATTTATATTTTTGTTATTGTCAATAATTGTATAATTACCATTTATTTGAATTGAGTCTTAAAAATGACAGTTCAGAGCTATGAGATTTCGCTTTAATAACAACGGCAATATACTCTCACACAGAAGGCAACTGAGTGAAGCTGACTAACACATGCACAAATTCCTCCTATGTAAAATCACCGACTTGATCGATATTGATATTTGGAGGGAAAAAAATACATCAAAATAACAATATCGATCAAGTCGGTGAGTATATTACCTTTGTTATTACAGCAAAGTGTCATAGCTCTGAACTGTCATTTTTAAAACTCAATAAATGGTAATTATACAATTATTGGCAATAACAAAAAAATAAATAAAATCTAAGGAACAAGACACTACCGTGTCTGGTGACATATAGTAGACACTAAGTGTCTTTTTATATTAATTTATTTTGTGTGTATAAACAATGTACATTTCAATGGACATAGAATGTCTATTGAAAATTACAGGCTCTGTCCACTGAAATGCACATGCCCACCCTTTGTCATTGCATGCGTTGTTATACAAAATTTTCTGCAATTGTAAATCCATGCTCGAATAAGTTCGTTCATTTTGACAAATCAATCAACGTACTTATAATTTTGACTTATGATTTCGATGATTTGATGTTTAAAAATAAATATGATTTTAAATTTATTATATCATATTTGACAATTATAGAATTGTTTAAATTTTAATTATTTAATCATCAAATTTTTTTTTTTCAAAACATTTGCAACTTATTTGAAATGTATATGTATATACTCAATGAACTTATTTATGAGAATTATGGATTATCGGAATAGCGAGAATCTCATTTTAAAAATGGTGTCTATCCCCTAGACAAAAACGTGCCCGTTTTCGTCGTTACAACTTTAATATTAAAATATTCATTGATCAATCATACCGAAGACTATCGATTAAAACGAAGAGAAAGAAGGAAACGAAGAGGAACAAGGAGATAGAGAGAGTAAGAGAGAGAGAGAGAAAGAAGGAGAGAGAAATAAAAAAAACCAAAAATCGAGGTGAATTAATGTATACACGTGAAAATCGAAACATAAAAGCGTGCATACTGCATAATGAATATTGTTGTTCATCGCAGCAGTGATAACATAAAAATCGCATCAATGACACCGAATGAACGACGAAAAAGACGACAAACAAGCGTTGTTCCCAATTTGTTGTAGTAAAACGGTTAAATTATTAATATTAAATATGTTCATCTGATATGAATCAGATGGGTTTCTTCAATGAATTAAACCGGAAAACCAATGAATGACTACAAATGGTTGGCACACAATGTTTTTTCTTTAGATTTTTTTTTTTTTTTTTTTTTATTATTAAACGCAAATTATGAATATTTCAAGTTTTCAATTACATTAAAATTCTCTAGTGGTAATAAAGAGAGTCAAAAGAGAGAATGAAATTAAAAATATATTTTTGTAAAAAAAAGGGAAAATATGGGATGAAAAAAGAAAAAATAACTGGGTGATCCAATTGATTTAGCCGCTTATTTCTTCGCCGAATGAAGAAAATATTAAATTACCATGACGAAAAAAAAAGCAATGAAAGGGAGTGACGAGAATCTGTTCACTGCACTCGGGCTAGAGATTAAAATATAGATATATGCACTTGAATTCCAAAACTATATCGCATCGTAAAGAAGAATGCAGCACAGAATGTGTGCAAAATCAGAGGGCCAATGAAACAAATGGCATTCCAACGAAGATGAGCAAAAAAAAAAAATGATAATAAAAAACATACGAGTAGTAGAAGTGCAGTGCGAATTCGGCAAACTGCAAACATGTTCATTTCCAGAATGTGATTCTGTTGGCACTGAGAATGTCTTCAACATGATATATATAAAACTCTTTTATTCATGCCATTTGAACTTTTTCGTAGTTGCCAACACGGATAATATCTCGTGCGATCAAAGGCATTTTTCGCTTATATTTTTATATATTATGTATATATCGAATCTAACTCTGTAGTGAGAGCACTTTTTTTTCCTTCTACTGCTCATACTTCTATTTGGTCGTTGGTTGTGTTTGTCTCCGCAACATTTCTTCTTTTACGAAAAAATCTTTTAAACTTTGTCTGCAAGTGCTGCAAAATATTTTCAACCAATTTACGTATGTTTTAACTTGTGAAAAGAGACGCATAGTTGTCAGTGCATTTGATGATGCACACCAGCCCAGATGAGAAAGAGGAAGAAAGGGAAAAAGTGAAGAAAATAATTGAGAAAAAGAGAAAAAAAAAAAGTTGAATAAAAAGAGTAAAAGAAATAAAGAGAGAAAAAACGCAGAGAGAGAGAGAGAGAGAGATAGAGAGAAAGAAAGAAAGAGAAAAAAAGAGAAAGAGAAAGAGAGAGAAAGAAAATAAAAATGCAGCGTAGAGAATAAGGCAATGATGAAATGCGAAGATCAACAGCAGCTGAAAATGATAAACAACGAGCAAAAAAAATAAAACACGATGATGTTGAAAAGAAAGGAGATGTAGAAGAAAAAAAAAATGTAACTAAAACAACAACAAAACACGACGCACGGTACACAGAGTATGCGGCAAAGAGTGAGATGATGATCGAAACGATGAAATGAGAAACGAAAAATGAAACAAAACGAATTGATTCAGCCGACAACTGCTCTTGAGCAAAGCAACAAATAAATGCAAACTATTCATGAACTTTGGTGTGTTGCTGCTGTTGCTGAATTCGCAAACGTTTTTTCGGTTATTGTATCTTCTTGTGTTCGTATTTGATGATATTTTTAAGCTGGCCAGAAAAAGAGAAAGGAAAATACAACAATTTACTATGTTGAAAAGAAGGCATCTATAGAAATGTCGTCGTTGTCACATTCAATGATTGTTTTGTTTGTATTTTATTTGAACTTGTGATTTTTCTCGTTTTGGAATTTATTTTGTGAAACATTCAATATACACTGATTTAAGCCCTGCAGTTTTGTCCTATAAGTCAATCGTTAATGCTATCAATGAAACAAAAGAAAGAAAGAGAGAAAAAAAATCTAATTTTTTTTATTTTCTTTATTTTGGCAAAATGTTGCATACAGTAAAGAGTGAGTAGTAGTAATATGTACCTTGTGAACTACTGAATGACTAACGATGGATGATTATTGCATTCCATATACCAACAAGTTGTCTTCATTCGGATCGTCCATATGCACAGACATACAACAACGTAGTCGAACCGACGATGCGGTCGCTTTTCGTTCATTCGATATACTACGCATACACAGCACACAACCTTTACCAACACAAAATCATTTGGTTCTGTTGCTTTCGACGTTAGTCTGTTACCGGCATTCGTACTGTACAGAGTGAAGTCGTTTTGTTCGTCATTTGTTTTTCGTAAAATCATATTACAGGTTTTTCTTTACGTAGAAAGCAGCGTGTTGTATCACTTTTGACAGTTTAATCCGCGTGATTTGAAAAAAATTTTCATTTCAATATGTGGTCGACTAAATAAACAACGCAAAATTTTTGGTTCGCATTTTGTACAGTCCTTTTTGATGTATAATTTCAAATATTCGGTTTGATTCCGATTCAAAGTGAATAAGTAAATTTTATTTCAGTATTTCTCTAGAAAACAAATAAAAAAAAAGAGAAGAAAAAAAAAACATAAAAATCTCAACGTTCACATTGAAAACTGTTTAACCGAACAAAAATGAAAATTGATTCAAGTTGACTGAGAATTCGGGCAATTATTTACTTGAATAAACGATTAATATTTATAAAATCATAAAACGAATGAATGCAGTGAATGTATAATCACAGAGTTATTGAACTAAAGTGAAATAAGTCACAATTTCGATTGAAATTACAGTGTGGGCATATTTGTACAAATAAAGGATAGAATTTAAAATATTCTGCTAAATTGAAAATTTTAGTTTGTGCAAGCATTTGACATTCTTTTCGAACGAGTTTCGTTTCACAGAGCTATTTTTATTACTAATCCTGTGCGTTTTGTAAAATAGAACGACAAGTTTTCAAATCGCGGGTGAGTGGCAAATATATAGTTTATTTATCAAACATTTTACATTAAGAAAACATGACTTCAAATGAAAGAAAATTGCCTTGATATTAAACAGTTTCCATTCATGCTCGATTAAAATTGAAATTTCAACTTCATTCGATTCGACATTGGTCGTTGTGTGTGTGTGTGTGTGTGTGTGTGTTTGTTGTTTAAATCTTTATCGAAAAATTATTGATAAAAATACAAAGTCACAAATGAAATGACTTTATGTAAATATAGGGGATACGATTTCACAATATCAATAGTTCAACATTTTTATGTGGACAGCATGTGTGTTTTATATATAAAAATACAGATATACATTTTATATTTCTGGCGTCTCTTTTTTGGTATTTCATGAACAATATTTTTTTTTGTTTTTTTTTTTTTTGAAATTTTTCTGTTGTTTTTTGTTGTTGTTGTTCGTTTTACATTTATTTTAATGTAACAATCTCTCATTCTGTGGCCGTTTTGTATTGCGAGAGAGTCTGTGAGTGTGAATGGTTCAAATAAACCGGTTCTATGGAATCAAAATCGTGTGTTTCAGTTATATTAAAAACCATATACAAAACCAATCAGTTTCCAATTCTCGTGCACCGATTGTGCTCTCTCAAATTGGTATCAAAGCATTGCTTTCGTGCAATGTTTTGGATAATGATTGTGTGTGTTTGATTTTTTTCTTTTTTTTTTTGGCCTGCAACTTCCAAACCATCCAATTGTGTGTTGTACCGTACACAAGGTTTTTTTTCTTCTCGTGTATGTGGAAATTTGCTATTTTCGGCGCATTTCAATTTCAAAATGCGTATGATGATCATTTTTGTTTCGTGAAATCAAATGCCTACATTTTTCAAGTGAATCATTAAATCGTCTTGAGTGTTTTTTTCTCTCTTTTGAAATTTCTTATGAGCGGATGCGCTTCAACGGAACATTTAGTTGGCTGAAAAATAAATGATGAAAAAGATACAAAAAATCATTTTTTTTTTTTTATGATCCATGCATTCTCTTTCAGAAGCCAAATACGAGTAGCATAACTTCATGCATGGTGAAAATTGAGAGAAAATCTGTTGGTTAAAATTTTATATTTTTTATCATTTGCTGCTGCCATATTGCCATCACCATAGTCGTCGTTGTTTCTATTTTGCTACACATTTACCCTCCTCATCAGTGTGATTTTAATTTATTCGATTTAGAGACCTGTTATCGAGCGATTATCATTTTGTGCCTTTGTGCACATAAATAAACTGGTACTGTAACGACAACATGCCAACACCGTTGTTATTTTTACACATAGTTCCGATGAAAAGAGTCGAACATTGCTTATCAATTGGCCAATGCATGATTGTCTCTTCGTGTGTATATGTGTGTGTGCTGATGTGAAACTGTGCATATGGATATATGCTCAGGTGCACGTTCATTGAAAATGAAGAAGAGACAAGAAATGTAAGAGGATGGAAAATAAAGCAAATATGCGTTTGATTTGTATGGTTTACCAATACAGTTTAATCATTTAATCTGTGAATGAGAAAGAAAAGAAGAAGAAGAAGAAGAAGAAGAAATAAACTCAATTTTCTGTCGCATTGAATACACTTTTCCTAACATTAACTAACAACGGGCTGTTCAATCAGAAACGATTTACTTCTTATCTCTCGTTGAAGCGCCCTAAACCATTTGATTTAATGAAAGTCGTTTTCTTAACTGTAACACATACTGTACACAACATTACACTGTTATTTCTGCGAAATGAAGGAACATACAAATGATTTGCACTACATAAATGTAAATGAAAATTCATACACCTTGTAATGTGGATTGTGGATACTTGTGGTCCATACTGTAAAACTACATGTTTGTAATCAAAATATTTTTATTTATCTCTATTGAGAGCGATGATATGTACGCTTTATGTTTATATTTTTTTTTTTTTCGGTTTCGTCCGCACGGAGAAAGTCACTCACATGGTGCGGTGCGGCTATTCAATGATTTTTTTTTTTCATTTTGTGCTTGTTGTTTTTTGGTTTATACACAAGATTTTCTTTATTTTTCTTCATTCATTTTTCCCCATATTCATTCTTTGATGGTTATGGAGGCCAATCATTTTAGACTTCAGTCATAGCAACTTGATTTGCAATATCTCTCTTTTTCGCATGCTCAAGACCACTGCTGTTTCATTTTTCTGAGTTTTTTTTCACGATGTCTCGCATGATTTTTGTTTTTTTTTTTTTTTGCAGTTGAAAAAAAAACATTTATTTAGTCTACAGTTGCGTATATGGAAACTTTGTTTGTTTTCTTTAAGCGCTTTCTTCGTTCGCTGCAACTGAAGACTTACTTGGAAATTGACCCTTAGCCCTCGCGGTAAATACGTATCTATAAAACGGTATATGACCAGTTTAAAATTCCATTTGGGTATTGATATGCGTCGAGAGTATTTCAATGCTGACTGCGTTTCACTTGGTGGGCGTTTTATCCAAGTGTGTTTTTTCACATTATAAAAAACCTTCATTTCGATTTATTATCGAAAATCTAAATTTAAACGTTGTCGGATGAAAATTCTAAATGTTATTCGTTGACAAATGATTGTCAGATGTATTTCGTGTGTTTTTTCAACGATGGCACACGTTTTAAATGATTTGAAACTTTTGGATTTGAAAAATTATTCAACATTAAATTTAGACCAGTTTGTAAAGCCATAAGACTTTTGTATTGTACATCTGATTGTGTTGATTCAACACGATTTCACACTTTTCGATGATACTACTGTGTGGAATACATTCATCTAAAGTAAGGTTTATTTGTATATTTTTATTGAAAATTAGCCTGCATGGCCAAATCATTTATTGGTTATTCATGTTCGATCCAATTTCAGTAAATTTTTTTCATTTTCACAATTGAATTCCATGCTGACTGTCACACATATATCATTTCCGATGTTTTTCATTATTTTTTCATATATGCGTGAATGTCTAATATCAGTTAATTTATTTATATCATTTAGATTTCATATGAGCAGATTCACATCGAAGCCAGTTGATCTGTTTACTATACTGTTCAGTATTTCATTGTGCATGTCATAAATATTTGGGCATGAATCCTCATTAAATTTCCATCTCCAAGGTAAATAAATTGAAAGAAATGAAAAACATATGCTTTGTCGATGATCTCACGTTATAACAAGTAGTTAAACATTTTTCATGTAAATCCGATTTATTTTTTTTCTCAAAATACATATAAATTTTTATCATTGGATTAGCACGAATCTAATCTATACAAATTGGCTTTGGCGAATGTTTGTTTCTCAAAAATGGTAATTTATTGAATGCAAACAATGCAAATTGGTTCAATTCGATTTCCATTTTCAAAAAGAAAGCTGAAAAACATAAAACTGAATTGAAACAATTGTTTCCAATTAAATGACAAAGAAGCAGGTAGAAATTTGACTTCGTCTGCCACATAAATAGATTTTATTTCTTTATAACAATGTAAAATCAATACCAATGACACCTTCAGTCGAAATATTCGAACGTTCAAAAGGAATAATAAATGAATACGAACGACTTCAAGAACAAATGATTCCATCGCAAAGTGATAAATTGAATCAAAAATTGTTCTGAAACCTATCGATAGAATCGATATAAAGTAATATGCATACATGTTATCCCGATATCGAAAATCCCGATAAAAAAAAAAGAAAAATTTACCGTTGCCAATTTGTGTAGTTGGTATCAATACATCCAAATCCCGCTTGAATGACATCGTAAATGATGATATTCAATTTTGTCTCAATCATGAACCTGAACATTTTTTCATTCATTTAATAAATTCGAAGAATTTCACGTGAAGTATCATTTGCAAATGTTCTTCGCATCTTTTTGCTCGTCTTCGTTTCATTTACACTGAATTTTTTCTTCTTCGCATATACAACTACGTCAATTTTATACGATTTGTTATACTTCAGATAAATTGTGTTGATGACGATAGAGTTGAGATTTTCGAACAATTGATCAGATCAGACAGATGCTCACATGCATTTATCAATGTGCGCATTTTTAGTTCGTTATATTCAAATAAATAAACTGAAAAGAAAAAAAAAATGTGTTATGCTATACGATTTTATCGAGATTTTAAAATCATATGGTGTTATTCACTTCCATTTTTTATTCATAGTTAAGAATATATTGAACATTTTGAATGTGAAATCGAGAACTCAGAGGTATAAGTGGAGATTATTTATGCAATATTTGTATATGAGCTAACGATTCAGTATGGAGAGAAAGAAAACAACACAATTTTTTAACGAATCGAAAGGTGTAATGTGATAGTCATGATTCATTCAGTCATGCTCATGAATAATAGTGGATGAGAAAAGTGGATATTTTTACCACTTGTGTGTGTGTGTGTGTGTCTCAGCGTATGTATGTGTTCCATGCTCTTATTCAAAAATGGTGAAATTGATACGATATGTCATTCTGTGAACCTATTATTATGGAAATGATTGAATCAATATCACATGGTACGCATCTATCACTTGGTGCTGTACACCAATAAAATTTTTAGAATTCGTTTAATTTTTAGAAATAAAATGGAAAGTGATAAGAAGAATTTATTTAATCGATGTGGAACCAAAGTAAACATATCGATTACTCGTTTTAAATTGCTATTATTACAAACAGATGGTAATTGCATTGTATTTGAATTGATGAACTAAATTTTAAATTGAATTCGCTTTCCCACTCGCAATTTTGTGTTATTTATAACGAAAGGAAGTAATTTGCATTGAAATTGTTATCGATTATGTTGGAATTTTTCATGTTGCGTGCTTCATGTATGCCAATAAACTTCTGTATATTTGCCAGTTAATTGGGTCATTTCACAGTAAATTATGTAGTCCAAAGGTGGTCATTGTCTTTCGATGTGCACAAAGACCTAATATTAAAATAGAATAGACGGTATATTCACATGAATCGACATAACTAAAAATTCGGAGTAAAACGATACCAACACATGCCAACTAAACATAACATTTGACTTCAAAACATTGAATATTGGATTTCAATAAGATGGAAATACCTCATCGTGATTAAGGATTTCATTCCATTTGCAAACATAAACTTTTAAGCCTCAAATGAAATAAACAATTCATTTTCCTTTTCTTTGCATTTCGGTTGAAATGTATCGATGCTCAACTAAACAAACTAAAAGGAAATGTGCACACACGAGAGATGTAAAAAAAAAACTAATATAATTCTCAAAAGAAGAAATGTCCAATGAACAACACAATATAAACAACTTACTAACAACGAATTGTAGAGAAATCACGAAAAAAAAAACATATATTTTTTAAAGGCACAGAGAACAAAGATCGAACAAAATAATGGATTTTAGTATTGGTGCAATGTAAACTATTCAATGGCAATACAGTTCAAAGATGAGTGCAACGTCAACGTAATAAAGTGAATTGCATTTAAAACTGAAGAAATAAATAAATAAAAGAAAATGGATAAAAGGGGAGAAAAAACAACAACAATAAAATGTGTAACAAACATGTGGAAAAAAAAACACACACACACACACACACATTTGTAGTGAGCTCACTATAAATACCTTTTTAAAAATGACTTCTCCGGCGATTGAATATATTGTTAAAAGAAAAAGATGCATGGAAACATTTCTGTTAGTCGTAATGAAACCGAATACTTTTGATACGAAAAAAAAAAATACTGTGATTCATTTCATGACCTCACAACGACGACGAAAACGAAAATGACAAATGCTATATTGATCGGTCACAAAGCCTCTCAGCACCACTCAAAATATTTTGCAATTTTTTCTATTCTTTTTTCGTTCAATACATGAAATTGAGTTGTTTCATTGAAAGATGTGCTTTTGCAATTGTTCCAAACATCAACAAAGAGAAAAATAGAATTAAACTGATTGAAAATGGATCGATATGAGATGATAAATGCAATGTTTCCAGAGACAATATACCAAAATACTAAATAAATTGTGAATAGTATCCATTTATTTGTATCGAGATTATTTCAGCACTTCAAAGAATAATTTATTCATTTCCGTATGCCAAATCATTTGGAAAATTTAATATCATCTAAATACTCCGTAGGACTACGAAGAGACTGACTGTCTGCCAAAAGAGACATTTCAAAATATCATCACTTCCAATTTAATGAATATTTCATTTGATTAGATCGCTATATCAATACATACATAATGTGTAGAAACAAAGTTGCTTGGGTTAGAAACTATACTACAGTGGTACTACTGTCTATAGAACAATCGACTGAAGTGATTTCATTGAATCGATGTAATGTGACAAACATACACCTACACTTCCACGAGTAATAAAATAATTTGGGAAAAAGGTAATTCACTAAAACCATTAGTCGAAACAGAGAAAAAACATTTGAACTTTTACCATACTATTGAATATATGATGGATTTGGTTAATGTTAAAGCGCTTACGAAATAAGTTATAAACGTTACACTGTGTGTATGCTAAAAGTTTATTTGTCTCTATGCGCGGCTTAATTTAATAAATTAATTGCAAAAGTAAACCGATTGAATGCGCACCACAAATGGTGGAAAATAACTGAAATTTAGCAAATGGTTTTTCGAAATAGAGTGCAATTGAAAGGGAAGTTTCCAAGATGCGAATTGTATCAATATACTTCCAATGAAAATGATTGAATTTTTAAGTTCATTGCAATGACAATGCTGAAATTCAATTATCTATTCGAAATTTTGAATGCAAAACTCGTTTTTACCATAGATGAAGAAAACGTTTATTGTTACTGGATGAAAGAATGTGACAAGAATTTATGTTGAATTTTGTTCATCAATTCCATTGAGATTTAACAAGTTTGCATAATTGTAAAGTTTCATCAAAATGCAACGCATACCATCGAAATAAGTGAATTAGATTTTTGTTTAGAAAGAATTTTTGCTCAACAATTTCGGGTAAATAATGAAATTAAACGTTTTTGTCGAATTTCAGTCAAAACTGTTTTAAATTGGAATTTTTTTTTTTTTAGACCGAAATGAATTTCACACGGTGAAATTTCAAGAGATTCCATTCCATCGAAACGAAACGAACATTTTTCAAAATGGTTAGTTATTACATCAAATTAGTGCGACTGGCGCGAGTAAAATGAATTAGACGGAGTTTTGCATGCATTGAATAGACAATTTTCAATGGAATTTATTTGCATATTTGCTGCAAGAATATTTAATTTGGAAACCAGGTGATCAAAATTGTTCGACTAAAATTGCGCGTATATCATATTGTGGTTTTTTTTTTTTTTTTTTGAAAGAGAGGTTCAAGGTTTTTGCACACCATTCCAATCGTAATACCAATATGAATTTTTCTTTATTTTTCAACTGCATTACATCATGGCATTTCTGACCATTTCAAAACGGAAATGCATTCCATTATCGTATTTGCATTTTCAAACATAAGCCACCTAGCAACATACATCGTACATCGAACATATCAACTGGGTTTTGCCATTTCGATTACTCACTCCTTGAAAACTTAACATATTGTATATGCATCTGTCTGCTACTTTATTCTGGTTTTGTTACTCCCTCGATTTTCATTTTCAAAACACGTAATTTTAACAGAAGGTTTTTTCCTCCTTCTTCATCTTCTTCTGTATTCGCCATTTTATGTCATTGTTGGATTTTGATTAGCCATTATACTCAATAGATGCAACATTGACATTGAAGCAAAGTCTCTATATATTAAGCACTAAAGCAAACATCATGTGTCTTGCATTTTAATTTTTGTTTTTTTTTTTTTGCGATAAAATTCAATTAATTTTATAACATGCATAGAGTTTTTCGAGTGTTCATTTCAGATGTGAATTGCCACACAATCAGTCCAATTCATTGTCGACAGAGCATTGCACTGTATGCTTTACAGCTGTCCAAAGGAAAGAAAAAAAAAACAATTTTTATGCAAAAACCAAGCGATAAAACAAATTGTAAATGTTGAGTGAAATAAAATGCATTGGTTCATTACACGCATTGAGTCCGCTTGTTTCGTTTGAATGGCAATTTTTTATGCAAATTCTTTGATTGTAGCAATTTTTACATCATGCAGAATAATTCTTCAGCTCTTTATGCGTCAAACACTGTCAAATGCACACAACTGACTATATACAGTTGATTCTTCATTCATTCTAATGCATGATTCAAGAGTTGCTTATTTATTATGGTAGTCAATAGAGGCCAATTTTTCAACGAAATTATACTGCATTTTTGAAATTTTTTTCAACTCTTTCGAAGAGAAATGACACACGCTTAAGCTTGTGTGTATAATGCCAGACAAAAATTTATGAATAAATTCTTATCTCTTGTTAGAATCAAATGAAATCGTTTACTTACATTCGCTTTTCACTCAAACTTGAATGACGAAATGTATGAATGAATAAATGATTAGCATTTGCGGAGCAATGCGAGAGAGAGTGAGAGAGAGAGAGAGGGGGGGGACAGATAAATGCGACAAATAGCTGTTATTTTATGGCGTCACTTAACTAATGAGCTCAATCATGAAACAGTTGTTAATACTGTAATGTAAATAATTATATGTTGGATTTAATCGGTCTTTCACTTTGACTCTGAGGCTGACTCTGACTTGGTAGTTTACATATAGATACATCCATCATTGATTTTGACATTATAACCTTTTTCAAAGCCAAACAACCGTTACATTTCACAATTTTAATGAATGCTATTCTTTGTATCGTTTCGTCCCAGTTGAAATGTTGTTTGTTTTTGGTTTTTTTTTTTATTCAAAATCATTTCAAATTACCTATCTTAAGATTGACAACGTTAGGTATGGTGAATTAATTATGCTTTTCATGGTAAACCATCAAGTAAGTTCAAAAGTTTTCCAAATGTACAAATCAACGAAAGAACATTTACATTGTGTAAGCATCGAGAAGAAAACTACTTTTTAATTTTGTGGGACGCGATGCGATTGTATCATTATTATCTTATGCAAACAGTCTTTCAGGCACAACACACCATTTTGACACACACACACACACACACACACACACACAAACAAAAAAAGGAACATAAGCAAGCTGCTGTTGTGGCGCCGATGCATTAGAAACTTTCTAGAATTAATGGTTCAAGTTGTTTATAGTCTCCACCGTGACCGTAACGAATATTCCCATTGAATCGATATATCTTGTTGTGTAGTTCAGAAAACAAAGGCTTCAGAATATTATGAATGCCGCCGTGTCTTTTCTAGCCGGCCAATTTTGGTCGAATGAATGGTATACATGCCAAGTAAATAAACATTAAGAATTCATGCAATATTTTGCCGGGCCAGCACCAACAATATTAAAGAAAAAGAACAATAGCGTATTGGCGAGTTAAAGAATTGGTGATTTTCACATCGGTTCTTTCAAAATTTAATGCCTAGGTGCTGCAATCAATTTATTCAAAAAGTCAACGGACTCACCTTAAGCCATGATTACAATGATTTATTTGGTCGAGAGTAAACTACACATCAATTTTCGGAATAGAACAAATAAATTACCGATAGAAAATTGCACTCAAAGTGCACACAGTTCATTGAACACGATCTCTTTCTATGCATACCACTCATATATTTTCGTTTTATTTTTTTTTTTTTTAATTTCGTTCTCTCCTCCTCATGAATTTCAATACAATTATCTATAATAAGTTTCGTCCTCCGTCATACATTTTCCATGTGGTGGAACTTATTGCAGTCGGTTTTTTGCAATCGGTTTTTTGCAGTCTGTTTTGTAGAACGAAAAAACAACTATATTGAATACACAAGAATGAAGAGGAATCTTTGGATGCATGACTTGGTGTTTTTGTTCTTGGCAGTTTCGCCACCAAAATAAAAATAAAAAAACAATGAGTATTATCATCGACCAACTGGCGTAAACGTGCACATTAAACGATGTTTCGATGAAAAGACATTTCCACAAAAGAAAAAAAACAAACATATTTTCTCTTTGAACTTTATATCTTCGGCCAAATCAATGAATTTTAAATCACAATCTTCACATCCGAGAGATTTGGTTTTTTTCATTCTATACTATTCACTGCAGATTTTTCATCGATTCTTTCAATTTATTTCAATGATTAATGACGATCAAATTGTTGAAACAGTAAAACAAGCAAATTTCCCAATTGTTTTGTAAAATTGGCATTTCACCAGAATTGCTTTAGGATCATACACGCTTGAACATCCAAATGCCACATAAAAAATGGTTTTTGGTTGCAAGCTGCAATGCTTACAAATACATACTTGTGCTCGGTTTAGACTATAGAAGGGAACAACTGTTTTTCGTAAAATTTATGTAGAAAATGATTTATTCTGGTGGAACAACTTATCAATGTCACGAAACAGTTACGTTTCACTGTCTACTATGTGTTTTCCTTGGTTCTTGTGTATCTGTTTTTTTTTTGTCGTTGTCGATGTTCGTGTTGTTCTTTTGGTACAAAACTCAAGCAATTTTGCGCGTTATATAAATTGAGCTATTACTGCGGTAGATTGTGTAACTGATTGTAGGGTGTATCGAGTAAATTGACATATAGCCATCGTGTCTCTGTACTGAAGAGATATCTAAGCCAGTCTCATTAAATATACGTACGATTCGAAATTGCACCGATTCACAGGTTCGCTCGAGTTAAACGATTCAGAACTAAAAAAAAAGGCTGCAAACGATGTCAAGAAATCAAAATATTTTTTCTCTTTCTCTCTTTCCTCTCTCTCTCTCTCTCTCTCTCTCTCTCTCTCTCTCTTTCTTAAAAACAATGGATTTCATTGAAATTACGGAATTTATGGAAAAAATAACGTCAAAGATTCCTGACTGACAATATGTCGTTTGCATTGTTTTTTTTTAACAGAAAAGAAACGAAAAGAACAGTGACATGAACAGCAATAATGCTGTGTGCCCAAAAGCACTCACTTCGCTCCCGCGTACACTTGAAAAAGAAGAGAAAAATTGCAATAATTTTGTTTGAGATTCCATTTAGCGTTATTGTCGCAGAATACCGGATGAACTGTAGTCATCGTTATGATGATGATGATGATGCAAAGATGAAAAAAAAAAATAACTGCTATTGACATAGTTTGAAGTTGACTGATGCAGATCGCCCATTTGCTGAAATTGAAACTACGCTAGAACTCAATCTTTGACGCTGTCAGTCAAACGATGAACGTACAAAACAAAACAAAACAATTCACAGAGTTATAAATTAATGTAAAATCAGTGTCAACTGACTTTTGACATCATGTCGGAGACAAACAAATCACTTTTCAAATGTATGCTGGCACTGGTTTATTGTTACTTATTTTTCAATTTTCAATTTTCAATTAATTTCGTTGCCACGCTGCATTCCATTCAATAATTCCATATTTCATTAATAGTTTCTATTTTATGGTTGTTGTTTCATTGAGAGTTATAAAGAGAAAAAAAAAATACCGTAAATTATTTAAGTTTCCACCATTGAGATTAAGCATTTTTTACTTGAACGGGCAAATGTTTGTTCTTTTATGAAAAAATATAAACACTGACGCGATAGAAAGGCGATACAATTATCCAGTAATAAATCAGAGAGCTCGTTTGTTTTTGCTGTATTTTTCTCTCATTTTTGTCTCTCTCTCTCTCTCTCTCTATTGTGAGTAATCAAGTTCGAAAGAACATAAACATAACAAAATGTTTCAAAATGAAGCGAGCAAAATTGTGGCATGAGTGAATCGGTCAATCTAGCGCAAGTTAAATTGAAAGTTTTTCTTTATTCATGTTTATAATACACATTCTAAAATGTTTGGTAGAAGAAAAAAAAAACAGAACATTAATAGCATGCTTGGACGGTCACTCATTCAATCAATTTGTTTACATGCTGTGAGTCGAGTAGACTCCTCCATCAATGTTTGATCGTAGGTCCGATTTATCACGATATTCTATCATACACTCATTTGTTATTTTTCAGATTGATTATGTACATTATTTTTTTTCTCACAGTTTCGTAATGTCCGACTATTTCATAAGGTATCAAGTGAGTGCGTGTGTGATCTATGAAGTTGCTTTGAGATGTGTTTCAAGCATCGAAAAAAAAAAAACAAATAAAAGACACAAAGAGTCATCATCTCGCACGACTAATGAAATTGGGCGTATGGCATAAATGCTCTTCTTGTTCGATTAAGGAGAATAGAGAAAAACTTTTTTTTGTCATTTTCTGTGGTCGGAGCATAAATATCTGGTAAATGTTCATAAATGGGCATGGTAACCTGTTTACAAAGTTAACCGTTATCATCGCACTGATGATGTTACCTATTTTCCAAACCGAAAAATGCACTCTTTTCGAAAAGAACATCATCACTGTCGAAGTACCGACTTTAGTTTCAGATCATTTGCTTCGATTATAAAATGGTCAACGATGTTCATACTAAACGAAAAACTTTAAATGAAATTCCATTTGTCAAAATGGCTTGTGTTGGTTCTTTTTTTTTTGATATCTCTCTTTCTCTCTCTCTCTCTCTCTGGCTCAACCAACAAACTAACCAACTGAAACAAGTTTATGAATGAAATCCACATTTGAATAGCTGCTCGACCAAAAATTCTGAAACATTTTGTAAGCATCGCTCTCGCTTTCACACTCACACTCACCCACACTCTCTCACTCACTTACCCACTCACTACTCTGCGTCACTCACATTTTCTCGTTTTTATCGACTTTAGTAACTTCTCATGATGGTAAAAAGTTCTTCGTACTATTCTTTTATTTCAGCGAAGGGATTAATTTCAAAAGTTGATTTGAATAGTTTTTCTTTCTTATTTTTTTTTTTTTTTTTTTTCACCCGTAAATAGAAAATTTGGTCAGAGATATGGTTGAGAGGAAAATACTGTGAGCAGATTTTTATTTGGATTATAAAATGGCATTATAAAATAGAAAAGTTGAAATATTCAATGAATATACTTTATCCATTCTCATGGAAACTTTGATGATTTCAATATGAACAACAATCTAATAAAATTATTGACAGAGATTCTGTTAACTATTTAAACCACAAGTCGAAAATTCATTACATTTAACACATTGGCTAAAATGTATGTGGTTCTGAAGACAAATATCCACTTATCTCAGTTGAAATCGTATTTAACATCAGTGAAACAATAAGAGTATTTTTTTTTCGTTCACCATTCCAGCCACAGGCTGTATGCTTTTGTATTCAAGTCATAGTAATAGTTAATGTTCTTTGGTATTTAATGCGATGCATTCATCAATTTTGCCAGCCAGCCAGCACCAGCAGCAACAATCATTCATTTATGCTCATTATCCAAATTATGAGTTTCATTATAAAATAGCTAATTTACTTTCTGATGTATTTTCGTTAAATGGCCCGTTTAACATAAACATTATGTTTCGCCTTTTCCTTTCGATTGCTCTCAATTGGCTGTAGTTTATTTTTTCTTCATTTCGATGGAAATCGAATGAGCGCATACGTTGGCCGGCATCTCGGTAAAGCCAAGAAAATGAGAGATGATTTTGGCGGTCTATGTCAAATCGGTAATAGCATTCGCTATTATCTGTGTAAGCCAAATATAAATACTTCGGAGAAATCGAACAGGAGCAACAAAAAGTGATTGCGAAAGAGCCTTGATAGTGAAAAACTATATAAAGAATATATGCTACAAACAGACAAAAAAAAAAGAACAAACTCAACGTGTTTTTATTTCCTTTCGTTATTCTTGCACAATGAAGTTTTTATGAAAACTCAATTCCTCAACTGCTGCTGCTGCTGATGCTGATTTACAATTTTTTTTTTTTTTTTTTTTTGTGTTTGCCAATCGCATTCAATAGTTTTCCTGTTCTTTATTCTTTCAGTTTTGCATTGTGTTGCATCTGCATTCGCAGTTTCCTTCGTTTTCATTTTCGTATTTCATGAAATGATCAACTGTACATTTAAGGGCAATCTATAAATTATTCATTTGAATGAATGCGAGAATAAAAGTAAGAGTCAAATCAAAGACAGAGAGATGACAGTGTTAACAATTGCAAAAACTGTCAGAAGAAAAAAAAAATAGGGAAAAATGGAGTGAAGCAAAAAAAAAAAAAAACTATAAACTTGATAACAATGCGCGAAACGAGTGCAGACATTCGACACGGAATTCATTACAATATATTTGCGCAAATGTTTTTTGCACGAGCACTCCTTTTTTTTTCTCTTCTTCGGCATCGACAATGAATTTTATGCTGAAATTCAGGCTTCTTCTTATTGTCAAAGTGATTGCATGAAGGTCGTGCACTAGTATTCGAATATTTCGTTATCGTTTTTTTTTTTTTGCTTCTCTCTACTGTACTTCTCTGTCGTTGTTGAGTGTGCGATGCTGCGGATACTCGATATCGAACTAGTCAATTGTTCGACAAGCTGGAAACAGATTCTTACTGCATCAAACGCGACTTTGTGGCAACACACACAATCATTTCAGGTTTTGCTGACATTTTTGCATTGTCACAGAGACATTTTTTTTTTTATCTTAAATTGAATCGGATGCAATTGACAACAAATCGATTGCTTGCTATTTTTGAATATTTTTATATAAATCGCTCCCCAAAAAAACAACAATTATTGAAACATGAAACCAAAGTGGGAAAATTAAATGAAATCGAAAATCATTACGTGAACACTGTTTATGCAAGATCCATATGACGAACTCTCTCAAGGCCAATTCAATTATTATCTAAAGATAGATATTAAATGACATTCATTCGCAAAAACCAACCGGTCATTTAATTTAGATTGAAAATTTCAATCAATAATTAACTCTTATAAATTGTACGGTGCGAATTTTAACGCCGTTGCGGTTATTTGAAACTGAAAATTGGTGTCACACTTTATTATATCACATCACTTCCTTTTAATCATACAAACTGTATGTATTTGATGCTTTTGTTTTGATTCAACAAGCTTGAGTCAATTGTTTGTATAATATTTATTCATGGTGAATTGAATAACAATAGAAATTCATTTTCTTTAGAAAATTTTTTGTTTACACATACGAGATTTCACGTACAGTTAATGCATACGTGAGTATGTGAACATGTGTGTATGTGTGAGTGTGTGTGTGTGTGTGTGTGTGTGTTTGTGTTTATTTATATGTGAGAAACAAGATAATCATTATCTATTTAGTTTTGTCCAGTCATCTACCGTAGCAAATTGACGCATCACAAGTCAGGTAGCAAAATAATAATTGCTGTTTACTCGTTCAATGTTTGTATTTCGTGGTATTGCAATTGTATTCATTAGTAATGAATTATAATGAGCGTTTTCGATGATTGTTGTTCGCTTGTGTGGTTTGTCTTGGCTTTCTGCAACAGTTAGTTAGTCATACACAAACATTAAACGTAAGGTAAAATACTCTGGTTCTATTTCTATAAAACACTTTTGATTGAAACACCGAAAATAATTTCAATTCCTTGAAAGATGAGCATGTAATCAAAGCCTGAAATGAATCACGTACAGTTCTAATTTTATATTTTTTTCTTTTTTTTTTGTGAAAATGAAACACGCACAAAACGCTGAACAAGAAGAAACGAAAAGAATGAACGACGAAGAAGAAAAATAAAATTGTTGAATCAGTTCAACAGGTCATGTAGTGCCTGATCATTCTCATACATTGTTGTTGCTTGAGCTTCTTCAATAACAACGACTATCACGTCTAGAACCTTTGCGGAAATTGAATCTGTTTTTTTTTTTGGCAAATTATTACTAAACGACGAAACATAGAAACTTCGAGCCAAAACACGTTTGAATTTTTTAACAAAGTCATTTTCACTCACATCGTTTGTTCTTTTTATTTTTCAGTTCGACAGTCGCTAATTTCTGCACATGAATTACTTAAACGAGGTAAATGCTGTGTAAATAACATAATTATAATTTGCTTTGCGGAACACAAAACACAATTGAAATGAAGCCAGTAGAACTTGTTCCGTTTTTTTTGTTGTTGTTATTATTCTGTTTGACAGAAACAAAACAGTCAAACACTTTTCATTGTTGATTCGCTCCAAATTGAAAATTCCAATGGATTGTTCTAGTACGCGAGCGGCTTTTCTTCACTTCATTTTGCTCTTTCTTTGTTCAAAGATTTTTCTATGCATTTATAATCATCTGCAATGTTTATTTTCTCACTTTATATCATGACGATATAATGGTTCCCGATGGGGACTTATGCACATGTTCATGCAATAAAAATATTCGTTCAAAACTTCGCCTTCCATATATTTCGCATAATCTTTTCGCCAGCGAAATGGGTTAATATCTAAATAGCATGTTTAGCCTAGGTTTATGTGCATCATTTTGTATGGTGTACGCGCATATACCGAGTCAATTGTGATACGATCGATTGCATTTCACTTGCAAGTTTACAGATGTGAGAATGAGAAAGAGAATGTATGCCAAATGCATATATATGTACCCGTAATCACCCAGTTATACACTCGCACTCACACTCACATAAAATATACTGATTTGAAATCACTCTTGAATGCCATTTCGATTCGCATACACATTATGACGGTAAAGCAATGCATATTGGTAATTTGCAACATTTGCAACTGCACGAATGTACGTACTGAAGAAGCAACATTTAAAGCTCAACTACAAATTCTAATTGCGTGTAAACTCTGATATGAATGTAATTAATTTGGATTTTGCATGTGATACATAGAAGTATGAGCAATTTCTTATTCGATTTAAATTCATTCATTTTGCCGACCGCAAATCGGTTTGCATCATAAATGTTCACTGATAAATGCTACCCAATGTATAACGGTTAGATTTGCATCCGCTTGATTATAAAACAATGTGCTTATCCAATCAAGCTGAGATTAGATTTTGATTTGTAATGCACAACAGCACATGAATCATGAGATTTTATCACAAAATGGGCATCATCACAATATTGCGATAACATTGTTATTACACAGAACGCAATTTCATCTTGAAACACATTTAGGTCATTTTCAAATTGAGAAATGTTCAATAATATGTGTGATGCATGTGTGTTATCAACATTAAATGCCTGTCAATTGCCATTCAAATATTGTCAATGCATCAACTCAATTATTTCATTTACATTATGGATTTTCAGTTTCAAGTAATTAAAGAGTGATCGACATAAACCATCAACAAAATTGCCGTAAAATAAGTTTCTCAATCTCAAGTTCGTCAATAGATCGGTTTTACCAACTTAATTCTCGAATTCCAATCATTTAGTAAATGGAAATACTTTTGTTTGTGGGATAATTGTCATATGCATATTGCATACCATGTGTCGTGATATATCCAAGTAAAACGGTGCATATTGATTTACATTTCAAGTTAATGACGTTTAAACAAATGTCGGGTAAACCACACAGATGAAGTGATACCGTAAGCGCCAAATGCCAATCGTTTATTTCATGGCCAAAATGAAATACCAAATTATATGGTGAACTTATAGAGAAAAACATATAAAAGACACATTCTAAATGAACACAAGTCCCTCAAGCGATCTGTGGAATTTACAAACATTTAATGACAAACCAAAAACATTTACTTTGACATTCGATATTATAAAAAGAAAAAATGTATCATAGTTAAAGTATCACAACAGTTACAATCGCTCAAAAAACATTTTCGTAATATTCGTTGAATAATTCAAATCGATGGAGGAAACATCGTTATTTCAATGAAAATTGTGCATTATTTAATTATTTCGTTCTGGTTTCGCTTTCGAATTTTCTTTTTCTTTCCCTCTCTCTCTCTCTCTCTCTCTCTCTCTCTCTCTCTCTCTCTCTCTCTTTCGCTTTGTGTTTTTCTGTCTCTTTCGCTTTATTTCTATTTTTCTTGTTAAATAAAAATGTATTTGTGTATATTCATGTTTTAAATTACATTGAATATTTCATAAACATGTCGTATTTTGATGTACTTTGGTCAAACTGTCGAGTTATAGGATTTCCTACCATTTCCGAGTGAATTAAGTTCGTAATAACAGTGAAATGACAACGAAAAAGTTCTCTTCATTTGTTTTTTGCATTGCCCACTCTTTGACTTTGATGTACACGTTGCGAAACGAAATATGTCCATTGTTAGTGAAATCGATTGAATAGAAATTCAAATGGTAGTTTGGAGAAGTAGTTTCGTAGTAATTGGAAATTGCTTATTGATAACGCGATGAAGAATGGTCGAATATTGAAAATTTAATTTGATTATGAAAGCGCTTTATAGAATTCAGTCGATTTTTATGCAATTTCTTATTCAATAATGGAGACGACGATGAGTTTAAAATAAGTTGTCTTTTATTGCGCTCAAAATGTACTATATAATATCGCATTGATTCAGAATGAAATTTTCAATGCAAGCGCCACCCAACGATTGAAATGAAAACATATGCATCCTGATATAGGACATTTCCCCTCCAATTGCTCCGCTTTTTATTTCAATAGAAAAAAAATGGAACGTCAATGTCAGTCGTGTGATGTCGCTAATGTAAAAGTGACATTTGATGAATTGTTTGTCCGTTTGTATGTTCAGAATTTTATATGCGAAGTTTCATGTTTTGACATTTTGCTTTCCTTGAAATTGTCATATATTGACAATGATCAAGACAAAAATGGCACCCGCGCCTCATTCAAACACCAAATGAAATTCATCAATTTTTTTTTTCTATTTTTGTCTTCCCATCAATTTGTTCGATTGTAGTGCAGTCGTAAACAAATTGCGTGATTGCCATGCATTTATTATCATCATCATCATCATCATTACAAATGATTGATTCAAATAAAAAAAAAAATGAAGCAGAAGAAGAAGAAATAGAGAAGAATAGTTACCTATATTGCAATTGAACCGTTTCCAAATGTAATTAATTTGTGCGCAACTATTTAGAGCGCGTCTCAAACGTATTGTTCGCTCTTGCGCTTTGAATCATCATTTATTTTTCTTTTATTTTCTTTTGTCGTTTTTTTTTTGCTCTTTCGAGCTAATGTAATTGCTTCTTAGCTCAGCCTCGGCTACATTTCGTGTGCACTTATTTCTTCTCTTTGTCTTCCATATGCAGTTATGCGCTTTTTGTATTTAATCTTTTTTGTTATTGTTGTTGTTGTTGTTGTTGTTGTTGTGGTTGCATTTGTGCAACGGTGCGAATACAGCGTGTTCTTTTCACTTTTCATCGATTTTGCACAGTCAAACGCACAGAATGTACAAGATACATTGCCTCACTGTCTTCGTCAAAATCGGTCGTTTTTTTCAGTAGATGAGCGCATTTGAAGTTTTTTCCTTCTCTGTGTTCTTGTATTGCATCTTCTTTGCATTGAAGAGCACTTTTTCATGCACTGCCACTGATTCACGTTGCATCTTGTAATTATCATTGTTTATTTGATCTAATGCAAATCTCGCGAAATTGCATCAATTCACTCATTCAGTTAAATGAGCATGAAGAATATCAGCCATTACAGATGTACTTTCTGTTGTTTTGCGTTTTGCTTTTTTCATGTCTTCTTCTTCTTCTTCTTTTTTTTCTTTGCACCAAATGATCCCAGACTCATTAAGCAGGTGAACACGTTCGCTCATTTAAATTCACATAAAACAGCACGTTTTTTTGCTGGAGCGGTGACGTTCTTAAGCACGATCAACAGCGAAAGTGAAAGAAGAAGTAGTAGAAAAAAAAAACGCTAAAATATCCAGGAAAATAGTGAGGAAATTTTCATTAATTTAAACGAAACAAGAATTTCTCCACAAATGGAAAAAGAAAAAGAAACTTTCTCATCGTTTTTTTCCCTCTTTCTTTCTCTCTTTGGCGAGGTGCTTTCGCGGTAGTTGCACTAATTGTTGAGTTTTGCTGGCAAGTTTTTGAGATGTTTTCACAATTATCAAGTGAAAATTGTTTTTTCTTTCGTTTTGCTTCAACATTCAGTTAGTTTCTTAACCAAAGCGACAACGGAATTTTTCTTATTTCACTTTGTTTTGTTTTTTTTTTTGTGTGTGTCGCGCAAGTGAAGAATTTGTTCTTTTGCCAGAATAACATCGGTTGAAAAGTGCATCAGAAGTGGTGGAGTTTCCGGCTGAGTTAAAAGTCTTTTTCAACGTTATAAATTAAGAATAAACCGTAAATTTAGTCGAAAAGGAAAAGTTTTGCTTGCTCGTTAATCCCGACAATTTTAAGAAATTCTCGGTTTTTTTCTGTATTTTTTTGCATCTTGGGAGATGGTGAAAATAGAGCACAGTCAACATTGGCGAACGCATATATCATGTGGCTCCCTTACGTTTAGTTAGTTATTTTTTTTTGTTCATGTTTCTCGCAAAAATTATTATTATTATGTATCGCGATTACCACATGAAATTATTACAAAAAGCAATCTTGTAGCATTGCCTAACGCCAGTTCCTGGCGTCGCAATAGTCGGAAAAATTTAATACTCCAATAGAATGAGCTTTTCAAATAGCGTGGATAGAATAACGTGTACAAACAACAACTGACTGAAATCAATATTCATTTTCCTTGATGTTAAGCATGGTGCCTTTCGCTTGTCAAAGATGCGTGCGCACAAAGTATATATTTGTATATGAACAAGTGAACGTTGTAAACATTACTTTTGCCACCGTTTCTGCTCAATAATTAAAAAATCTACAAACATATCAACTTAACCATTTTACTACTGTTTTAACTCGTGCAGCTCATCTTACTTGAAGTCGTCATTGTTGATGATTTCTCCCTTCCATCTCTTGCTCTCTTCTCGCTCTTGCTGTCCATCTCGCTCTATCGCTGTCCTTCTCACTCTCTCTTGTTATCTCTCTTTCTCTCTCTCCCTCCCTCTCTCTCTCTCTCTCCCTCTCGGTCTCTCTCTTTTCGTCTCTTTCTCCCTCTCTCATCTCTCGTGCATGCAGTCAAGTTTTGTGTGTGCATTTAAACTCTTCATTTTGTTGCTGGCAGCTCTTGTGGATTTTATTTCATTTTGAAGTGAAACGCATTAACGCGTTCTGCTTTCGTTTTTGCTCTTTTGTGTGTGTGTGCGTGGTTTTTTTTTTTTTGTCTTTTTTTTTCTCCTTCCACCTGTGTGTAAATATGTTGACTTTTTTTCTGTACACTGCAGACGTTAGCTTCCATTCTGTTCAGAAAGAAAACATTAAAAGCACTTTGGAAAATCTGCACATAAAATACACCATAAGTGGCAGAATGACAGGGTGAGAAGCCCATTTTTGAAACTGGTTAAATGTATACAGCAACAACTTTTACATTGACTTTTAGAAATTTCAAACCAAAAAGTGCTGGATCATTTAAATGTTGTATTTTTAAATAACTTGACAAGGGTTCAAAAAGTTTTTACTAAGTTGTGACGTAACAATTCATGTGTAAATTTCCAAGTTGAATAGTGAATCATCGTCTCATGATACATAAATGGAAGTCAATGTAGAATTGTCTTATTCCAAAAGCAAAAACAAAAAATAAAAAAACGTTAAAAGAAAAGTCAATGTCATAATGTTCTGCATTGATGCCAATGTTCCATTGATATTTAACTAAGAAAATATGTCTCTAGGTCAATATTAAAGTGCAGCCGTTTCTGTTTAGTAATAATTTTTACAATGCAAACATTTACATTACCGAAACGTTTACATTTCGATTTGTTGCAGTCGGCCTATATCATTTATCTCTTGAATGTTGGATGTCAGTGAAAATGTTCGCTCCAAAAACTTCACATAGTCGCCGTCGTGGTTGTCAATATAATTAAATTTCAAGTAAATGGAACGGCAACGAATTTAAAAAGTGAATGTATTTTTCCAAAAGCCATTCGAATTGGTTTGATTAAAATGCGATCAACTAAAAGTAATAAGGAACCAAGTTTTGACAAGGAGATTTTCTAGACTTTAACCGAAACACTGTCTGCCAACATTGACGTAAACAGAACAAAAAAAAAGCCACATGTTATTTTACCAGATATATATATGATTTCTCAACTTTATGCTATGCAGAGGAGGTAAAAATCACACAATGAATTGTGGTTTTCTCTTCGATACCTTTCAATAATACAAAAAAAAGCCGTATGAATAACACTAAAAAAAAGATCCGAAAAAAATTCCAATGATAAATAATATCTCGATTATTCTTGTCTTCTTCTTTTTCCATTTTTTTTTCTCTTGTACGTCGTCGTTCCTCTTTTTCATCTTCACCTTTTTATTTAATGTTGTTTGCGCCTGGATTACGTTATATTGAATACCAGGTAAACAATTCAAACGAAGTGGAACGAAATGACTATCCTGGTTTAGAGAAATTTATCGTTTATTCGAAAACAATTTGTTTTGCTAGCGCAGGATCAATATATCTTTTCGATGTAATCGCATTGAAATCTTCAACATTCATAGACTAATCGAATAAAAGCCTCACATAAATTAAGTAATTCAACTGTTATGTGGACGAGGAATGGCAACAGGATCGATCCAATTTAAACAATTCTGTTGATTTGCTTTAAAAACTCAAGAGTGATTAATCATTTTGAATATTTTCTTTTTTCTTTTGTTCATTTCCATTTTCAATTTTTTCCATTTATGATAAAAGAAGACGGCAAGGAAGCCGTTTATCTTCTTTTCATTCTTCTCTGTTGCTCATTAAAAATTTCATGAAAAACATGGTTTTTATTCACTTCATCTGTTGTTTGGACTATCAATCTGAAGCCATAACAATAATTAATAAACGACGAAAAAAACCTGTGTGATCCGCTTTCAATGGTTGATTGTTAATTCGTTGAGCTGAACAATGACGGTTAACAATGCAAAATAAAGGTGATATTATATTTTCACACAAACACACACACACACACAACAGAGGAAGACAATCTCTCTCTCTCTCTCTCTCTCTCTCTCTCTTTCTGCTGAAAATGAGCTGGATTGTAAAAAAGTTGTCCGTCAATTTTGAAATTGAAGATTCTTTATCAAATGCAACGTAAATATGATTATATTGAATTCATAAGTGCGTGCAGTTGTGGTGTAGTAACCTGGATACGAAAATTATTGTACGTTTTTTCATCTTTTCTTTCGTGCAACAGAATGAATGCGATTACATTGTATTGCGTACGATTGATGAATATAGAAGAATGGCAATTGCAAAATAAACCAAGACGTAGATATTGCTTTTGATATTAAATGCTCGTTCCAGCACGTTCTCTTCGGTTTTTGCAATTGCTTCATCTTCTCTTTCGATTCAACTTTCTTCATTTTCTTGATGTACGTAATACAATCGTATTTTGCCAATAAAATGGTTTATTCTAGCAACAAACCGAATGTTGAAATTCAAAACAAACTAAAAAGATCCTTTTAAACTTACTGTGCGGTTAAATTAAATGCATTTTCATTTGTTTTCCAGAATTTGTTTGTTCAAAACTAAATTAGACATTTCTATGACGTTCAAATATATGGATTAATTTTCTATACACTTTTCGACTTGATGATGTTTTCCATTTGTTAACTAATACTGGAAATTTCAAACGAACTTCATTAAAATTGATACAAATCCCCCTTATTCGTTGGGCTAAACTCAATGAAGCTGTAATTTGAGATTCACATTTTGTATAAATGTGTATGGTATTATGTTAACGACACATGTGTTGATTCCATCATTGAAAATGAAATATTGTCAATTGAAGAGCGTAAATCCAGAGAGAAAAGGAGAAAGAGAGAGAAAGAAAGAGAGAGAGCGAGAGAGAGAGAGCGAGTTAGAGAGAGAGCGAGTGAGAGAGAGAGCGAGTGAGAGAGAGAGCGAGAGACGGCATGTGAGAGACCGAAGAAAAAGAGAAAAGAAAGGGAAAAAAAATAGAGATAGAGTAAGAAAGAGCCTAAAAATACCCCCTAATAAACGACTCTCTGATATCATATGATTGCAATCTAGCACGAGTGCTTACACTATTGAATTAGGGGTTTCTAAAACCAACAGACACCATTGTGTTTTCAAGTGAGTAAACGAGGTGAAAAAAAAAATATTTACATCTACATTGAAAGCCCACATGCGAACGTGATTCCGAACAGTAAACGATTTAAACAGACGAAATAAAAAAAAATCGGCTCAACAGTGAAGTTTGTATTGGTTAAGTGTGAACAAATGGTGGCAAACTGCAATGTAAAATAGAATTACAGACGAAGAAAAAAAAACAGAAATAAAAGATCGCATTGAAATCGTCTATTACTGATGTGCTTACAGCAAAGGCTCATTCCGAATTACTAAGTCGTTTGGCTTCAGTGAAATTTATTGTCTCTGCTCCGGTTCGATTTAAGGCAGCAAAAAAAGTGCACTGGAAATTCTTGAAATTGAAAATCAGTTTGAAAGGTATTAAGCGAACACGTTGCTTTCAAGCTAAAACCCATTGTAATGTGTTAAATGGTCGGTTTGAATATGCTGGCAAAAACCATTCGGTTCAATTCATACACATATATTTCGTATTTAACTGCCGTATTCAACTTTTGTTCTGCGAACATGTGTGTTTGTGTGATTCCAGTATTCGCAATACGACCTTAACGATTTATGGTCGCGATTAAGTGATGACAGAACGCATTGCATTTCGATTTCACTTTTTTTTCCCTCTTGTTAATATTAGTATTATTTTTTTTTTCGCCATCTCAAATGGCAGTTCGCCTGAGGGGATATTTATACGAGACAAAATACGAAAAGAATGAGACAAAACATAGAAAAAACAATGACGCAAAATGTTTTATTCGATGATGTGACGTTATGGTACTTAATCTTGTTGTTCTAGTAGTTAGCTTGTTAGTAGTATCGAGAGTAACAGCAGCTGAAACCCATTTTTCGATAACTCAAACATCTTTATTCAGATTTTGTGGCAACAAACAATTTCACAATTGACTCTAACACTTACCCCTCCTAGCATAGATAAAATGGAATAAATTTTCTAAAAGATAAAACCCATGAATAGCATTTGACTCATAATTTCAATACCCCAAGCGAATCCCTGTTGGGCGTTTTGATTCGAATTTACTTAACGACACTACATTTTATGGGTTAAGGCAATAAATGTTCTTCCAATGCGATTTTTCTCTTTTATTTTTTTATTCATTTCGCAACATGAGTGAAGCGAAAAAAAAAATAATGTTCATAAAATTCTATTTTATGATTTTTGTTGCTCGTGTAATGCAGACGTTCGATTAGCCGATGAGAACAGTTTCTCTCGTTTGCTATGGTCGCTTGTTCACAATCACCATTTCAATAATTTCGAATTAATGAGTCGGCTGCTGTTAAAAGAGAGCAAAATAATGCGACTTCCATGCGATACATGCCTGAATGTAATTTATCAATGAATGAGCAGTTAGCTATAAATATAGATTACTATTTCGATACACGTTCAATCAATGTCTGTAATGGTTATACTTTCAATTGAGGCGACGACAAATGAATGCCTTTAAAAATCCATGACAAATTGGATTGAATAATTATCCAATTAAAACGCATATCGCATTGATTTTACTTTATCATATTGGGATTTTTGTATGGAAACAAAAGAGTTTTTCTCTCTCTCTCTCTCTCTTCTCTCTCTCTCTCTCTCTCCTTTTCAGATTCTCTCTGCATTATCATTTATCTATGTGTATTACTGTTTTTATCGCAGCGTATTTCATAAAAATGAAAGAAAAAGTCAAGCAAAAATAATGAAAAGGAATTGTGTCTCATTGTCCATTTGTCATTTTCAAAATACAATTGATTTTATCGTAGCCCAAAATGTGTATCGACACATTTTTCGTTTGTAAATCAAATTCAATGGTAAAATATAATTCAATTGGGGACATCTTACAATTCGATCAGTAGCTGTTAATTACGTTAAGTATACACTCATTTTCCATTTGGTAATAATTCAAGTGAATGCATTGATTGAGCTAGCACTAATTTATAGCGAACAGTGGTTATGCGAATGCAGTCGCCGTCAATTTCAATCCCAATTTCATTGTGATTGTGTGAATTTTTTTTCAACAAAAACCCCATTATGCATTACTCAACTACGAAAACCATTAAGAATACGCGAAATGGCATTTGGTAGCCGTTTGTTCATTCACTATTCGTACATTTCTGATAATTGTTAAAAATAACGAGTTTCGATCATCGCAAAAGGAATAAAAAGAAAAAAAAAAACAAAAAACATAAGCGTAAAAATAAAAAACGAACGAAAAATACACTGCAATTTGCCAATCACTTAGTTTTCTGGCCAAACTTAACAATTAGCTGTCCGAAGGCAAGTTTCAAGTACACGAGAAAACCATTGTGTACACACGGAATTAAACAAAAAAATCGCACACTGAAAAAGTGATGTGAGAGAATTGCCTCCATCGTGATTATCACTTTAACATGCGCTTGTTAAGCGCAGCAAAATAAAACAAACAATAACAACAATGAAACAAGCACAAACAGCAAACACTCTGCAAACTACTTACGGAAAATGTTAGAAGCAGAAGCCACAACAGGCCAATATTATTGTTATTATTATGCTATTGAACTGATTGCCCAACGCAATTGTATTCTCATTTGGTCTCATGACGGTTTTTTCTTTTTTCTTTTTTTTTCTTCACTTTTTGATTACAGGTCTATGTTCCAGTTTGATTTCACCACTTTTCGCTAAGTGGACTTCCGAATGTATGACGACACATCAACTTGAGATTACCAAGTCGCAATCAAGAAAATCTTTACATTTTGGTAAGTTTCAAATTTCATATATCTATCGATCGAAATTATGCACAATTATGCATAATATATTTATATATGAAAACAACGCCATCCATAATGACCGAACAATGTTATTCATAGCGATGAAATAACATCACATAACATAATATTTGCACAACCTCGTCAATCAAACATTTGTTTAAAATGTACTAATTCACACACAAAGAGTACGCTAATGAAAATGACGACAAATATGCTCATGGATAACAATCAAACATCTTTTGAAATTGAAATGCGATTGAAATGAAGATGAAAGCTCATCACTGAGTGCACTTGTTAATGGAATCACTCGTGAAGAAAATTTCGTTTTTTTTTCTCTTGTTCATTCCGTATCAATCACATCCATGGCTACTGATGAGATGCTTTTTTCCCTTTCTTTCTTTTGAATTGTTCATTCTTTCTTATTTTTGATTTCACATTATTCTCATTCAAGTGGAAAAATCGAAATCATTAAAATTGATTGTTATTTAGGAGTTATGTTTTTACCTTCTTCACTTTGGATAGCAACCAAAAATGATATTAATTCGTCGACAAATCAAAAACATTTGAATTAAATGCTTGATCGAAAATGAAGATTACGTTATGAACGCTAATGAAGAAATATGAGTTGAATTGGGTTCCCGGATTTTTTTTTTTCATCTAACCGCTCTAATTGATTGCCAGCCGATCATAAATTTCAAAAGCGAATCACATTCGTTTTAGGCTATAAGGTCACCAACTGTCTCATTCTCTCACACAAACATGCACAAGTGTGCATACAGAAGTAAAGAATTTCGATGCTCATCAGCCCGTTACTATAATATTCATTTGTTGTGCCGTGTTGTAATTCAGAATGGACTTGAATTATACACAATGGACATTGAATATCGGTTGCCTTATTGTTGGTCAACGCAACTGGCAGAATTAAATTACCGATATAAACAAAAATCCATCACAGAAAATGTGTAGATTTAAGAGATCAGATTTAATTTACTCGTTGCGTATCAAGCACATTTCCAGCGATTAACGAACCATTCGCTGAAAATGATTATTTTCCTTTTTTTTGTTTGTCATAAATACGTGTTCATCTTTGTTTGATTTCGTCGTTCGTTGTGCGTTCTTCTTTTTAGGTTTTTCAATTTATCACTTTATCCAACGTATATGTCATTGATTGTTCTCCAACGTTTGTGTGCAATGAAAATGCGTCCAACTGATTTAATTAAATTTCCATCGTGTACAAGAATCGTTTGTACGTGATACGGTTTTTTTTTTTACAAACGAAGGTGAAGGTCGTCGTCATTCAATTGAAAATTATTTGGTGTTTCAATTGGAATTCCAAAGTTTGTTATTGCTGGTGTTGTTGTTAGGTCGTGCACGGTTGCCAGAGTATCAAAATTGGATCAAACAAACCACTCAATTCTTTTATTCTGTTTCATTTTTTTTTCCTCTCAAACGGAATATTGCATTCAATTTGGTCCGAAATACATTTTCCATGTGAAAATGTTCGCGTTTAAATCCGTTAAAAACGGCTTACAACGGCGAATGTCAATTGCATATAGAGAGAAACGACCAAACCATTTGAATGCTCATAAAATGAGCGCAGGTGACATGATTTAATGAAATCGAATATCAACCAGTGTATGCACAATTTTCTGACACGGGCTCGTGCACCATAATATCCAGCCGGATCATTTACATTCACTTGACTACCTATTTTCCATCATAAAATGAAATTTAATGCAATTTCGTATTACATTCCAAATGTATGCATTTACATTGTGCACATTTATATATATATATGCATTTCACATTTTATACATTTGGTACGAAGTAAAATGTGCGCAATGCGCATGCATAAACATACATTCTAATTTTCAAATCGTTCAATAAACTTCCAACTGCAATTGGAAATGCCAAACATTTGCAAGTGACAAAATGTTGTACACCTGATTTATCAGCAGGTTTTTGGTGACGGTGTTGTTTTGGCCTCACCTTTCCAAATTGTTTGCAATTTGTATGATTTGAAACTTGTGTTGGCAAGTTTTAAAACAAAACTAGTAAACATTCAACTTTCACATGTAAATCACATTGATGCGAATGACTTTTACTCTTCTTTAATTGAATTCTTATCATTTAATACGTCTCGACGGCGACCCTTAATTAATTGTCATGGTCACATTCAAATCAATAAATTTTTCGCAAAACGATTAAGACACGCGGCGATTGCAATCGCTTAGATGATCGTTTGCCTTTGTTTTGTTTTTATTACTTTTTACGTTTGTAGAAAGCATGCAATTCGTGATTTGTGCCGGGCATTATTGTCACACGCGATAAACTTTCGCTTTTCTGTTACCAAACGATATAACGAATACTCAACATCGCACATTTAACGAATGCAACGATGGAAATGGTTACGAAAACGAGAAAAAAAGGGCTAGACTCGACATTGTTACGGTGAATTACATGAAAAAGGAGCGACAAAAAAGTACATTAAAATATCGGAAATAAGGCGCAACATGATATATATATTCATGGTTACGCTTGTTCAAGCGACATCATGCACATCGTCAAAATTTCATTCAATATTTCGCTCAATGGAACCGAATAGGAGGAATCATGTTTGCAAAGCAGACGACAACGCCAGATGAAGAAAAAACAAAAATAAACAATTTCTGAATTTCATTTTATCACTTCATCTATAAAAATAACACACATTCGGCATGCTTCGCAGAAAATGCCAACGAACTTTCAAACATATTTTTAAACAACCGTTTGACTGAACGTCGTAACAAAAATTAAAATGAAAAGACAAGAAAAGGAAAAAAAAAAATAACAACGAAAAACAAATGCGAAACAATTTTAAAAAGCATTTTGGTACTTGGATTATTTCCACAGAAAGCAATGCATAAATCACATCAAATAATGTCTTCTACAGTAGGAGGAAAAAGTGGCATTTTCGTCACTTTTCATTCATGTGAATAAATATGCATGAGCAATAAAGTATTATGAAATTTTCCATGCACAAATCACTTTTCCGCTCAATGAATACATGAATTGGCATTTATCATTTATCGAATTTGAACAGACGAGAAAACAATAGAATACCATAAGCATCGTGTGTCTTCCCCAGATCGAAGATAATCATTGCCCATGTTGGTGCATTCAACAATATAATTTATAGAGACACACAAATAGTAGCCCGCGTAATACTCTTCTTTTTTTCCTCTCTCGATTCGATGAATTTCACTTTTTTTTTCGCCTTCTTGCGTTTGTTGAAAGAGCTTCTATTCCGGGTGTGGTTATTGAACAAAATGCCAAATAATTTCTACCGACATTGATAAACATGAACGTTTCGATTATGTAAGGTGATGACAAACCTGCGCCTTTTACTCTTGATTACGCCTCCACAATTGAACCCAATTCACCATAACAATTGTCTCATCAAATTGAACTACATTCTTATGTCGAAATACGAAAAATCATCGAAATCGATCATCGATCTTTTTTTGTAAATTTAACAATCATTCATTGATTTCGATACAACTTTACCGCTTCTGTCTATTTTTGGTCAAGTGAAATGTCTTCATGTTTTTTTTTTTCTTCAATTGTGAGCGAAAATGTGATTTGTATCCGAAAAATATGCAAATTTTTATTGAAGATTTTTTGCTTTTTTTCTCTCTCTCTCTCTCTCTCTCTATATCTCTCTAATGATTGCCACATATGAATCTCCATTTTTGTCACATGTTATTTGCACTCGACTTAGGATCGTATGAGGAACCGAGTGTTGCCAGTTGGCTTTAACGACATCTCGTAAAGTGATGATGCTAATGATCTTATGAATTTTGAATGCGAACACACTATGCTAGTTATAAATTCAAATATTCCAAGATTTTTTTCTCTTCATGTGAGCCACTTTGCTAATCGAATGCCGAGATTTCAAAGCAAAATTGAAAGAGAAGGAAAAAAAACAAACATTTTTAAATTGCATTTGATTCATGGGAATTTTCTAATCGACAAAGCGGCCACTTTAACGGTTGTTAATCGGTGAAGATGTGCTAGTCATTTTAAATAAACATGAATGAACACACAGTGCTCACACAGTAACTGTGCAGTGCACGTTGTGATAAAGTTTCATGAATTTTTTATATGTGATAGAATTCATTCGCTGTTACCATGCACATACATATATACATACATTCACATTCGCTTTTTAAGCACAATAAAGTAGTTTTGCCATGCTTTGCTTACAAAAGTCCATCTGATCGAAACATATCAAAGGCTTCTGGTATTCACATCGAACCATGATCTCAAAATGCATGTTGCAAAGCTTTTAAAGCACTGTTGCTTACTTGAGATAATTTTACGATTATTATAGATCACATTGTTGTGTTCTTGGTGTAACATGACCCGGTGCAATGGTTTGGCTTAAAATAAAAGCAAATTCACATCCTACTATGGTTTGAAAGCATGCAATGTAACATTCGTTGCAATCATTTGACATTGCAATTTTAACATGATTTTGCTTTTTTTACTCTTTGCCTCTTTTACTCTTTCCATCTATATCTCTCATTTGCTTTCTATCTCTCGCTCTCTATCTATCAGTCTCTGTTACTCTTCGACTCTTTGTTTCTCTTCTACTTATTTTCTGTTTTTCTAAAAGCATCCCTATGGAGTCATTCGACTAAATAGATAATTCAAACGGGTATTGAATCTCATTTTATTTTCGTTCAATGTAACTATATAATGTCTCTCCTACTCCTTTTCCTTCTCTATCTCTCTCTAATTCTCTCTCTCTCTCTCTCTCGTCATCAAAAGAGGTAATCTCGGCCCTTCTCTCTCTCTCTCTCTCTCTTACACTATCTCTCAGTGGGCAAGAGATGACTACATTGCACACAACAATGTATGCGCTCCGTTGGCTTTCCATTAGATTTTCCGTTTTAATTCTCATTATTGTGATTTATCGATATTTCTTCCATCGCAGTGAACGATATAGACAATCCATAAACACCATCGCAACCATCACCAATAAATACAGCAACAATAAATTGGTGCTCTATTTCGCACTTTTCAACATTACTTCATCTCCGATTATATTGCAATTTTTGTGTTTCCTATTGAAACACACATAAATCCTTGTATTCGTTTGTTTTTCAATTATAAGCATCCTGTTCTCATTCTTTCCCGAAGTGTTTTATTCAATTCGATTCTATTACACCTTGTACCAAGCCTCCTTTCATTACAGACGCAATTTTTGCCGGAACAACTTATTATTTAAAGCCACGTTCATGCATTCAACATGGCTCATTGGGATCGTGTATTGGCCTAATAAATCTATTATCCAATTGGACAGGCAAAGAAACAAACGCCCCAATTGACCAGCACATCCCATCGACGGATCAAAATGCTTTATGCTTGTTTCTCCTTTGGTGAAATAATGTAGCGTGCAAAAATAAAAATTATGGTAAAGTTTCAAAAGTCTGCCTTGTAGAGATGTTTATTTATAAAAATCCAATACTACATATAAATTGCATAGAATTCAAGAAAAAAAAACGTATTATAATTCCATCATATAATTTCGAAGTCGACTTTGCGTGAAGTTTTTCAATTAATCTCAGTAATAAAATTGACCGATACTAAAGCTTTCCAAACGGATGTGCTATTTATAAAATCATGACAGGAGCAGTGCGAGAAAATAAGAGAAAAAAAAAAGAATTTTTTTTTTTATAAAAATGTCGAGAGAAAAATTCATGGGATTTTTGTCTGAAAATTTATTTTTAAATTCCAGTGACTTTGTACAACATTTTATACTATTTGTTGTGCACGTTACAGAGAAAAATTTTCGCTTCGAATTTGTATTGTGTTATGATTGAAGTGTGCCATAGAACGTGACTTGTTGTATAAAATACTAAATTGTGTACTTTGCGAATAAATGAAGAAAAAAAAAATGAAACCGAAAAAATTTATTATATAATGGTTACATCTCTGGAGAGAATGTTGCAGAGGCATCGTCATCGTCAACCTGTTTTATGATGATGATAAAATTTATCCGGTTCGAATATTGTACTATATGTCGTGCACATTTGTGTACTCGACTTTCAATGGACGCATCGTTGAAGAAAATGAAAAAAAAAAAAAATCGACACTTCCCAAAAATTTAACTGAACAAAAGAGCAATTCGTTAAAAAAAATATTACAAAAAACCTGCATTCGACATAATGACGATAAAACGTGACAAATTTTCAACAATAATCTGAATTCTTGAACTTGACATTTTTCAATGATTGTCACCTAAGTCTTACCAAGAGAGTATTTGCCGTGTTTCACCTCATCACTTCTATATTATTGTGTTCACGCCGTTGCACGCGCGTTCAACAACACACATCGCCTAGCTAGACTTCGTTGCGAATGTGCACGCAACATTCACAAACAGTGAACCAAATCTTGTTTTTTCTTCTTCTTCTTCTGCTTCTGCTTCGTATTTTTATGACAACCGGTTCTACAGTGTACACGATGCAATGATTTTATTCCCGTTTCGTGATCGACAATGATGCGCTACTAAAGCCATTCCCAGTTCGAGAGCTGTTATTTTATTAATTACACATCGCGCTTGTCGTTTAACATCAAAAAATCGTCTCGATTTTCTTGTTTTCTTTCATTCAATCTCTCTATATGTTTGCTGTCACCCAAGACCAAAGATCAAAATATATAATGGCAATTGAACGACTTAAATTGAAAATCGACCGAGTACACTGTTGGAGCCCAAATAAAATCACTATCAATAAATTTCCTACAACACTAGATATGCTTGAATCTTTTCTTCTAGTAAGAAAATTTCTGTAGCACGATAAATAACAAATAATATTGAAACATTGAATGGGACAATGAGAACGAGCGTCAGAGAGAGAGAGAGAGAGAGAGAGAGAGAGAAAGAGAGAAAAAAGATGAACGAGAGACACACATCGTCCATGTCAATGAGCTTGAGATCCAATTTATGACGATGAATAAAAAATGTAAAACGATACAAGTCACAATCTCATCTACTTATATATCTCAAGCAAATCGACCGGATGCTTGTAAAACCATATGAATTTCTCACGCAGGGCGAACACAAATCCAGTCATAAAACGATGATTGCATTTTATATTTGCCAAATGAAAACGATGAGTTTATTGCTTTTCAAATGTTCATTTGCGTTCAGGGTGCACGAACTATTGTGACCGAGCACCGTTAATGAAATATTATTTTTGTTTTACACGGTGCGGTAAATGAGAGAGATGATGATGATGATGATGATGATGATGATGATGATGATGATGGTAACGTGAATTTGTTGAATTGGAACAAATATTGTCTGTGCACTCTTCGAAACTAAAAATAGATATTTTAATTGATGAGAAATAGTCGATAGGATTAGTCATTGATTGTGCCATTAAAATCAATTCATGTGGTTCATAACGATTCAGTCCCAATGGCAAATATTGAACAACAAAAATCCCACAGTTCACAGCATATATGCATTGAAAACCAATTTCAAACCTCTTTTAGAACTTTACCCAACAACCATCAATTTTAAGTTTATATTGCGTGCATGGCAGCCACATGAATTGACTATATAAATAGAATAATTTTTTTCACTCTCTCGGTTTGTTGAAAATTGAAAAACCACCAACGGCAGTGTCGCTATAATATTTTTCCCGCATATTTGCAATGTTCGGTTCATATTCTTAGCGTTATTAAAACAGCTTTTGATCGTCAGTTTACACAAAAAACGGAATTGCCGAGCTCGATTCTCTAAAATTGACCCCGAATGCGGAATATCGAATTTGTTTTAGCTTTGAGTTTTGTTTTTGCTTTCCATGGTCGCCATTTATTGTTTGCATTAGAGATTCACGCGTGGTTTTGGTCATACATCATCTACGTGATGGGTGCAATGTATTGTGGATAAAAGCAACAGCTCTCAAATTTCCATGCTTGTTGGAATCGTCGCATTTTGCAAATGCGAGTAAAATTATTTAAGGCCAACGGGCCTTTTTTTGCAACTCATACACACACACACACTAACAGAATAAAAGACAAGAAACATTTATATTGAAATGCAAAACTTCTCAACTGAATTTATTTTCTACTTATAGAACAGTTTTGCATTTTATTTTCCTGCTTGGTTTCCTTTTTTCCACTGTTTAATTAATTCACTTGCATAAAATAAAACATTTCTTGCGTTTGCGTTTGCGTTTGCGTTTGTGTTTGTTCTCTTGTTCTTTTCATTGCAAAACAGTTGACTGCCATTCATTTGTTGGAATGTTTTGTGTGCGAATGTTATTTGTTTGTTTATTTGTTATTGTTGTTGTTGTTTTTTTTCGTATCGAGTTTGGTCATAAATTCGTTTTGTTCATTTAAACACAGAGAGCATTTCCTTCTTTTACTCGTTCAACAATTCGATTTGTATAGTCTGTACAGTGTACACATCATTATTATCGGCGCGATAATACAAAGACTTTTGATTGCAACTGCCTGTCGATTCATTCTATGCAATGGCAATCTTCATTCTCTTTATTCAATGAATAAACAATATGCGCCTTTGTTTGATGCGATTTGTTCTTTCTCCGCGTCAATTTCAATTATTGCGTTGTGCGGTTTTCGCACAAAACTAACACAAACAGCAGATTGACGTTTTTTTTTTTTATTCATCGAATGAGAGATTTGCTGTCTAACGAACTAATTTCCTTTGAATGGAGGAAATCAATTCAATCACATTGAATGAATGGATTGTGTGGCAAAAAAAAAGTCGCGCACATGATTTACACTTCGGAATTGCTTTCGTTTTGGAATTTCTTTGTGGTTTGCGGCTTTTTTCTCCTTTTTTTTCTTTTTACAAAATTGTTTTGCATTAGATTTCACAATGTAGTGACTATTGTGGGAAGAGGAAAAAGAAAAAATCGCTATTTTTGCAACGGTATTGCCGCGGGTTCGATGAAACGTATCATACTAATCATTGAACTCTTCCTTTGGCTGCAAAATAAATGCCACTTGAGATATGGTACATGATTGATTGTTTCAGCCTTTTCTTATCGGTGCTACAACTTTGCTATGCGAATAGAATTGAGTAAAAAAAGAACCACTCCACTCAAAATGCCGTTATGAATTTACCTTCATGTATGCGTTTTATGTTTAACTACACACGAACAAAGAACGGAAAAACTGAGAGTATTTATCGTGGCATCTGACTCAATTCCACATGGAAATTTATTACTAACATAAGGAAGGATTTTTTGTTTTCTTTCAAAAAGGAGAAAGAAGAACAAAAAAAGTGTTGCCGCTACATGCAAAGTGTATATAGAAAACACACAATCTTCCTAAGCGCATGAATTATGGACAAAAGCTTAGCGAATGATTTACATCTTAAAATGTAAACAGTTGTTGCCAAACTCTCGACGAACATTTTTCAAGTAATAATTTACGAATGCGAATGAATGGATGGCAAACAAAAAGAGAAAAAAAAAAATAACAGTTGACTGCACCAAAGAAATTATGACTGTCATAAAGATTATTTGATGGCGACAAATCAATCTTATAATGTCGCATAATACCAATTGCATGCATCAAGCAATAATTCGAATCATAGAAGAGGAAAAAAATCCAAGAATTTGTTTCTTCATGGATTTAAATCTAGGAAAAATGAGCTTGAACATGTTTTGAAAAGTCCTTAGTAAAGACATTTTAATGGTAAAAGATGTGTTTGTAATTTTTATTGGTGTTAAAAGTGAAAGAACAACTGCAATTTATCAGTATGAAGTACAATTTCTATTGGTTTCGAATGAAGAGGGGAGGAAAAAAAAATAAATCACAATCGCAAACAATTGTACAGTCAAATGATGGAAAAACAAAGTTTTTACTTTTTAACGACTTGATTTATTTTCGCACAAAGTTCAAGGGAATTTCTTGAATCTGTTGACAATAGCACAATTTGTTAACAAGTATGAACAACAACAAAAAAAAATGTAGTAAAAAAAAAACGTCCAAAATTACATTCACACCGGACATTTGATAGTCAATGGTTTCTCTAGAGCCATTAATATATTCAAAGCTGTTAAAGATTGTTATCAAACAAGAATACTATAAAATGGCAATGATAAATTGTATGTCATGTTGCGCTTGTTTTCAAAAGTAATTTCTCATCAAATTCGAGAGGGAAATAAATGGAAATTATTATTCAAATTGTTTTGTTCTTGCATAATAAGCAGATAAATTGTTGAATTAGAACCCCACTATTCAAAGTCATTCATAATTGATTTTTAAAAGTTTGCTTTACGCAACATTGTAAACATGATAATGACAAAATTTTATAAATGAATTTTTGCGTACGATAACAATTCTAAATTATGTCATTATTTTTTCGATAAAAAAAAAAGAATTTTTTTCCATTCTTTTTTTCATCATTTCTTTCCATTCTTTTTTCAACATTTTTTTCATTTTTTTTTTTTTTTTTAATTTTTTTTTTCACATTTTCTTTCAGATATGAATTGCGTGGGAAAATAAGGGAAATTTTTGTGTCGAAACCAAACGAAATTCATTAAGGTAAGTGTGAAAAAAGTGACGTTTTCTATTTCAAAAAAAAAAAAAAAACGTTTCAATGTGCATTGAATGATTGACCAATTTGAAAGAGCAAACGTATAAAATACAATTTGAATATAATTATTGTGAATAACTAGACTAATTGTTGATTTCAATTGTGTTGTATAATAATTCATCAATTAAATTAGTAATGTCACATGAGAAAAAAAAAACCATGCCAATTCAATGAGCAATTTGTGCAAAAGACCGGAAAATTAGTAAATGCATAAAGCGTCTGCATGTTTTTTGGTTTGTTGAAGCGCACTTTACTCGTTATAAAATCGAATTTCATTTAATTTATTATCATTCATAAACAATTTATGTGCAAATTCAATTTCAACGACAAACGAAAGAAAAAAACTTAATCATAAAACGAAAATCGGATGCCGCGACATTTTAATTCTATTTCAATTGTTTGATGTCAAATAGAGTGCGAACGAAAAAAAAAGCAAACAAAGGCAACCGACGAGATAAACAAACACTGAACACGACAATGTGTAAAACAAAATGTGATGGATAGTAACAGAATCATCAATTTATAAATGAAAATCAGCTCTTGTGCGTGTTGGATCGTTTAGCAATCAAAATACGTGTTAGAGCATCGAGACAATGTAGTGTTGAGGTCGTCGCGTTTAATCGCTTTATGATTTTTACAATAATGATTTTTTGTTGTGACAAAAAAAAAAAAAAAAAAAAAAATGAAAAAATAGAGAATAATATACCGATCGCATTATAACATCAACAATGTTAAATTACAGTGAAGATGGATGATATTTCGATGGCAGTAAACGATACTTATGGCCCAATATGGTTGACAGAACATAAAATGCAATCAATTCAATTCCCATGCGAATGAAATGCAAACACAATAAACATTTTAATGAGAGAGTTTTGCTTTGATTTTACTTTTGATTCAACATTGTTACCGACTTGTGATTTATAAAATTACCGATTTTCTCTCAACTGTCATTAATAAAAACAATTCGATTGATGATGCTTTGATGCATTCCATTTCCAAACAAAATTAATTCAATGCACTTGATGTGCTTCGTGTTGAATTACATTTCAATTCAATTAAAATGAATGGATCGTTGACAACGATGTGATAGGACGCCGCACCATGTCAGCGGTAGTTTGTATCATTTCGTTTATTATTATATGAAATAATCGCAAAATTCTTGAAATAATCATGGACCATTGTATTCGATGAGCAATTTTCATGATTTCATTAAATCATAAATGAACAAAAAAAAAAAAAAAAAAAAAATTTATTTTATAAAAGAACCATTGAATTTTTACAATGCGAATGAAAATGTTATTATGTAAAATTCAAGTGATTTTTTTATTCGTGTGCGGTTTTTTTTTTTCATTTTGTTCTCTTTGTGTTGATCACATTGTATTTGGTTAAATGTGGAAAGTTCTGTATCATACATACCAAATTCCAGTGTGATAAATGCGCATCAAATGACGTGAATTAGATAATAATAATATATAAATTGCTTCTGTATCTTAATTTTTGAATGATTTAAATGAATTTGAGCTGCCCAAATTTACACATTTCCTTCGGGCGTCATAAATAATGCGTTGGGCGTTCATTTTATTCAGATGAATCACATATATTGTCCATATGAAAACATAGAATTAACGCTGATGATGAAATATGTTTGATTTATGATCTGTAACCAAAATGAAATAGAGACTGTGAACATGGCTTTGTAGCCATTTATCAGTGTGGCCTCGTCGTCGACATTTACATTCTTCTATTGGGCATAAACATCATATGGCCATAGCACCCAGAATGCTTCCTATTTTATTTGAAATGTATTTTCTTCGCATTTTTTTCAAAAAGAACTTTTTTCTTTTTTCAATTTGAACGAGTCCTTCGGTGAAAGAAAATGGAAAAAAAAAAAATACGAACAAAAGAAAAATATGTGATTCAACATGCTATTTGATGCTTTAATGTTTCATGCACGAAGTAACCGTAAAAAAATGCACAATTCACATCGCGAGCCAACAAAGAATTGATCTTCACATTTAGCTGGCGAACATATGATATTAATTGCAACAATCCGTGATAATATGCATCAAATTCCATCTGGCGATCGTACGAACCGATTAAATTGCATCTTGCCGATTGAATTTATTGCACGAAAACGTGGCTACTGCACGCTCATTCTCTCACTTGCCGCACTTTTTGTTATTTCCACAGAATTCAATGAAAATGGTAAAAAGACGATAAATGACAGAGAGTGAGGGAGAGAGCATGAGCAGATGAAAAAAAATACATGCAAAACTAAATAAATGCCCAGTTTCTTTCTCCGGTATTGTTCCTGAAAAGAACTCCGACTGATTGCAATTACAAAACTTCCGACCGAGTAACTGTTGAGTTTGATGCGAGCATTGTTGTTATTTGCAAGTGAAATAAATAAGCGCAAATCGACTACATGAGTATATTTCCTTTTGATTCCGTAATAGAAAAATGCCGCAAACCAGACAACAAACAGAGAAAAGAGAAGAAAAAAGAAGAAAAGAAGGAAAAAAACTCCTCATCGAATGCTTCTGCATTGAAGTCAACCGAGAAGAGGTAAAAAATAGTAGCAACAGCAACCGAATGAACGGAGAGTGAAAGATAAAAAAAAAAATTGTTCATCGGCAAAAATGCACCCAATTTATTTACTTTGTACGTCGATTGTGTTTTGTGTTGGTTGCCGTTTTTCTTTGCTTCTTTTAGTCCCGCGATATCGAAAATAATTAATCTTACGCAACACAACAAAATTTTGTGTGGCAAAACGACAACGAAAAAGTAGCGAAAAAGCAAACGGAAAAAAAAGTAGACGAAAACTGAGTGGCAAACAGCATGCATCATCCAAATAAAAACTTTTTCCACCAGAAGAAATCCAAACGAATAACTCGCTGCAGAAGAAGCACGAGAGTGGAGACAATTTAAAAGCAAAAATAGCGAGAAAAATATCTTTTTGTTGTTGATTATTTTTTTTTTTCCTTCATCGTCTTTTTCAGGCAATTTTTTTTTTTCTTTTTTTCCTTTTGCTTTTCATTCTCTCTCACCAGTGTGTATATTTCTTTCATGACTGCTTCACACAATCCATCTTCGTTTCACATTTATTTTGTAATTTTCTGCAGCGGGCGTTTGTTTTATTTCGGTTGATTGTAAGTGCTTCATCTATTAGGTTATCTTGCAAAATGGGAACTTCTTGGCATTCTTAATTTTTCGTCGTCTTCTTCTTCTTCTTCTTCTTCTTCTTCGGTTTGTCGCTCTCGTCATTTGATTTCCAAGCTTAAGACATGACTTAGGCTGCAAATCATTTGGCAATGTTATAATAGGATCTTATCGTTGAATCTATTTCGTGTTCAATTTAATTATTCACCATGAAAATGGCCACAGTCGACCTCACTCACTCAAAGCAAGAGAGAATTTAATCGGCTGTGCAACCAAAATGAAAACATACACCGCCACATGGAGATCCAACACAAAGCTCACTAATTACATTTGTGGTGGCCTATATTCAGTGATAGAAAGAAGAATGTATGAATGAATAAAAAAAAATTTACTGTTCTACTTATTATCGATGCATTACATGCGCTCTCTTAGCTCAACAGTTGCTCTTCTCATGAGATACTTTATTGCTAAAAGAATACTCCATTGCTAAAGATTTCTAGAGCAAATTTACTCGGTTCTATAACACATATAATATCGATAAGAATGAAGATGCACGAAAAGTTTGCAAAACCATTTACTATGTTAAATTTAAAATGTAATTCTAGCGATGATTTTCCATTCCATGATTTGTTATGCACATTTTTCAAGTGAGACACATAGAAATTGCATTTTAACTTTCCCACGAAAATGAAAAGAAAATTCCGACATCGAACGAAGCGACTTTTTTGTTTTGTTTTTCTTTTATCTCAATCAGTTTATCTTGAATGTGATATGCGTATATAATATTTTCATATCGCATCTTTTTTGCAATGTCTAAACAAAATGCCAACACTGATTTATTGATAAATAAATGGAATATGATACGCTTTCTGAACGAAACAAATAGTATTACATGTTCATTCAGCTACATATTTATCCAAGTTTCAGTTTGAACGTAACACGCACTCATACAGCCAAACAGGTGAATTGTTGTTTGCAAGAATGCTCAAAATAACAATCAAACTCATTTTTATGATTTACGATTCACTTCATTTTTTTTTTGTCGTAGTCTTTTTTCGTCGACAGCCCACGAATTATTTGCCCTTTTTCGTCGCACTCTCTCTCTGTCTGGGTCTGTGTCTGTGTCTATGTCTACGTCTGTGTCTGTATTTATTTGGAATTTAAGCGGTGGCGTACCTTGTTCCCAACTCACTGATCATAGGTGGTTTGGACACTTACTCTCAGCATTATATGCACGTGAAAATAAAATTAATTAGAGCCTGAGACTGTGTTGACGACTACATGACAGTTCAATGTTTGATATTCTGTGCATACACAAAAAAAAAAAAAAAAAAAAAAAAATTTACGCTCACTGCACCGTCAACAATTTGACAGTTTCAGTTCACCCAGTAATTTTTCCAAAAAACAAACACTGACATACTAATCCATAAAAAGCGAGCATAAGCACATGCATACATCAGCCTGGGAAATCAAGATAATCATATATGATATGGATTGAAATCTATGTTTGTTTCTACGTGAAGCAACGCCACACGTAAAATCAACAAATACAAATTACGTATAAGCAAAGTTGCGTGGGATAAACAAACCACAAATTCGATAAATTTCTATCGATTGTATATAATAGAAGAAGAAGAAGAAGTAAAAAAATCCATCGTCATCAAATCGGTCAAAATATTTGTGGGAAAATGGCAAACAAAATTGAATTATGAAATCGAAATGCGCAAAATTACATCCGGAATGTTTTGACAAAAATTTAGACATAGCTCAACTCAAAGCTAAACTTTTACATTCATAACACAAACTCGGTACAATAATCAAATTAAAATTATATTTCGAACTAATTACGGTGATTCCCATGTCATCCAAATGAATATTATTTCTGCATTGCCAGAGATTTACAAAAGTGTCGTAAACCGCTGTGAATATACATTCGTATAAATGTTGTGAGCGGCATTTGTAATGAGCAAACGAGAGTGAAAAAGAATTAGGTTTTTCTCCACAGAGAGAAAATGTCGATGAAGTTTACATACAATGGGCTCACATCGGGTGGCATGACAAGAATGAGACAAATTTTCAGTAACTAAAGAAGCATAAATTATGAATGCTGATGTTTTGCAATTGATGAGATCTGTCATTAACAACGCGCTACATGATTTTGAAAAAAAATTTTGTTTTTCAAAAACGTTTGACCAACACAGTGCCAATGGCATCACTCGTAATATGTATCGAATTCAATTTGATTTAACGCCAACGAGATAAACGACAGATCAACGATGACAGCTCCACAAATTTAAATGACCGCCGCGAAGCGCCATTGCCTGTGTAGTTTCGGAAATAGAAGTGAGGGAGGAGAGAGAGAGAAAAACAGAAAAAAAATTAATGGTGAAATTAAGGTTGTGACAGATTATTGTTCATGAGCACTTATTTGGGTGAAGGATTAAATACTTTTTTTTTCATCAGACATTAACATGCACTACTCAAGCTTGCACTACTGCAAACACCATTTTAATTTGGTTTAATGGAAAATCTCAACTTTTCCCATAATAATATTTGTGTGGGATGCTTATTATGACAAAAATTTAATTTGCGGTACATTTTTTATCGGAAAAATAGAATCCCGTCATCTACTGTTCTAATATTTATTATGGCCAAAAGAATAATAACAATATTAATATCCCTGTAATTGGGCCAAACGTAAAGCTCCAATTATTCTCATTCTTGATCGTAAGCCATCAACGGATAAAAATGTTCCATTGCTGTAACATTGGATTTGTGTGGTGCTACTGACGGCTCCCTCACCATAGTCACATACTAACAATTCGTTTTGGATGTGATTTTACTTGATGTCATTGTTCCGTTGTTGTATTTCTTCTTTATTTTTTTTTTCCAATCCATACCATGGTCAGCAGTTGAAAACAAACAAAATCCTCGAAATAGGGAAAAAATACCAATATGTTTGAATAAAATCTATTCATGCGCTGGCTTAACATTTACGCATACTTCTCGGCAGTAATCCGGTCTCGTCGTGAAATGTGACATGGCTAAACAAAACAGAGAAATGTATTAAAATTGCTGAACAAATAGACACACATTCACATTCGCACATTCGCATATTACATATGGCAACAATGGACAGCCGTGTCGCATAAAAGAATGAGCAAACAAAAAACGACACAAATTGTTTTGTTACGGCAACATGCAAAATTCTCTATGGAATCGACCAACCAATGTGTGCAAACTCTCGACAATTGTGCGAGTATTGTAAGCAACCAAAGGAACGATACACAAATAAACAAATGAAAAACAAAAAAAAAAAAAACAAAAAACAAAAAATAAACTACAAAAATCGACAGTATTAAATCCGGAGCAGAAAACTCGAGCGCATAGACGACATTTATTGGTATTAAAAACATTTATCGTATTCTATTCTGGTTTAGTGTTTTGGCTGCCGCTGTTGCTGTTGCTGTTGCTGTCGCTGTTGGCTTTTATGCGCCAGTCTTTTTCGGTTGTGAATTTGATATGAAACTGAAATGGCATGTCCGTTGCGGCATAAAATTGCATCGTGTGTGCATTTCGCATCGGCGAACGAAATATCAAGAAACCAAGAAAATAAATTCGTCCGATTGGCAACAGATGAAATAAACATTATTTTGTGTAAAAGTTCTCTCTTTGTATTTTATTTGGCCGATTGCAAGTTTCTGGTTTCCTATTCGGTTGCTTTATTTAACTATCGTTTCACTTGTGATTTTTTTTTTGTTCTCTTTTTCTCTGCACTCTCATTCTTCCTCTTCTTCTTCTTCTCTTTGTTGGCTCGTGTACCACAGCATAGCTGAACATTTAAAACTGAACACTGAATACGGAACATTGAAAGTGCAAAATCACATGTTAAACTACCGATATATGTATGGCATTTTGTACGCGTACATCGTTTATCCATTTCGTACATGGAATATTTGTCGGTTTTCATTTATGCATCCGAAATTGTGTATGTACCATTTTCAAATTCTGTTTCGTTGTTTTTTTTTTTCTTCTCTTCTGTCTCTTTCATCTTCTGGTTTTTCGATTTTTACTGCACATTCTTAATTGTTGCTTTCTGCATTTGTATCACTCGTTCGTATCTAGTCTTTTCGTCGATTTATAGTGCAATTAAATGGTATGTCCATGCCAAATGCATGCAACTGTTGGGCACATTCATTCGACATCGACAATGATTTTCTTCAATTTCAATTTTATTGACATCATTTTATACTCAATGTTTGCGATGAAGAAAATATTGTTGTTGTTTGCCATCTGAAATTGCATACATTGAATATTTTTAAAGCCAAAAATAGCCCAAAAATAATTGGTGATACAATGAAGGCAAATATGTTGTAAAAATGCAAAATGTTGTACATTGCAAGTCTCATTGAAATTAAAAATTCTTCATCACATTGATAGCTCTCAATTAAACCAACTTTAAATTGATTCGAATGAAATATTGCTTCACATCTATGAAAGAAAGTAATTAAAAAAAAAAAAAAAAAAAAATATTCAATTGCTTTGCATCAGTAAAAATAAATAGTTTCAATGACAGCCAATTTCATGGTATACGAAAATATATTTCAATCTTATCTGCCATTTAGCACGATCAAAATTCGAAACTGGAAAATTCAATGTGGCCAAGCAAAAAAATTCCAAATTTCCGACAAAAACTCACAAAGATATCAGCGGGATCTTAATTGAATTAATACTAAAAGCACTAAAGTTTGTGTATTCTTTTTTGGCTCTGCATGAGTCAGTTGATATTTTCGGTTCTTTATTTATTTTTTGATTTTTTTTTTTTTTTTTTGGTTCGCAAATGTTATTTCCACCAGGTTGACTTTCAAGATTGATAAAGTCAATTGTTAGAAAAAGTCAACAACGATTCTGGCTTTAATCTGGCTGTCTGAATTGTAAATTCATGCTTCTTGATATTTAATTTTATTTCGTCATACAATTTTTTTTTTCCTCTCTCGAGAATCTTAAAGAAAGAATTAAATGAGAGAATGATGTTTCAGTTCAGCAATTGATGACAATGATTTAAGGTTTGAAGCAAAAACAGCTACTGTTGAGTTATATCACATTTAACGCCTCGCAGCGGGTGTCGCATAAATCTTAAAGATGATTTAAAATATACGATGTATTTAAAATACGTCAATGAACTTACCAGTCGTCTATCATACAGATTAAAATTAACACAATGCAGTACACACCGAACAAAAGGAATATGAACTAAGGTTCCACATCATTTGAAATCGGATTACGTTGCAAAATAAGAAAACAAAAAAAACAAAACAAAAAAAACGACACCGTCTGAAAGGCAATTTTATTTTCACTATTTATGAATGTGACATCTTTTTTTCATGCATTACATCAAAGCAAACATTGTCATTTTCCCTTTGATAACATTGTAAACGATGAAATGACTGTGGAATGCTGCTTATCTTCAAATCAAACAATTGGCTTTTAAATCAAAGTTGTCGATAGCTAAATGTATGCATAAGTAGCATCAACGTGCTCTTCGTGTTTTTCGTAGTAAATTGATACACGGTCAATTAATTATTTTCAACGAGGCAAAGTTGCTGAAGTTGCTTTTTTTATGCGTTTAATGTTTTTTTTTTTTTTCAAAGTGGAAAAAAGTGATTTTTACGGCATTCTAATTTTATCCTTGAATGTATATTGATTGAAAGCGTATTTTTTTTTACGATCAACATTTCCTGGAGCCATTGAATGCCATTTCGTAGAAAAGTTGCAATTAATCAAAGATAAGCATGTTTAAATGTGAAAATTTCCATTTTATTAAAGTACAAAAAAGGTTCTGAATCCAGCACTCGACACACTGACATTTCAGCGAAATATTCGATAAGATTGTATACCAAAGCTAATTATTCTGTTGGATGGTTGTGTGTGCGTTTTCTTTTGTGTGTGTGTGTGTGTGTGTGTGTGTGTGTGTGCGTGTGTATGCATCATTGCATGTCTTATCGACATGGCTCATGACAGTGCCACGAGCATAAAATCGGTCCATAAATGGCAGATTATTTATAGATGCTGGGCTAGCATTTCTTCAACCGCTGCTTCTTCTTCATTTTCTTAACTTTTCTTTAAATCCATTTATTATTATTGGTTTTTAATGGGTTGTTAAAGTTATTCAGTGATGCACGTTGTATCGCATAAATTTGCGTGCTAAACAAGTGCAACTAACAATTAGAGAGAGGGAACGGCCTTAATGTGCGTCGCACCTGAATATACGTGTGTACGATATAAGGATGCCAGTCATTGATTTAACGATGATTTTTATGCATTGCTATCTGAGCTAGCGTTGTGTATGTTGTATTCTAGGAACTTTTCATTGCAGATCACTTCAAGAATTAGTTACAATCATTTCAAAAAATAGAATGGATATGGTTTGTTCAACTTTAAGGCCATTTGAAAAATGCGCGTACATGCGGTGCAAAAACCAAATTCCACATAGCCGCGATGGAATAACTGTGATATCCAGTTTTAGTTGGTTGTCAATGTGTATACTATATACTCATTTGTGAGTTAAACCCCATATTATTGTTTTTTGTTGTTGCTCTAGTCGTTTATTTGCTTGTTGTTTTTTTTTCCCATTCTGTTGCCATGCCCGTTCAATTCGAGCACATCTCGCATTGTAAACAGATCAATGTTAAAAACGTGAAAGATGTGCTAAGAATAAATCGACTTGATGCCTTAGATATATACTATATGAGAAATTTACTTGAGAACTTGATTTTCGAAATCAAATCCAATACTAAAACTGATACGTCTTTTTACCTACATTTCGATTTATTTGACGCATAACCACGGAACGCTATTTCTATTGCAATTGAATAAACAACTGATCTTCCTCTCAATCTATCGTTTTGTGTGAGTGTGTGAGTGTGAGTGTGTGTGTCGACTTCGACGACTCTATGGATTCCTTGAAGTGAAATTCTACTTGAAATAACGATACAATGCCATTGCCTGTTAATCTCAATGCATTTCAAACGGCCAATGCAGACTGGTATTGAATGGTGTTGCGTCACTGAACATATACACATTGGATTATTTATCTTCTGCTTCACATTGATTCTATTCATTTTGTTGCTTATCATCAACGTCGACAAGCAAACAATCTCAAGAAGAAGATATTCTATGTAAACAAACACCAAAACCAGTCACACACTCTTTCTCTCGTTACCTCTTTCTCCTTTACTAGAACATCGTTAACAAAAGTTCAATAAGGAAATCATTCGATGGTATAGTCTTTTCGATGCATTTTTGTTGCAGCTCGTGCACAAAACAGTTGCACACTGTGTACATGTATTAGCGTTAAAACATAAATCAACAGAGTGGAAAATAAACAATGACGGAAAAATCGTATGTTAATTCCTTGGCGTCTATTTTGGATTATGAAAAATCGTCTTTAATTTCGTTTTTAGATAAACTAAAATCGATGATGTGCGTTCTTTCTATTTATTTATTTTTTATTTTGATTTTTAAAAACAAACATCTTTCATTCAATACAGACTGAACATACACAGATTTTATGTTGGGTTTCATTTCTATCTGAATTGTTGTACAATGATTACAAGTACTTTTACCTTTTTCCAGTGCACTCAAGTGGGAAAATGGCTTGAAATGGCTTTCTTCAAAAAAAAAAAAAGAAAAAAAAATGAAAGAGAAAAACATAACAACAGATTTTTCAACCTAAAACGATCATATTACTCATCAAAACAATTTTTCGATCGCATTCATGCAAACATATACACATTAATTGAGGTACAATTATTTCCACTAAAGTTCATTTAACGTGCCACAGAATATTTTTTTTTTCGTTGTAATGTGAAACGATAGAAGTGTTTAACCCGTGATTGAGTGAATGTCTTGGAAGATGAAGTGAAAATGATGGTTTAGGCACTTTTTTTTTAAAAAAAAAAATAGAAGCAATAAACTCTCTCGACGATGCTCTTTTTGTATTTGGCAAATGCATCCGCGCCATATTGCTACTCTGTTTTTTGGATTTTGATTGAGAAACAATTGCATTCATTATTATTGTTATCCATCTAAATGGTGGCCACTTTTCTGGTTCATGATTGAACAAAAACTGTTTATTCGATAAACACATTCCGTGCTGAGATTGAAAGCAACTGTTTTTTCTTCTTCTTCTTCTTCTTCTTCTTCTTCTTTTTTTTCGTTTTCTCAAACATTCATTTCATTGACTTAAAATCCAATTCGTATAAGCTGTGTACTTTCATCAAAGCCAGTAACTCACGAAAAAGGAATAAATTCTTCAAAGAAATAAAAAAAATGTATGGTGAGTAAATAATGCTGAGTGCTAAAGTTAACTACTCAGCAGATTGGTGTGATAGGGCACCGTACAGTGCACACAAATACCAATTTTCATAAGAGATTATTTGATTTTCATGTATAACTTGATGAAACTGGATTTCGGTAGATCAATCAACGCGAGTAATGTAATAAACATTGTTTCCCATTCAGCAGTTTAAACACATTGCATTGCATTGCATTGCTTTGCATTTTCACAAAACAGTCGCAAATAAATTCAAAAACTAGCAAGTATTTTCCGTTTTGCAGCAGCAAATTTAACCAATTCAATCTGTGCACATTTGGCGGCTGCTTCAATCTTCACTTGAAGTTATTTTATACTTTTAACTTTATTTCAATTGATGTTCGTAAGATGTAAGTTTTCCTGTTTGAATTTTGTTTCTTGTTGCAGCAGGCTTTATATCGTGTGATAGAGAACATTAGCATTATGGTATTATAAATAAATATTCTCTGTCGATGAAGCAACCAAGTAAACATATAAAATCAATGTAAAAGCACCGTATACTCAAGTTGAACACAATTCAATAAAATGTTTGAGTTGTGAATATTTGTGGTTAATGGTTCTTTGGCAAGAATCTAATCAAATTAAAGTGCATTTTAAAGTCAAAAGATAAAAACGAAAGACTAAGAATATAGCAACGTGTAATTTGTTTACCATATTTCAACCACTTGAAGAGTGGCATCGTGCCGTGAACACGTTTTTACTTTATGTTTTAACGTGCATTTCTTTAGTAAAAATTTATGAACGCTAAAAAGCCAAACGAACGAATGAATCAAGGCACAATGATGAACAAAGACCGGGAACATGAGAACAGAGGGATGCAATTTACTATATGATGAACTGCATACAATATTCGAACCGACAGCCCTTTAGTTTTTTCTTCTTCTTTTTTTTCCATTTCGATCGTAACGAATGGCCAACAAATTTATATGCAAAGTTGAACGAACACGAAACGAAGCCACGATTTTCCGGCAATGTAATTTTTCCATTCGCATTTTTATTTTAAAAGTAATGTCGGATTGAATAAGGTGCAAAATTATTTTCTGAACAAAAAAAAAATAGTTACAAATAGAAAGAGAAAATCCCTGTTTTGAATGCTGGTTTGCATTTTAAGTAAATTCACTTTGTAACGAACCACCCGTAAAATGCAGTGTTGTCAGCTCGAGGTGCAGTCACAATTGCAAATTTACCTCAACCACGGAAGTGTTCAAATGCTCAATTTAAATCACAAATTCACTTGAAAAAACAGAAAAAATTCACAAAAAAAAAAACGAAAAAAAAAAAATCAAATTCAAAGGAAGAAGTCGCACGTAACGAGAAAAAATCCCAAAAAAGACGTCTTAGTACGAATTTAATGCTGGTCGATAGAATCTGGTTTGGTTACCTTGTATTCATTGTATTTTCATTCAAATGCAACTTTTTTTCATCGCTTTAGTGGTTTCTATGCTACAAATCCTTCTTATACAGTTTTTGCATTACAATATCGTTTGGGCGTGGATTAAGTTGATTTCTATAGATATTGTAATATGGTGAATATTTCGATTCAAATAAGTTTCTTTTGTGATTTATTTTGGTTAGAAATGTGATTACCGGGCGCTTTTTTGGCACTTTGAATAGACAGCTTACCGAATCAATCTGTATATTTATACGGAATGAGTGTCTTAATATAGTTTGAGAATTGCATAACAACCGCATTCAATGGAATTTAATATTGAAGGATCACAAACGTAAACATCTATTGTGTAATTTGTATGAGCGAGACATTGATCTATAGCTATAGTACAAATTTAAGCGATATGACATTATACGAGCAGAAATTCAGATTGTATGACACGAAGAGCATTTTCCAAGATAAAATTCATATTGTTTAGTAAGATTTATAGATTATTGCTGAGAGCTTCTTCACTTGTACTATTAAAAGCTTTTTCATCTTCTCGTTATTTAATTTGATGAATTGCAAACATGTAAATTAATATACATGTCGAACATCTTAATATACTTTTCGTTGGTAAGCCCATAAAAGTTGATGAACGAAACATGGTTACTCATGCTCAATAATATGTGGCCAAATGTCTGGATTCACGAATGTAATTGTGGTCGGATAATGCAATTCATTTCATTCCATTCCATTCCATGCATAGTTCAAACACCTTTCATTTATCTGAAAACCGTATTGAGGCGGAAAAGTTTCCGCGTATTTGCAAAACCATTTCAGTTAAATATCAATAATTCAACGTTGATTATTGCATGGGTGAAATTGAGATGTGTGATTCTGTACACTGTATTGTAATGTACAGAAAAGGTAATATTTTGTCAGAGCCGTATTGCTGCAATTGTATTTAGCGGTATTTGCAAGTGCAAATGCATGAAATGTTCGCATTTGTGCATACACAGGAATTGCGATCATAATGGTATGGTGGTTGTTGTTGTTGTGCATCGTTAACCATGCAAATAAATTTTGGTGATAACAAAACTACCGAAAATATTCCATTGAAAGCTTTATTTGAAAAATTCGAAAACTGGTTGAAATGGTTAGCAGGCCGCTTTTCCAGCATCGAAATGATAATTTCCATGTCAAACGTATGCAATCTCTAATCAATGCCGCTTCATTTTCATTATACTCTTTTAGATGTTAAAATACAGGCATTTCAAACCAGTTTCCATTTTGCATAATTACAAATAAGCGGAACACTCGTATCATTCTCGCTTTAGAAATGCAGTTGAAGAAATGCTTTAAAATTACAAACATTCTCATACTCTCTATCACATTTTAATCGCACATTGTAATAGGAAATTCTTGGAAATTTCTCTTTCTCTGCATGCGTTTAGAGCATTCTTTGCCCGATGGTTCTCTTTGTATATTTTATGATGAACCAGAGAGTCAATGGTATTTATCAATGCATTCTTATCTGCTTGTTCTTTACTTGCATTCTGTATAGAAATTTGACGAACAAAAGGATTAGTAGTTTGCTGATTTTAAAGAGATTTACATCATTAATTTGCTGGTTTTTGAGTAATATAGAGAAAGAAAACATGAACCGCTTTCGGCCCATTCTTTATGATGAAAAGAATATTCCAATACAGTCAGCAACAGAGAGAGAGAGAGAGAGAGAGAGAGAGGAGAAGAGAGAGAGAGTGAGAGAAAGAGAAAATGTAAATTTCAAGTAGTTACATCATTTATTTTGTCCATTTTCGAAACATCCAAACATAAAACACATTTCTTTCATTTTGACTCACCAAAAGTGCCAGACATTGACGTTCAAATTTAAAATTATGCACTTGCAAACACAATGGTAACCAATGAATTTCACATCGAAATATACATTTTTCGCATTTCGCATGCACATATTTCACTTTAGGCCGATTCAAATGCAGTTATGCATGAATGAAACGTGCCTCATAAGCTATCCAAATGGAATTTTAAAGACCAAAAAAAAGAGAAAAAAAAAAAACATTAAACAGAAAGAAAAATTTATGCAAAAGAAAGAAGAAAAAAACATTATTTCGAATTTCGAAATATGTATGGCAATAGTAACGTTTCAATGATTCACAGTCATTTGCGTTAAATTGCGTGAACAAACGTATGAACAGTAGCCATGTAGTAAATGATTTAAATGCAAATCAACGAATTTTCACAGGCGATTGTTTTCATTTTTTCTTTTTTTTTTTTTTTTGTTTTAATTTCGTTGCTATTATCGAAAGCCGCATGGTCACGCAATTTGAATGCCAGATTTTCGATAAAGTTCTATCAAGAGAGGAAATGATATTGCGAATCAAGAACCTAACCGATTGAATTGAAATCGATTCACCAGGAAATAATGTTAATTATTCAATATACATTTCTGGCTTTTTATCACATCATTGTTTCATCGTCATTGTTATTTAAACCACGATTTCATGACCTATGTTCGATTAGTGAACGAACAAACTTGTCACCTTTTTCGAAACGCATGAACAGACGAATCAATGAAAAAAAGGGGAAAAAAATTCATCGAAAACGGCGATGAATGGGCACATTTCTTCTACTATGATCACATATTTCTATTAATAATTATTGTAATCGTTTCATATTCATTTGCTAAGCGAATAAATAAAATTCGTCTTCGTATGTATGACAAAATGTTATGCGTCAAGGTCATAGGTTTATTTTTTTTTTTTTTTTTCAAGCAAATATTCTGAATATTTTTATTGTCATTTTCAAGTCCATTAAGTTTTGGCCCAAACATGAGATTTTATTTGGCACTAATGATGATAACGTTAATCGTAATGATGATGAAGATAGTTGGAATGCGTTTTTCTCAGATTCCATCGAACCTCGGTTTATCTGTCTGTGTGTATTTATGCTAAAAATATAATCAACTCAAAGTGTTTTTTTTTTTTTAAATGATGCACGAACATCAACATCAAACCACTGAATGAATCTCTTGTTTTTATATTCATTTGCTATATCCGCGTGATTTGAATAATAATAAGCATGAATCTGTGTGTAAAAAGATCACAAAAAATTTTGTTCATAATTTTCTTTGATTTTATCCCACCACCACAATGCACACAGCGGCTATCATCGGATATATAAGTGTTCGTTTACATGCTGTGATCTGCGTGTTATGGATCTTCTTTCGCTTTCGATTAATTGAATATTGATGAAAATGACGAAGAGATACTTTGTAATTCCCAATCAACAGTGTTCGAATGTTGTTGTGTACGAATACCATTTTGTTGATGTAAAATACCTCCTAATTACAATATTTATAGTTAATGGCAAGAAACGAATCGACAACGAATCATAATCTACACAAAATTATTCTTGTATATTGTGTGTATGTTGTGTGATCACTGTTCACAGAAAGATGGTGAAGTGCGCTGATAGAGTTGTGTAAATGTATTTGTGTATTGACTGTTATACCGATCGTATCTTTGGCTTTTCGATTAAGTTGCTATTTGTGAGTCGTCGCGTACACATCTCGCGCATAGTTGCGCTCACCGTATCATCAAATTGTCATCGATTCGTGAAATAACTGATTGAAGAACGAAAAAAAAAAACAAAAATTCTGATGTGATATTAAACCTATTGACATATGTCAATTTTATCCATGAACAATCGTGCTCGAGCTTATTCACAATTTATATAAAAAGTGATAGTGAACATAAACATAAAGCAAATATAGAAATAATAAATTCAATTATTATATTGGCTCCTGAGTTTTCGATTTAACTTTTTATCGTGATGTTGAGATCCAAGGAAATTGTGTGCAATAAATAGTTAATGTCTTGTTTGAAACAACACAACGCACTCATCTCTATCATTATTAGGTATTGACAATCGATCATTATTGAATGAATTAACAGTGAATCGTGCTTGTAATTACATTTAAAATGCGCCAATTGAGCAAATGTGTTGGACGAGATGTGAGATCTTGACAATCAGTGGCTAATCGAAAACAAACATCTTGAGGGTCAATGTTGAAAAATACTCTGGGCATTGACCAATTTCAAAGCGCTTTTTTAACGATTTAAGCAGCAATTGAATTCGTTTTTTTTTTGTTTGTCACGCCATTATATTTTTTTCTCTTTTTAGAATTTTACGATTATTGTATTTAATGAACGTTTTTTTTCTTTTGCATGAAAATTTGCACTTTATTTGATATTTATTTAATTAGTAAATATGTTTTAAAAGAGAATTACGAAAAGGTCTTTAGGTGAATTTCAAAATGACAAGGCGATTCGATTAATAATTTATAGTTTGTCATTGATGCATACAAATTGTATAAATCTAAAATTGCATTTTTGAATGTCACTTTATTATCGATTCAAAAATCGTTTTAATGATTTTTTATAAATATTTCAATGAATCACACAAACAAATCAAGCCAATTCTGAATTGTAAATATTCAGACTGATTTGAACTTTGCTAATTTTTGTTGGATAAACCACTACCAATGTTCTAACCACATGCGCGAAATTCATTTGTGTCGAGGTGTCGAAAAACCTTTAACGAACCAGTAAGCATCGAAATTGAAAACCAATTGCCTCGCGCTATATGCATTTTCAAATTGTGGCTTTATGGTCAATCAAATTTGATTCAACTAATGAAACAATGTGCAGTTATATCTCTATTCTGATAATTAGAAAATCCTATCATATGTCGGAATATTGGTAAAACGAAGCAAACAAAGTAAAAAACAGCCAATCGACCAGAGATGATTGCCAATGATGAAATTTCAGTGGATTTTGATGCGCTGTGTGTTTGAAATGTCCGGTATTAACAGTTCAATGATTTCAATTGATTTAGCAATTGTATGCATTTTGTTTATTGCAGACAGAAAGAATGGTTTATAGAGCAAGAACGAGATGTAGTGAACAAAAATTGGCATACAATACATTGAATTTGTAAAATATTCAGTTGTTTGATGTGTGCAAATTGTCATTTCGATAATGTGTCGGATTTCCGTTGGTTCTGTAAAACTAACAACAAAACATTCACATTAGATTTGGTCGATTGACTACCATCAAAGGGTCTTTCTAGCACTCTCGTTCAATAGACTTTTGTTTGGCTGAAAGAAAGAAAAAAAAAAAGTTGCAAATTCATCCGCGATTGCATCCGATTACGGTTTGAATCACGCAATCGGCATTTTGCGTAATAACCAGAGAGAAAAAGAGAGAGAGAAAAAACCGTCGCATTTATAACAAAAAACAAAGTCAGAATGAGCCAAATGATATTCATGTAACTCTTACAATCAGAATTCCATACAATTGCCAAATCATTGGGACCGAATTTTTTTTTCATAATATTTCGATCATTTAAAAAATATGACATTGCCTCATTTACATACAATTTAGTAAAGCGGAATTGAAATGCAAAAACGTTCGCTTTTGATATATATTTTTTTTTTTTTTTTTTTTTTTTTTGATTTGACATTAGCTTTTCAGTAACATTCGCCTACAATTCCAATTATATTTGTAATCTTTGAATCTTTCACCCAGTTGAATGGCTATGAATATGTGTTCGACGTAATTAAGGCAGCCGATAAAAGTGTGTCATACACACATGCTAATATAAAACTCAACAATGCATTCATTTTTCATCGCCGCGGTTTAAAACTTCCAATTCTCGGCTTTACTTACTCGTCTCACCCAACAATATGCTTTCAAATTGAAAGCAATATTTCTCTCCCTCTCTCTCTCTCTCTCTTATCATTATTATTACTTTGGTAAATTACCGTTTACCGAACTGTGTTATTATAAATTTGTATTGTAACACTTTGGAAATTGGTTTTACATCTCGATCACATGCAAAATGACTCTCTGTTCATGCATCGGTATCGTATCAATATAAAGACTTTATTAAAGTGATTACAATCAACGTTTAGCACAAAACTTTTTTCATTTTTTTTTTTTTTCAAACAAATCGTGCTGTGCTTTAGCACCATCGAGAAACAGAAAGTGAAAGAATTGTAATCTGGCACATTTCCCGTTGAAATCGAATTAAATGCCTGAAACCATGTGATCGATAATAACGTGCCAATGAACGTACTAGACATTGAACATTACACATCATATTTTGAAGTGAGCACTAATGTTGTTGCATGTTTTTTTTTTTTTTTTTTTTTTTTTAATATTGGAATCAGTGCTCTGAATAGCAATTGGCAATTCATTGATTCGTAAGGTCGCTACTTAATATGCTGAAATGGAGAGCATGCTCTGTGCTTAAATTGGTTAAAGCAAAATTTCTGGGGTCAAACTCAATTTCACTTTCAATGGTTTTCATTAATTCAACAATGCTGATCAATATTTATGCACACAGGTTTTTGAGTGTTTGACATACAGAGAAAGAGTGAGAGTAAGTGCAAGTGTGCTTGATATAATGAAATTGAAAGTACAAACAAAAATATTGATATAATCAACCGATTGCTTGATGATGCTCAAATGGATCTTCAATCATTACGACATACATAATTTTTGGCTATTTCTAGTGATTTTATCATGCGATGATGATGCGTCGAGGTCAAAACACAATTTTAACCTAATGTTTGTCATACATTGTTTTTCATAAAATGATGAGAGAGTGGTAACAAAATAAAATGCCGAAAATATTCGCTTAATTGCGTCTTAACAAGTGGATACGCATAAATTTCCAGTTGGTTTTTTTTTTTCAAATGAAACTGGCCACATAATCCATAAAACTCATTAAGATTTCTTTGATAATAATGATGAGCTCTATACGTGAGCATCAATTTTTTAAATATTAGTCTATTATGATTATAGCTACCGGCGGCAGACGCTAACATCCTCTAAAAGACAATGTCATATTTTATATTTCGATTTAAATCGAGATTATTTTTCGTACATAAACATATTACTGTTCATGATGTTGCCCATTGTTTTCCTACCGGTTGAAGCATGTGACTGGAAATACGAATTCCAACTATTTTTGTTTGTTATTTGTCAGTCTCCCAAAAAAAAAAGCACATACACAAACGGTCATAATTCAATTTTCTTCCGTAATTTAATTTTGAATGATTGCGTTTGGACATTTTATTTGCATGTAAATGAAATTCGTTTACCATGGCAACAACAATACAATAAAGAGGAAAATATTCTGATTGCTCTGCATTCACAATGAATTCACTACAGCAGCCGAATGCAAATGTATAAATTTGAAATTTTATCAAATGCTTTGACATATCTTGATGGTGTTCATTGATTTTTTTTTTTTTTTTTTTTTTTTTTGAGATAGTAGCGAAGTTTTGGGAAAGCTGCAAATACTTTTAGTTTCAGTTATCAATGACCAAAATACCATTTTCATTGTGCTCATTCTAAATCTAGTTTCTGAAATGTGAAAAAAAGAAATACACAGTTTTCTTTGACACGTTGACAAAAATTTCACTTCTGTGCCAAAAGCATTTTATACGTTGTCACCTCTTTGAATTGAGCTTTGTTTGTTCTGTTTTCATCGATGTACATAAACTTCACTGAAAGAAGAAATGCAATTTCAAACAGAATTCGTGCATAATTACCCTTTGTGAATTAATCAAATTGGAAAATCATGTTAATTTTGCATTTAGAAATGCGCTGAACTTGATTTACCAGCATTTTTATTATAATAACGTTCTTTCGCATAAAATTCGTGCATAATTTTGTTTGCTGAGAGAGAAAGAGAGAGAGAGCATCAGCAACGGCAATTTCCGTGAATTTCACTTCAATGTTATTCTATTCGCAGATTTTAATCGAAAACCGCTGCATTACTGACGTAATATTGAAATTAATTTATGCTAAATATAGAGAGATTTTCTATATAATTAATTTGGTTTTAAACCGCAATGTTAGTAATACTTCTTTCCGTGCTATACACTTAATGCGTGTTACGTTTTTCTCTATTTTCAATATAGATTTTGTGTTTTTTTTTTCTTTTAATTTTCGATAAATATTCCCTGCTGTGGCATTTGATTGAAACAAACTGTTTACATTTCAATAAAAAAATTTCAAAGGGAAAAATTCAATGAAATCGGAAATTGATCATTAAATGTGAACAAAAGAGAAATTCAAATTAAAATGTCGTCATGGAAAATGCGTTTATAAATTGCTTACAGAAATCAAGCAATCCCGATATAACCACCATGTGATGTCAAGCAAATGCAAACGCATATTTGCACATACACACGCTCGCCAACTATGTGTTCCCTAGTGCGGGAATATTCATAACTCATGTAAATTGCATGCGCGTTTTTGTGATAAAATTAAATTTTTGTTAGCGTTCCAGTAAAAACGTTTCAAATGAAACCAATATAAAGACCTCACATACCGTATAATTATCTCGCATTTTAGCGCTAAAATCCGCTTGATATGAAGCAAATTTGTCGCGAGATTTTGTTATGCTTGCATTTTGTACGCTGTGATTGATGCAATTAAAACGCAAGTGCTAAATATATCGGCTGAAGCGTTAGATTCTAAAAATATTCATGAATGAGAATGTGAATAAGAGAAATGAGCATTTATAAAGTGAGAAGAACAACATCTATAAGATGATAGAAATAGTTAATACCGCACGCGACACAAAACATCTTGGCACCGGCTGAGACAATGACTAAAAGAAAGAAAGAAAGAAAGAAAGAAAAAAACCAGATAGAAAGTGGGTTCAAGACTACGTTATTCATCTAGAATAAATCACCTTAAAAGAGGTGAAGCATCACATGCAAAGACTTGTACAAGAACCAAAGTACGCGACAATACACGCAATAATTTATTCAAATTAATATTGTAAAGAGCAAAGATAGAAATAAACGAAGACTTGCGACGTCTGTTTCGTATTAATATGCTCAAATAATTATCTGTGTGCTCGAATCGGCTCCGATTTCATGCTCTGATATGAAAATAATTAATGGAAGAAGAGCAAAGCATTTTAAATGCCACGATTCAAAATTATGTTTTTGCTAGCGGGCAAAGTGACTAATTTTTATCTGTGGAACATTTTCTTGCTGGATTTCTTTCTTTCTTTCTCTCTCTTCTTCTCTCTTTTTCTCTCTTCTTCTCTCTATTTCTCTCTCTCTTTCTCTTTTCTCATAAGAAGATTGCTCTTACTTTTGCTTTCTCTTCCTCAATCGTCTCTGTCTATCGTTTATGATTTTTGTTGCTCTGGCTCACTTTTCTGAACAAAAATTTATTGAAAAAAAAGAAGCGCCTTAATCGTCTTAAAAAAAATGTATGGAAAATATCATTTTCATAAATAGAAGTCGCATGGCATCTTATTTCACAATTATGCATTAAATTATCATGATGCCGAAATCTAATTACGGATCAGTGAATCTGAATCGAATAACTGCTGGAAGAAAAGATGCAATAAGGAAAAATGAGAAAGAGAAGCAAAAGAAGACAAAAAAAAAAACACACACACACCAACTAACAGTGTATAAAAACTGTTACGCATTGTTGGTGTTTAAATAAATTACATCAGAATCGAAATTTAAATCTTACTGTTTTATTCTCTTTCTCTCAACTCTCTGTTGTGTTTATAATTTTTTTTTTTTCGTTCGTTGTATTTGGTACTATGTGTTCAGCAAAGCGTTTACAAGTGTTAATAATAACAGAGATTAACACCGGATACGACAATGTTATATTCAATATGATTCGTTGCATCTTCGTTTGTTTATCATTTTCATTCTCTCAATATATGATTGTTTCCCATTGATGACGGCATGACGTTGTCATATTGGCACAATAATTTTAAATTAATTTCGATAAAAATACAAGAAAAAAAACCATTTCATTCACTTAATCACAAGGCAAACGTCCATAGAAAAATCATATTGATGCACCTCTCACACTCACTCAAAGTTCGATTCGTGATGGATGAGCTGATAATGTAATTAGTATTCGACAATACATCATTTGTGAATGTTTCACAGAGAATAAAGGAGAAAAAATTTATGCCATTGCAAACGGGAAAGATTTATTGGTGCGAGTAACACGAACGCAATGCAAAAACAAAAAACATGCCAAATCGCCGTTTTTTACATCATAAATTCAATTCTCAATCGTCTGCTATAATAGCATTTGTATTTTATTGTAAATCGATTTGTGAATTCGATAGAAACTCCTAGCGTCATTGCAGGCAATTTGCCATAATCAGCTATATTATGTGATCGGGAAGAGAGGTAGCAAGTGCAAGACGGGTAGATTGAATGAAAAGAAGAAAAAACAAAAAAAAAAAAAACAAAAATTATGGTGGATTTCATTTATGAATGTATTTTATTCGATTTCAAGCTGCTTTACGTCCGTCTCGTCAGAATACGGTCGTCGGAAGCTATTAATACGAATTAAAGCTCAATCATATTCTTCGAGTGGTATTCATACTTGAATATTGTACTTTTTGTCGGTCATAAAAACTAAGGTCACATCGAAAACAAAAGATGATGAGAAAAAAAAAAACACCACCACCAACGGCACATATTTCAAACAAGTGAACAGTTTTGCAATCATTTCTAGAAGATGATTACAACGATTAGAGTTATTGCACTTAGGAAACAAAACCCATTTAACATGTCATTTTCAATTTGAATAATACGTTGCGATTTTTTTTTCTCTCTCTCTTCTATTTCAGTTGAAGTTTGCATTTCGATAACAAAGCAAGCAGAAATAGTGAATATAGGAGGAAAACGGCGGACAAAAATTTGATAAGAAAAAAACTCAATCAATAAAACAAAATCATGATGCCGAATTCAAAGTCAATTTTAAAATTACTATTTGCGCTGGGCGTATGGTCATTTGTGGTCATCGGTTTGTTTAAAATGCACAGTAATAATATTGTATTAGAAGATTATCCACAAGCACCGATGAGCGGACGACTATTACTTCAAAAAGATTCCAAATTCAATTTTGAAGCCACATCAACGACAACCGATCGCATTTTGCCATTGGATGTGCTAATCGATAGTCGACAAGGTGAGCAATCAACAATTTTTTTTATTTTATTTGATTTGCTAAAATTACAAAACGAAGCATTGAAATTGCGTAGTAATTGAGAAACAAATATATTGTGCTAATGTAAACGCTTTCAATTTTGGTTTTCCGTATTTTTTTTTTTTTTTTTTCGGTGCTCTTTTATAGGTATCGACGATGAATCACTGGTGCGTGATGTGGAGAATCGTATACCATCGCTACCAATCACATATTGGAGTAAATATAAGAATTTTTCACAGAAAAAGGCGTCAACATGTGCCAAATATCCATCAATATTTGAATTAGAATTTAATAATATTTACTGGCAAACATTGCGTACAACAAATGGAACGTTTCAATTATTTGGCGCATACTATGACATTCGAAAGAATTCACGTATTGGTCCAGCCGTACGAATTCTTGGTATGATTGATCGCATTGAACCAAAAGTTAAAACATTTTGTCAATTTTGGTTTGATGGACAAAAGGAGCCATTTATTGTTAAAACATTTGAATACAAATACATTTGGTATAATAAATGGGGAAATTATAAGCAAGGCATTTATTCACCATATTTGATTGCATGTCAAATACCGAAGCCATTCCATGGCATTATACCGGCTTCAGTGTCTATTGTTGAAAAGGAATGCGATACAGCTACAAATAATCTACGCGTAATTTACAATCGGCCACCCGATGATAAAAAGAAAGGGTTTGCGGTTTGTGTAAAAGGCTTAGACTTCCTATATGATGATTTGTCTGTCCGACTGGTCGAATGGATTGAAATGTTGAATATTTTAGGTGAGATTTGCTGCCATTTGCTAATTCCATTTGATTTATTTATTTATTTTTTTTTTAAGCGAATTTCAAACATACCATTTCTATATTTCTTGTTATTCCATAGTAATTTATAAATATTTGTATTTTGATTTACTATAAACTTAATACATAACATTTTACAGGTGCGGAGAAAATCTATTTTTATGAATTGCAAGTGCATCCAAACATTTCAAAAGTGTTGAAACATTATGAACGTGAAGGTAAAGTACAAGTGACACCACTCACATTGTCTGGTGGTCAACCGAATGTACCTGGTTTTCAACATTTGTATTTAACCAAAAAGACGAACCACAAGCGACAGAACGAGATAATACCGTATAATGATTGCTTGTATAAAAATATGTACATGTATGATTTCCTTGCATTGCTTGACATCGATGAAGTAATTATGCCAAAAGAGGATATGACATGGGCTGAGCTCATGGATCGTGTTAAACCAAAAGCATTAAAAATCAAAAATGAAACCTATCCCAGTTATAATGTACGAAATGTTTACTTTTTGGATGCACATCAACATGAGCATGGCTGGTATCGTGATATTCCAAAATATTTACACATGTTACAGCATGTGTATCGTGCACAAAATTTTACAAAACCAAATCAATATGTGAAATGCTTTCATAATCCAGAACGTGTACTCACTCTACACAATCATTTTCCGTTGGCTTGCTTAGGCGGCGCCTGCCAATCATATCCAATATCAACTGACGATGCACAATTACAACATTATCGTGCTGATTGTGTTAAAACACTTAAGAAAAGTTGTGATGAATTTAAAGAGCATTCGGTACGTGATACAACCATTTGGAAATTCAAAGATGAGCTGATTAATCGATCAGTTAAAACGCTAGAAACACTCGGTTTCTTCCGAAATCCAACAAAAAATCCAAATATCGAACGGTGATTTTGGGAATTTTAAATGAAAAAAAAAAAAAATAATAAAACTCAGAATACTAGATAACCAACATACTTCCATGATGCAATGGAATTAACCCAAATGAAAGTCTAATCAAATGTTGTCGTTTTGTTTTTAGATGAACTTATTGTGAAATTTAACAAATATAAAACATAACATTGATATATGACAACAGTGCTGCCGAGAGAAATGAAAAAAAAAAAATATAAAATATAAATAAGAGCTTTTGGCTTGAAAATGCCAAGCACAATGAGTCAACCAAAAAACCGTGATATTTGTTCGTATTTTAAGTGTAGGAAAAGAAACGATGAAATTGAATTGAATCTAGCAAATTCGTATTTTTTTTTTTTTTATTTTAGTTTATTTCGAGCAATATGTTTTTGAAATGAATATGCATTAAATTGAATGAAGTCGCAATGAAATTGAAAGCAAACTACTAATAATTTTATGAAAAAGATTTAAATTACATTGTAAGTGGTGTATTATTATAATTATTTTGAAGGAAGAGTATATTTATTTTGCGAATTTATTCATTATTAAAAGTCATTGCCTTATTTAAAATGAATATCGAATCAGGTTAAACAGATTCGGTTGCATCATTAAAATCCTGAAAATTGGACATATTGTAAATGTTTATTTACGAAGTGTAAAATGATGTTAAGAAGAAAATAAAAGTATAAAGTAAAATTCCACAACTTTGTTTCACACTTGTCAGTATTTTCTGCATCAATGTGACCAATTTAAATATTAAATAAGATAAAGAACAAGAAGAAGAGTAGGGAAAAAAAACCACAAAAATCGATAATTCGATTTGTTGTAGTGAAATGCTATCAAAATGACAGCATACAAAAATGAATCATGCAACTGAATTGATGACAAAGAAACGATTTCGAATCGAGAGATCACTTTCCAAACAAAACCAGAAATATTTTCATGTTGCTGTTGTTGTTGTAAAGAATGAGTAATGGTTTCGCGGTCGATATGAAACATAAAATGAGAATATTTACGAGAGTGATGTGATCATAACTTGCACCATTCATTGTTATTCTTTTTTTTTTTGCGAGGATGTGTAAAACCTAATTTTGGTGTGAATATTATGGCAAAACGAAAGAGATATACTCGAAAAATACAAGAATATGATATATTTGCATATTATCTCTGACAAAATCATAAACACCAATAATTGCGCGGTGACAATTGACTTTTGAAAATTTCACTTTCGTTTCCCCATATCGGTTTCGTCATATGAAATTTTGTTTTGTTTTTTTCATCGTTCGCCATGAAATCAATGACGATGCAATCAATCAATCGATTGCATCGGTGAAGAAGAAGAAAAAAAAAACACTTTGGTTGGCAAAGCATAAACTCAGATTATTACAAAAAAAAAAAAAGTGAAGATGAAACAGCGAAATGGTTTAAATACATAAATTATCACTCGCGCATCGATTTCACTATTCATGAGCGAAACACTTTAAAAAAACCACTGCAAAAGTAAAAAAAAAGCAACAAAAAATAAAAAAGTGAATACGCGATTTTTGTAATTTCGTGCGCATAATATTGTCAGAATGATAAGTAAAAGTGGATGCGCAATAAATTGCATGATCACATCGAGCTGCATCATCGATGCCAAGGATTCTTTTCAAAATGATGAAGACGTTCCGATTCGATCAATTTCTTTTTATTCATTGCAAACCCCATAATTTTAAACATGCAACAACTATTTCGCAATTGAAATCGCTCACTTAGCGAGCATCTACATAAATGTTGAAAATGTGTTAATATTTATTAAAATGAGCAAAAGATAAAAGAAAAAAAAAAAGGGAATGAAAAACAAACAAATGAAAAAAAAGTAAAGAAAAAATAAATGAAATAAAAACAAATATTATTTATATATTTTATATGTAAATTATGAAGACTGAACCAATTAAGTTACATTATAATTAACACAAGAAGTGAACACTGTAGAAAAAAACAAAACAAATTAACCAAACAACAAACAAAAAAATATACCTTCTTACAAAACTTATCACTCTCTTCAGAAAACCAGCCAGACAAACGATACGATTTATTAGTAACATGCACATGTGAGAATGATTGCAAATTGCGATATTGCAATTGCAATTGCAATACCAAATTGTACTACACATCATTGCTTATCAAATGCACATCACATGCAAACAATTTGTAATGGATGTGTGACTGCGATTGTTGTGAATTCAGCTTAATACTTTATGTTCACGCTCCATTAACGAAATGAAGTTTAAATCGAAATGAAAAATAAAAATAAATAAATAAAATAAAGAAGATACCATTTGATGCAATGATCACACTCTACAAAATGTTAATATGCAATTCATATCATTTGTAATGTAGTCACCAATTTATGTGAATGTTAAAAAGAAACGAATAATAGATAAAAATGAATGATATATTCATCAGCAGAGACAAGTAGCATGTGTATCAATGGAAATATAGTCCAAATGATTTGACGCAATTTTTCTATTGCGCGAATAATCCCTCCTCTATTCACTTTGTACATACATTCAAACATAAAACAAAATAGTTTCCTTTTGTCATTATTAAAATTAATAAAATGATAATCAATTCCATCAGCAAATAGCCCATGCCAATTTTAATATCAAATATTCCAAATGTTGACGTATTCTAAGCAAAATTCAAATTGTATCATTATTACTGAATAAATGTTTTAATAAAATGAAACAAAAATAACAAAAATGATAAAATTTCAATATACAAAATACAATGAATATATTCCCAAATAAATAAATATTTGTGCAACAAAATAATCCTAGCAAATTGCTAGTGGCAACAATATAAGTTTAAAAAAAAAACAACCACAACAACTAATCGAACACAAAACCGAACAATGTCACCGCTAATGTAAAATTGAATAAAATAAAATATCAAATTGTTTGCGTTTCTAATGATACAATGATGTGAATGCGATACAAATACACATTGACACATTTATAAATTGTTTTTATCAAATTTTGCACAAGAGAATAATGAGAATAAACATATTATGCCCATTTGCTTAGCCTAATTAGTGTGCATAATAAGCAACACAAAAAAAAAAAAAAAAAAAAAAAAAAACAACAGATTTTGAAAATCACAAAAAACCAACACACAAATTTGTTATAAATATGAGCAAGACCTACACTATTCACACACACACAGAGACACACAAAGAAAAAAAAAATCGCCAATTGAATATGGATAAATTTATCGAAATATTGTTTCTGTTTGTAATTAGGTTTTATGGAACTAATAATAATTATTGCCAATAAAACAGTCGTAATTTTATTTTTAATTGAAAAACGATGCGTTTTATTATCCTTCTAACTATTTCTCTATAGTTGCTTTTGCATATGTTCTTGTTGTTTGCAGTTTATGGAAAAATATTTGTCACCCAAAGCATTTAATGACAATCACATATTTTGCCAGAATGAGGGTAAGTCATCATAATAACAAATTGTAGGTGCCATTTGGCAATAATTTAAAACAACTAGCATTTCAGATGATCTTGGATGCACAAACCTAGATTTTTTTCATTATAAATTCTTTTTCTCTACATTGCTGCGATTTTTTTTTCTTTTTTCTTTTTTTTTTTTGTTTACATCTTTTTCTGCATTTTATTAGGTAAGTAGTTTGAATGCAATCTTATGCATCTGGGTGCGTAGCGTGTAACAAATGCGTCAGCAGTGAATAAAAATAAATAAACACACCTAATGATCATTGCAACAAGAAAAATAAATTCCATTGGAACACTTTTTCGTTTCATCTTTCAAATGATTTGCATATTCCCTTCTTGGTATTTCTCAGTTCCCATGAATTCGTTATGTTTTTGAGCTATTTTTCTGTTAAATGGCTTTGTATTACAGTCATTTCTCAAAATAGCAGCCATCAACATTTGCATTTCTGTCTCATGTGCTCAATATCTCTCTCTCTCTCTCTCTCTCTCGCTCTCTCGCTCTCTCGTTCTCTCTCTCTCTCTCACGCTCTCTCGGGTTCCTTCCTTCTCTCGAACACTCAATCTTTTGCTCTCTTACATTTAATTTCTCTCTCCAACTGAATTAGTTTTCTTTTTTCTAACGCAAAAGCTAATAAAATTCTCATTTTTGCTGCTAAATATTATTCTTAATAAATTCTTGAATTGATTTGGTATAAAAACAGTGGCATTTGTGCTAAGAACGTTTATTTTATTTGAATGCAATTTGATTTCTCCTGAAGTAATTTTCTTCGTTGTTTTTTGCAATCCGCTCATATTGTGATTATATTTTAGCAAATCGTATCTGTGCATTTCAGTCGTTAACTGCAGCCAACCATAATAACAATTGTCGATAATGGATATAAATAGAAGGAAGACAATGTGTTACGAACTTTACAAAATGCAATGAAAGAGAATAACAAACGGATACCGAATGAAGAATCGAAAATAAAAAAACTCGCACACACAGCAAAAATCAACAAAAAAAAAAAAAAATAAAAATATCTATCGAATAAGTGTGATTTGGGCGTTTGACCCATTTCCGTATCACATACGGTCAATTGAGATAAAGAGAATATGAGCCAGAGTCTCTCTTGAATACGTGCAATGGCTTATGGCAATAACAGCATTTGTTCTTAATTCGGTAATTCAACAAATTGGTGTGAATTACCAGTCGTACGATGACCATTTGAAACATTTATAAAACCAAATGGAAATACGGAACACGAATAACCAATAAAACTAGTTTGACCATTTCTGGTTAACAGTTCTTTGTGTTTGTATGCTTTTTTTTTTTCTTCTTTTTCGGTTGGTTCGTTCTTTTTATTTCTAATACCACGAGAAAAGAGACCATATCGTAATACAAAATGTGCCAAGTGGTTATTGTCTTGGCGATTAATAACAATTACTAATTGTATTTACTGCGTCAATTGAATCAGCGTTTTAGAAACGAAATTTTAGTTTTCTCCCCATTTTTACTATTTCTAATGGCTTAATTGACCCGAAAATATACCATCATGCTTAATCAAATCATTTTAAAATCGAAAAACGTTTATCTTTAAATTTACTTCCAATTGATGTGCGTGTGAGTATGTACATAGAAATGATGTTTTTCGATGAGCATTTGCTCTTGAATGCTTCGTTTTTTTTTATGTATTTTATGAAAAAAAAAAAATATTCGTTTCGGTCGATGAATCGAAATCGTTATTTTTTATCTGCATATCTATGGCCAGCCATCAATCGAAAGTAAAATTGCAGTTCCTCCGGCTGTTTCACAGAATTCGTGTTGCCCTTTTTTTACAACCGTTTTCGGCATTGTTTCAAGTGCGAGTTTGCTTCTTTTTTTTCTTATTGTTATTGTTGTTGTTTTTTGTATTCTCTCTCCGGCGATCCAATCCAAAAGTTGAAATAAAGATATGTTTTTTTTTTTTTTGTAAAGAATCCAGTGCAGTGATGGGTGTTTGTATATTTTCCTGCAAGCATGATTGCAAACTCAACGAAAATAAACACAAATAAAACTATCTCACAGTGAAAATGAAGAGCATGTGTGATGGTTTTGTTAGACAGTCTCTCTATTTTTGTTTTTTTTTTCTTTTTTTTTCTTGTTACGTTATGAAACGCCAAATACATGTATGTCCAGAGGTGAAATGGTTTTTTCTCCCTCCTATTTTCTTTTGTCTTTGAAACTTTAACACATTCGAGATAAGCATCGCATTGCAAAATGGTTTAAAATGCATGAGCAAATCTTCAGGTTCCGTTCCTTCTCTCGTCCAATCTTTCTTTATATATAACTCTTTCGCTCCGTTGTGTGCAGGAAGTGTGTAAACCGTAAATGTAAATGCTAAGGAAAATAAATAGTACTATGAAATCTTCTAAACGAAATAGCACTCTAAAGTACACACCATTTGGTTGAATTTTTGCACTAACACCTTGGTGCATTTTGTAAATGAACAAACTGTTTATTTACGTATGAAAAAAAAGGAAGAGGTTAGTTTTTTCACATAAATTTCAACTTTCGTTTATTTGCCACGTAAAAGTAACTTAATGGTATTTTATTGCAAATAAATCATACCATCGTAGAGGTTATAGGTTCATTTTTGTTGGCTCAAAACAAATGCTCATCCAAAGAATGTAACGAAAATGAATGTGATACATTAAAAACAGATTGAAGAATGTGCTTGAATGTTTGATTTGGCTTTAAATGGCAAACATAAATCATGCGCACACTCATTGGACAATCAAATTTCATTCTCTTCATTGTTTGTTGGCACAATAAAAACTTTCTTTTGTCGAAATCTAAACCAGTTCTGGTCACTTGTTTTTTATGATTATTACATTTTTTTTTTTTTTTTTTTGCTTTATTTGAATTTCATGTGAGATGGATTTAGCACAAGGTCAATCAATTGTATGGAGTTCCGTCAACAAACACTATTCTGTCACTGTTATGATTATCTGTATCCGAAATAGGATATAAATTCATTGAATGATTCGTTTTGATTACAAAAATGATTTATCTCAACATAAACACTCCTAAGAGCCTTTTATTTGCTTTCGGCGACGTTATATTTACGATATGTATCTGTCTGAGCAAATATTTGTTCAACATAATGTTTGAAGTGGAAACATAACGAAGGCTACTAAATTCAAACAATATCCAAGATAAAGAAAAATTTGTTGCTTTTGCAAAAATGTACATTTTGACCATCTAACCTCTTGAATAATGCGCTATTCATGATATATATATCGATATGGTATAGAGAACAATACGTAATTTAATACATTGAATGAAAAATTACAATATTTTATCGTAAAAGAATCGGGACTCAGGTGTGCGATCATCTTGAAAGATAATTAGAAATTCATTTTCCATCAAAATCATAAAATTGCCTACTTTCAGGCGGTTTAATTTAGCTATTTAAGTGGAGTTTGACTAAATAAAGTTACTTTTATAGACTCAGATTTTTTTTTTAATCTAAATCTTGAATATTTTGAAAGGAATTAAAAGTTACCTATTCAAATATCAGTGAGCAAGAAATTTTAAATCTTATTTTTGACTTAATAACCAACAATAAAACGATGAAAAGTTTGATAAAAAATCTATTGATTGTAATTAAAATATGAGAAAAAATTTGTTTATAACGTTGTAATAGTTATTATTCACAATAAACATCAATTTAATCATTATTATTAACACCACGATTATTTCCTAATAAATCATTTTTAAAGTTTATTGGCGTAAAATGAACGCCACAAATAAATTTCATAAATGAAAATATTGCACAAGTATCGCATCAATCTTTCTGATAAATTGAAATGTAAGATGTATGTTTTTTGTATGAATAAGGAATCTTGAATTCTTTGAAAATCATTGATTTCAATTATTCACATTGGACTATCAAAAAAATTTGATAATGAATAAATAAAAAATTATAAAAATTATATAAATGCTTATATGGCCCAAATCCCTTCAGACTTTTCATATTTGTCATCATTATTCAACTACAAGAAATGGATAAACATATGATACGCATATTGATGATAAAGCATTTTCGATACACAGTTTGTAAACAACTAAAATAAATAAATGTGTTTTTCCAACGAAAATTGTTTACTGATTAATTCATAATTATAACTTTGTTAATTTCTGGAAAATTTCATTTGAATTTACATCATTTCAATATGTTGCGGATTCAGAATAAAGTGCATATTTACACAAACAAATTTGTAACAACTATTTAGTTTTCATATTTCTATATATTTTTTATAATGCATAAGAATTAGGTGAATATTTGCATTTTCAAAATGTTATCAACCTAATGCTGCTGAGTTATCATATTGTTGAACATAAAATATGACCAATGGAATAGTTGAACCAAACTAATGCCATAGATAAAGTTTATTCAGTATAAGTGATGTAACTTGTAATTGCAAGTTATATTGAGGTATCAAATTATGTTTATTTCATTGTTCTTTCCTTTTTATTACAGAAAACAAAAAAATCGAAAATCATATTTTAAAATTTTTGTTATTCATCGTCTATTTCGCTATGCATAAATTTCAGCCGACAATTTTTTGTAAAGAATAAGTAACACATTTTTCAAAGGGGTTTTATTGACTTTCTATTATTGTTTTTAAAATTCCTCATGGAATTTTTTATTACATTTTATTTTTCTTTGTGGATAAATAACTCAATTTTACTAAATGTGACTAATCAACATAATCGAGAGAAAATATATAAATCGAATTATTAATTCAAAATACTATGACTACATTATGTTTTATTTTTATTTCTAAGGAATTTATCCAATAATTTAATTCTTGTTTACCACAAAATATGGTATTGAATACAAGATTGAGTCGGTTCCGAGTTTTTTAAAGACTAAATTGCTAAAAAGTGCGTATTATCAATTTTCTATTAATAATTTTTATTAGTAAAAATTCGATTAAAAAAAATTTAAATAATTTATAATTGATTTATCAAAGACTTTGACAAAGAGTATTTAATAAAATATGAACTATTACTATGAGTAAAAATAATGAAAAATCATAATATATGAATTAAAATCGCCTTCGTAGTTTTATGATTTGACCATTTGTAATCGTAGTTCATGAGTTCATGCATAATAAATTATTTGTAATGATTTCAATTCATCATAGAAAAAGTCTGTATTGCAACATATGAACATTTTTCGAAAATATACTGATTTATTGTGAAATTGCAAGCAAAATTTTTGTTTTTAATATTTTTTTCAGGTTTAAATGCAAAAAATTAATAATCGTTTTATTGAAAGCATATTGAAATGACAAAAAAGATATGCATTGCATAGTTTGAGAGCAACTAAATTATGTATGGCTACAATTGCATTTGGTTTAAACTAAATTAATCATACACATTTCAGTTTAAAATATTATTGAAGTAAAATGAATATTTCCAATCAATTTCTTATAAATCATAAACACTCAGCATAAATTTCTTATCAATTCGATGCATGTTCGGGATCAATATTATACATGATATAGAATATTTCATTCAAAACATAGGTCAAGAGCTGAGTTATGAAATACTTTTTCACATTTTTGATGCTTATCAACACTTCTGGAAATGAGTTATCAATTTTGGGTGTTTAAATAAAGTGTATTGATAAAACAAATTCATATGTATAATTGTAGACTAGATAACGATTGGATTAAGCAATTGCGCTTTTGTTGAACATATTTTTAAACTTTGGAATTTGGATTTTGTTTTTTATCGTTAAAATTTACCGTCGCGTCAAATCGTTGCGGAAGTCATAGTAAACGAACTACTGTGAACACGTCATAATGCGATAAAATGCAAACTGAAATGCCAATGCAGAGAGACTAACACACACAGATACACATCGCATGAGCAATGAGCATGTATGCGTCATATGTTTGACATTTTATTCTCATGGGTACAACAAAATTCATTCAATATTCGTATTCTCTCCCTCTGTATGCCTTCACGCATACAAGAATACAATTGGTTACGTATTTGTGCTGTCAGACCTATGAATCGTTTATAAGTATAAGTGTATATCATAATATATTCAGTGTGTATCTTTCTCTGTGTATGTGAAAGAGATTCAATCAAAGAGGTGTGCAGAAGGCAAAGACAAGACAGAAAAAATATCAAAGGCACAGAAAAAAAGTAACAACAACGACGACGACAACCACAATGAATTGTTGTGTGTCATTTTTCTGAAGGCAATGGAAGAGACGAAAAGAAAAATTATATTATTGAACAAAACGATAAAATTCAATATGAATATTAGTTTAAAATAATGTGTGAGTTTTTAATTTTGTAAAATTGCGATTAATTTTTGTTGTCATTGGCTGTCATTTTTAATAGAATAAGTTTTTAGTGATATTCTATTTTGTTGTGTCTTTTCGTTCATTAGAAACGCAAAAAAAAAAACAATTCAATAAAAAACAACTGTCTAAATTGTGTGTGCTGGAGAACACGATTTGTTGTTGAATTCACATATTCTTGTGTGTTTGTTTTTTCCTTGGGCTGCTTAATTGAATCCGAAAGTGATAATCATTGTGGAAACCATCCATTGGTTGTATGTCGTTTTTTATACTTTAAATACGGGCGAATTGTTGTAAATAAATAAATTAGCAACAAAACAGTTTAGCAGTACGATGGTGACGCGGTTAGATATAAATGTTATATTGCAATTGCATCAAAATCAACAATAAGCAATGGTCTAAGTGTTCAAGTTAATTTATATTGTGTAATTTTTCGTTTTGCGAATTCATCATATACGCATTTAACGCAACCTATACAAATCGATTGTGTTTCTTATAAGAAGAAACGAGACAAAAAGCAGAAGAGACAGAAGCAGCAGCAGCAGCAGCAAAAAAGACCAAGTGAAATTACGTTAGTCGTGTGTACGCGGCAAATGGAATACATATCAACGAAACGGGAGAGAAACAATTCAAAGAAGAAAAAATATTAGCGAATGGAGAAAGACCAAATAAAAAGTGAACGCACGAAAAAGATGAAACAATAAGAAGAAGAGAAAAAAAAAAGTAAATATATAAACGATATATAGAGAAAAAAAAAAATAGCAATAATTATTACGCGCACAGCCGATGATCTCATACAACATCTGTAATGGTGACTAAGCTTCGATACATCGCAAACACTTACAGCAACGATACGCTAAAAAAAAGATAAAAAAAAAAAATAAAAATAACAAAAGAAGCAAAACACCAACAACCGACTACGACATACATTCACATGCATCAAAAGCAATAACACTTTATAAAACCTTTTTGAATTGAAATTCATCGAATTGTTTTTTGTTTGTGATTGTGTGTGTGTGTGTACTGTTTGTTCACTCGCATTTATTGTTATCATTCGGTTATTTTGTGCGCTTGTTACCATTCGTTGTTGTTCAATTGAAACGCAACACAAACGGTCGAATATTATTAAATCACAGCGAGAAAGAAAAAAAAGGAACAAAAAAGGCAACAACAACAACAACATACACAAAATACCAAACTAACAATCAGAAAAGAAAATAAGGCAAAATCATCACACATCAAATATTCAACGCATATTAATAAGAGAAGCTAAAATAAGAAGAAGAAGAAGAAGAAGAAGAAAAAACATCGGGCGACGACTGAAGTGACAAGCGAAAGTAGCTGCGATCAAAAGAGATCATAATCATTTCTGTCAAATGCACCAATTAAATTAAAGCTATAAAACGATATAAATGGTGGTCATAGCATAGGTATGGCAAAAATTGAACGAAAAGAAGAAACAAAAAAAAAAAAAAAAAACATAACACAACAAACGAGCAAAAATGATATGTTAATAAGTAGAAAATTGGCTAGGAATGTTTTTCAATTTCTTTGTCTTTGTCATCGTCATATTTTACGAAATAAGCTTTTGAAACCGCATCGAATGGGAACTCAATTATTTATTTTGATACGGGTATCCAAACAAATGAAATGAAATCAAATCAAGAAATAAAAAAAAAAATCGAAGACAAATCAACAGCGATATCATTTTTCAAGCGCATTCGATTCACATATACATTACACAGCAAGTGAATATGATATCAGTTTTTTTCCTCCCTGTCTTCATTTATACAAACGTGTGTAAACAAGTCGTTGAATAGCACAGCACATTCAATGTATTTATCAGTTTTTAAATCAATAAATTGTCATTTATATGTTGTTGTAATCGTTACATTATAACTTATTCTCCATCGTTTGAGGGAAAAAAATCCATGAAATCACAAAATAAGCACGTTCAAGAGTATTCACGTAGCCGTTTAATGCAATTTTGAGGTATTTTCTCGTTCTTTCGTTGAATTGAACATTTCGTGAATGACAATGACAAAAACTCTAATCGGTTGCTCAACACCGTTCATTGCTAAAAGTGGGCAAAAGTTCAGATCAAGGTTATAGCGGAAACGTGAACATTGAGAGAAACACGACCGAAAAAAAAACATGTAAAAAAAATCGATAACATGACAAGAATGTGAGACGAGCATTCCAAACGGTTTCAAAATGAAGTTTTCTCATTTTCAAACAAACACTGAGAGAGAGAGAGAGAGAGAGAGAGAGAGAGAGAGAGAGAGAGAGAGAGAGAGAGAGAGAGAGAGAGAGAGAGTAAAATAAGCGAATTCTCTTCTCAATGAAAATGTTCTAAAAATACAGAATATTTGGCAAATCCCCTTAATCGTTCAATCTCCGAACAAAATGGTATTAAAAGCGTTTTTCTTTTTTTTTTTCTTTTCCTTTGCAATTTCCTCTAGATGCCATCGAATTTTGCACTGAATCAAACATTTTCGGAAATAATATCGGAAACGAAAATTTGGAATCGATTTTACGAAGCATTAAATCGAATAAACATTTCCTGGTGCCGACACAAACCATAAATATTTACGACGATATTTTGTTTTCAACGATATAAATAGAGAGTGTGAAGGAAGAAAATAGAGAAGAATAAGAAGAAGAAGAAAAATATAGCCGAAATAAAAGTAAACAAATTAGTAGACAACAGACCGCCAAAATGAAGAAGCAATTCCATAAATTCAAAATCGCAGCTGAAAATTTTTCAAGGTAAGCATAAATTGAAAAGCGCACGCAACGCGCAATAGTCACGCATTCCATGCGTATAGCATATGATTTTTCATTTGGTGTGTGCAAGTGTGTGTGAGTGAGTGTTTTTGATTTGGGCATGGGTTACTGGGCTTCAACTAACTGTTTGTCATAGTGTTGCTTTTTTCTACATTGTTTTCTTCCTCTTCTTTTTCTTTTTCGTGTTTTTCGTCTTCGTTTTGTTTATAATAATTTTTTCGAATATGTTTACACATCATAGAAATGCGGTTTATATACAACGAAAACATATGTACGAAAAATGAAATAAAACATAGACCAAACTTGAAATCATATTGAACGAAATGATGATAAATATGAGCTCAAATGCGAACGAATAAGCAAATGTTATTTAAGTTGAGCGTGTTCGGCGAGTGACGAAAATTGTGGAGAGTGTGAGTCACATAATGTGTGTGTGTGTGTGTTTTTTTTATGCTACAATAAAAACCGAAGGTTACGCAGTGTTGTTGTGAATATACATTTGTTTTGTTTTCGGTCATTCGGGCTTTTCATCTGTTTTCTGTATAATGTGTACGTTATTGAGCAATTTTTTATTTTGATCATACCAAAGTAATTAATGTATGCATTCAGATAATGAGAGACAAAAAGATATTTGGAAAGGGAGAAAGACAGAGCCAGAGTCAGAGAAAAAAAGATATATATAGAGAATAGAGAGAGAGAGAGAGAGAGAGAGAGAGAGAGAGAGAGAGAGAGAGCAGGTTGAGAGAGAAAAAGCAAAAAATAAAGAAAGAGAGCATTCGTAATTATGCTCGGTGCTCTTATTTTGGGGTATTCGCATTTGTTACGCTTTTCTAACGCGAACGCACCGTTTGCTTGATTTTTTTTTTTCGCCTTCTCTCGTTGCTGTTGTTATTGTTGTTTATTCAAACAAACAAAATAATTTTAAAACCTGAATTAATCTCATATATTCATCACCTCATACATAAATTTCTATACACTTGTATATTCAGTACAGTGATTTTGCGTGGCAAATACAATAACGGCTGTGACACGAATATATCGCAACTGCAGAGATTAATTAGAGTGCTTAAATCTAAATGAAATATAAAAATCGAGAATAGCGAACACACACAAACACACAAATGCGAATGGCATATGCGTGACATCAAGCAAATAATAAAGATAATCGATTGTTTTCGGACTTAGTATGTGGGAAGTGAAAAAAGAATTATCGCACAATAATAATAAACAATCGTATCAAATGTTGATAAAAAAGAAGAAGAAGAACAAGTAAATCAGAGAAAATAATGCTGATTAGGCGCAAGACCGATCGATTTACTTGTTTCACATCACTCGTCAAATTGCTTTCAGCGTCCATTAAATGAGCCTTTTTTTATCCCATAGATTTTGATGTTGAATGTAAACCTAAGCCACATAAAAATGAATTGTTTATTGGCCGATCCCATTGTGTGCTGAAAATCAAACCAAATGCAAAAAGAAAAGAAAGAAAACATATTTGCGCAGTGTGTGTGTGTGTGTGGTGTGCGCACTTTAGAACGAGCCAAGAAAAACCTAAGGCATATGAGTATGAATATGAATGGAAAATAAACGAAAATAAATCCATTTGGATTTGTAGGCGTTCATATTGATGCCTTTTGTTGGTCGCCGCATTTGCAACGTGTGTGTTTCAAATTCATTTTGCCAAAGAATGCATAAAATTAAACAGTATATACAAACTATTGAGGGAAGGAAAATTTTTGTTTGCTCCGGTTCTAACGTGATAAATATAAAGAACCATGCACAATTTTATCATCAGCATCAGTATCAGTACATGATAGCATGCTTTCTGTGGATGATTTTTTCCCTTCTTTTGCTTTTGTTCGTGAGAAAGCAATAATAAAACTCATTCGATTTGGCTGACTTTGTTAAAATGATTGAATCAAGTCATTTTTTATCTTCTCTCTCTACATTACACGGTACACTTAACTGAATTTGGCTTTTGTTTGATTTTCCAACCGCACAAAATATAATTTTTACCTATTACATTACATTATACAATAGCCCACACATCATAATCAAAGATAAAAAGGAAAAAAAATACTCTTTAATACACACTCTCATTCACGAGTCATTCGTTCGTGGATTTTGTACCACATTATTATTACTCTGTACATAAACATCACACATGATGTCTAATCATCGCCACAACGAGAGAGTAAACAAATTCATGAATGAATGCATACGTTTCATAGTATTTGTGAGCATGTGCGTGTGATAGAGAAAGAGAGAGAGAGAGAGAGAGGGAGAGAGAGAGAGAGAGGGAGAGAGGGAGAGAGAGAGAGAGGAGAGAGAGAGAGAGAGATTCTGTGTTCGCGATAATTTCCGCGAATTTTTCAACAACACATCGCTCGTTGTTCTCAAATCATACTCAATTATATGCCTGCTTTACTGTCGGATAAGTGAACAAAAGTGTAGCAGCAACAACAACAACAGCAAACGGTATATCATTATGTTAATCCGCCCTTTTTATTAAGAATGCGTTATATTTAGCATATTAAACACGATACATCATGTTATATTCGAATAATCATTGATCCGTTCAAGCTTGTTTGTTATTATTATGCGTTAAATAGTCGACAGAGATGTATTGCGGCATGCCGGCGCAGGAACGAAACAAAAAAAATATGACGACCATGCATATTTGCCGTTATAACGTTGATTAAGAAAGTTGGAAAATTGCATTTACTCGTTTATATTTTGTGACTAAACGAAAACACAATTTAATTTATTGTCGTTTGTGTATACATAACACAGTGTGTGGTTTTTTTTTTTTAAATCTTGTCAATAAACAAAGTTTTATTAAAATTATCTTATGAAAGCGACATTTTAAATTGTCGTTCAAAATTGTCTCTGTAGGCTAATGCATAAAATTAACTTTATAAATCGTTTTTCAAGATAAGCCAAACAAAATTGAAATCTCGTTCATCGACAATCGACAATCGAGATCTAAACCCAATTTCAACTTCATAATTCAAATATTGACTAAACATTCAAATGTGCATTAAACTGTGTCAATGTTTTTGAAAATTTGCAAAACAACCGAAAATTATTCGTATCGATTATTCTATCAAATCAATTATAGGCCAACGAAAACCGATAAAAATAGCGAAGAATTAGTGGCAGCTGATCGCCATGTTGAGAAATACAAAGAGGTATTGGAGAGAATTTGCCGAAAATTCGTACAAAATCCGACTAGCAGTAGTACGAATACCGTCAACATTGATCAAGATGTTCGTGACAAACGGTGTAAAAAGGTGCACGAATACAAATTGGCACAGTCAATGGAAGAATCACTCAAAGATTTACCCGATGGTTTGCTACGCGATGTACTAGAAAATTGTGGTAAGTTACCGTCTCTCCTTTTATTTTTCAGTTTCGTCATTTTTTTTTTTTGTTTTTTTGTTTTTTTGCTAAATTGAATTTTGATTGAATACATATGGTTGTATTGTAGCAAAATTGGAAAAGAATATCGCTGTTGAGATAGTAAACAATGAAATAAATGTTGAAAATGATGTTACCAAAAAGTTGGGAATTATCTTGGAAAATCACATCGGCCGAATTCAGAAACAAAAACGCATTGTGACCAAATTGATGCAAGACAACGAATCAGCCAAACACAAATGCCAGGTAAAAAAATCATTTGACTTACTTGGGCCAATTTTAAAGTATTTCAACCGTTTTTACCGTTTGTATCAAACAATTTCAATAGTGACCGTTACAATTGAAGAAAAAAAATGTATACAGTTTTCTTTTTCTCAATCAGCTAAAAATGAAAAAAAAAACACGAGAAAAATGTACAAACAATCGATTCAGTTTATGTTAAACAATAAACTGATATAAACAATACCAGTCACTGTACTCACGTTTTGATTGTCTATATGTTTTTTTCTCGCTTTTTCCATTATTTTGATTAACTGTGATTTGCTTTCAACTCTGTTGTTGTTGTTGTTTTTTTTTTCATTTGCACAATTTACTTATTTAGGCGGCCATTCGTGTGAACGATAGCGCAAGTAAAATAAATCAACTACGCGAAGAACAGGAAGAATGTGAGGTAAAACTGGAGAAAGAGCGTGATATTTGGGCAGCTGAAATGTTTGAATTAATTGCCGAAGAAGATGTCATGGCAAATCATGTGATTAATTACATCAAATATCAACAGCTTTATTATAAATCAGCGCTTGAAGAAATTGAAGATGTTATGAACCGTATTAATGGTCTCATCAGTAAGTTTCATCGCTATTTTTAGACATATTCAATCCAAACGCATGATTCATAGATCAACTGTGAAAAAAAAACAACAATATAACAATAAAAATGAATAAGTGGAAAGAATTAACAACTGATGAAAAATATGATGAAGAAATTAAGAATATGAAATATTGTATTTATTCTTGGTTTTGTTTATATTTTACAGAAGGAAATAATCGAAAAGTATTTAAAGTTCCGCTAGAAGAACATTTAAATACAACCGATCGAACAATATCGTATGTGATTGAGCTGTGCGTTTGTTATCTTCTGGAAAAGGGTTTATTTGAAGAAGGTTTATTACGTGTTGGTTGTGGTATGTTTCTTTCATTGATGTTTCTCTTTTTGATTAATGCCTGATTTCTATGGGAATGACTAATTTGTTATAAAAATCTGGAATTTTTCCCTTTTAGCTGGTTCAAAATTACGTCGATTCCGTTCAGCATTAGATGCCAATTTGATAACAACACCATATCCAAACGAATATCAAGATGTTCATGTGATTGCTAGTGCATTAAAATCATATTTACGTGACCTGCCTGAGCCTTTGCTTACATTCAATCTATACGATCAATTCATATCAGCTTCACAGCGACCAACCGAAGAACAACGGAAAACGGCAATTTTAAATGCAATCAATTTGTTGCCAAAGTCTAACTATGAAAACTTGCGATATTTAACCAAATTTTTAGGTAATCACTTCACAATTATTTTCATTATTTTTGACGAAAAATTCTATTTATTTTTTCTTCTGTAAAATAGATTTACTATCCCAAAAGAATAAAACAAATAAGATGACACCGCAAAATATAGCGATTGTAATGTCACCGAATTTGCTATGGTCCCCAGAAAATGGTGATGGTGATTATGTGTCAAAAGTGAATAGCACTGCATTCGTGAATACAATTATTGAGGCACTTGTATCGGATTGGTCATATTTCTTCGGTGATGATTTTGCGATCAGTGATTTTTATGTGACAATGAGTCGCGACGAGCTATTTCCACACAATGGAGGATTCCCAGTTGATCGTGACTTTAGTACGGACAGCATTATGACAAAATCCTTAAATATGGCCACATCGGTCAACAATCAGAATAATCATGCAAATCAATCGATCGGCACAACGAGCCTTAATTCATATCAAACGCATTCCAGAAGTAGCAGTCACGACACTAGTCTGATATTAATCGAACATGAAATGACCGGTGGTAGTTCGGATTCATTGACAAAACACAGCCAATCGAATAGTTCATTATCAGATTCAAGTCCACCGCCACAAAGTAGCCCAAAGCTTCCAATTCGACGAAAAAATACAAAGAAAGCAGCTCCAACACCGCCTGATAATCGTATACAACGTGCATCTGAACATTATTCAAGCATTAATAGTGGTTCGTATCAATCATCGGCCGAAACGAAACAAGCGATGAAAGAACGTTTCATGAACTCTTGTCCACCGACACAAGACGATTTAAAATTCAATTCAAATCGATTTTTGCGCAATGAAACCAAAGCAACAGCAAATTCAACGGTATTCAAACCACCATCAACACCAACATCAATGAAACAATGTTCGAATAGCACGGAAAATTTATCAGCATCAAAACCAGATAAACCACCAAGGCCAGCAATGCCATCAATTGATAGCCAAACACTTGTACGAAATGCATTCAAATCGAAAGGAAGTGATCGACACAGTCGACCAATTGCATTGCCACGAAATATTTTAAATGTCGCACGAAGCACCGAAAATTTATCAACAGTTTCACCAATTAAAACAACACCAGATGCCAATGATGATAATGAAATTGTACAATTGCGTGATCGTAGCAATGATAATAATCGAAATGATAAACCAGCTATACCCGAACGGCCAACATCATTAATGAAAACAAATCTTAGGGCCGCATTCGAAAAATTTGATTCACATCAATCGATTTTACCAGATAGTCCGGGCATTAAGAAAACCCAAAGTTTTCGAATGAGCTCAACGCCTGTTGGAAATGCTATTGGCAGTATTACCGGTCGCAGTTTGACCACACTTGAACGAACGCATATTTATAATGTTGATAAAAAACAGGTTGAAATTGTTGATGTTGATCAACAGAGCAATGGTTCACAAAGTGAAACTTCATCAAATGGTAAAAATTCAAGTGACAAAGAAAATGACAAAGATAAAGATAAAGATAGCGATAAATCTGATGATTCTAATGGTGAAATTAAATCGAATGAATCAATTGATGTAAATCATTTATCAACGTCAATGGGCAATCAGCAAATGTCAAATAGCACAACAAATATGAGCAATGAAATTACAACCGTTCCACAATCACCACGTTGTTTCGAACCAAAGGTGATAAAACGCCCTCAAATCCCAGCACCGCCACCACCAAATGCATTGAACGATTCTAATCAGATCAGCAGCAGCGAACAAATACAACATCGCAAATCAGACACACCAGCAGCTGATTTCACCAAATTATAAAACAATTCGTAGAAATGAATCGATGTGCAGCTACGAATTAAGAAGTAAAAACACCAATTTACTAAGAAAATAGCTTTTCCAGCGTTTAGTTACACAACTGAATTGTAACCAAATATGAACAAAATGTTGCTTTTGCTTTAATTTCTTACATATTTTGTACTCTGAATGCAATATTGAAAAACAAAACAAAACAAATGAGCAAATGATTATCACAGAGTGTGAGCATGTTAAGTGCATCTTGAATTAATCAAATAGTATTAAAAAAAAAACTATTCACTAATTGGATTCTTTAATAATTATATATTCTTTTTTTTCCTTCCTTTCATTCATTTCTTTCTTTTTGGATTTGGTTATAAGGCGAAAAACATTATATTATTTTCATTTGGCTTGTATGTTAATTTTAGCGGTATTATCGACTCGTGATATGTAAAACACTGTATTCATTTTATATTGGAATATTTAATATTCATTTGTTGATAATGATTAAAAGTTAAAACACCACTATCTTTCCAGCAAAGTAGAATAAGCTGGGTGTGTGTGTGTGTGTGTATGTTCTACTCTATTTCAAAGTTATCCACAATCTTATATATCTATTAAAAAGAAATGCTTTGTAGCGTAATTAAAGCACACAAAACAATCTGTTGTTTTTTTTTTATGGGTTAATTGTCCATTCAAAATTATTATTATTATTATTATTATTATAAATATATGAGGAGAAAAATGGAAAAATAAAATGTTCTCTAGACAAATCTATGTAAAATTTATACAAATCTGTTTTTAGCCTCCAGCATGATATCATTCATTTCAGTTAGGAAAAGTCAAAAACGGTTAAAAATCGAATTTTGCGAATTCATAATTCAATAATATTTAGTATTTAAACATTGATCAGAGTTGTCAAATTCAGCTGGTTCGTTTGTGAAAAATTTTGTGTTCGCTTAAAACCAAAATTTCAGGTGGTTTTTAAAAAAAAAATTGCGTTCTTTACGAGCGAACAGTTCGTTGACAACTCTGATATTGACTTCTTGATTTGATTTGCAAAAAATGGCTATTCTCCCTTTGAAAACCTGTAAAACGTCAAAAAATTCAAGATAGCACAAACCGTTGAAACAATTTTAAAATGTCACATAGAGGCACATGATCAAACCAAGCAAATTATGTGGAAAATCATTGTTGATGAATACAAATTCGACTCATTGTTGACATCAGACATTGTTGTTGCTAACAATTCAACAGTATTCCGATTATGAGAGGGAAAAAAAGTGACAAATTTTTATAATAAAAAAACACATTTTACTGTAACGTTGAAATTGTTTTTGTTTTATTTAATTTTCCATTGATCTGGTTGACAAATTCAAGATTATTTCTCATTGGAGACATACTACGAACGCAAATGGAACGTGCGGCTTAGTGGTATTTGTAGTTTTTGTGGTGCTCTGCGAATAGATAAATTGACAACAACAACAATAACATTAGTGACATTGAGTTTGACAATGCAGGAAAATTGAAATAAAAATAATTGAAAAAAAAAAAAAAAACTTACTAATGCGACCATAATTAAAGATGTAGAAAAGAACCATATTTGCAGTAACGACTTGGAAAAATGGAGCAACACCAACACGTTTTGTTTGACAATATTTATGTTGCCAACGCCAGAACATACGACTGCAAGCAGCAGCAAAAGCTTGTGGACTTTTGTTACGACGACCAAACCAAGAACCAACTTCACCAAGTTTCAATTGGCTGAATGGAGTATCCGCTGAAATCAAATTTAATTCATAATTGTTTATTGATTTATATGCATTTGTATGGAATTTCTTAGCAAAATATGCAAAATTTGATTTCGGTGACTTTGATCATCAATTGGTTATGTAATGATACCGTAAGGTGGATTTCAATATTTTTTTTTTTTTTTTAAATTAATTTCTATCAAATTTTGACACAATTTGATACTGAATACTTACGTTTGCCATAGTAACGGGCTGGATCATATGGCCCATGTTTTTCTGGGATGTATTCTGCTGGATAATCACCGAAACCCATTTTTCTCGTTTATTGGATGAAATGTTCTTTCTGACCGAATTGAGAAAAATTGCTGCAAAATTTTTGACGTATGATAATGGGGCGATTACAACGCCACACATTGACGATGTCGTTTGACATATTGCCGTACAAGATTTTTGTTCTGTCTAATATGGTACTAGAGTAAAATATTATTCAAATTCACGGTTATGTTAAATTTTGTTGAAAAAAAAAAACAAAATTGAAAAATGAAAAAAAATGAACTAAAAATGAAAACTTTAAAAAAAATTATTTTATTATTATATGCAGAATGCAGAATTCAAAATACAAATAATTGAGAATCAAGAGCTAAGAAAAAAACCCAATTGTAACTTTTCTTTTCCTACTTTTCCTTTGTTTTATATTTTTCTGTATTTTCCCGACTCAAGATTAAAAACAAATATGAGATAAAATTTCTTATTTTCATGAAAAAATGATATTTCAAAGAAATCTAAAGCGATTTTTATCCGCTTTAGTCAGAGTATTAAATAATAAAACACGTGAAAGCTCAAATATGCAATAAAGCAGGTGAAAGCTCAAATTCAAAATTATAATAAAAATTTTCATTTTTCAATGATTTTGCATGACAATATTTAACATTCGAAATATCGTGCATTGGAGTTTTATCATAAATATCTGCAAAGAAAAGAGAACGTTACATGAAATCAAAATTTGCTACGCAAAGATTTTGATATGCAAGTATTATTTGCTACGAACTCCAATGAGATTTATTCCTGAAATGGTTTTTAATTTGAAACATGAACTTCAATGTTGTGAGAGATTTTTTTTTATTCTTCTGGAAAGAGTCAGTGAAGCAAATGTGGAAAAAAAGAATTCAGTAGTGATAGAAATGATTGCTTTCTGAATGACGATGATTCTTTGTCATAAATACTTGACTTGGGGACATTTTATTGGAAGAAAGTAAAATGAGAAATTCAATTAATTTAATGTTCGGGCAAATAGAAATGCTTTATTACACCTATAATTGTTCTTGGTGATTTTACAATTAAATTTTACATTTGAACTACATGTTATGCTTGAATCAACAGAATTTAAATTGGTTCGCATATTGTTCCGATATATAAATATAAATAAATTGTTCTAAAATACATATGAATTTCGGTTTCCAAACAATTTAAATTTCAAATAATTTCGTCTAAAACTCAGCAATTATTCTCTTGACAAATCATATTCCAGTCGAATGCAAGAAAAATTAGAACATTTTTTTTTTTTTTTTTTTGTTAAAAATGTGGAATATATATAAAACATTTGAACTACACGAATTAAAATAAAATTGCAACTGAACCATAATTTTTGATCTCTTACATGCGGGTAAAGGCCAAAAAAGCCCAGCAAATATTTATATATAGTGTGCCATTGCGTGGTGTAAATTCTTAAAAAATGGTGATTTAAATTGCAAGGAATATATATAATCTATATGTCTTATTCGTAAACTTTCTTTTGAATTGTGTACTTAAATTAATAAGCTACTCAGTTTGCACTAAATACTTCTTTGAGCCAATGTTTGTTGATAAAATCGTCAGATGACAACGAGTGATAATGATAACTATACTCAAGAAGTGTACTTTTTTTCCTCATCGATTTTTCTATTTATTTTTTTTTCCCCTCTTCATTCATGATATCTTATTACCGGATATATTAGTTTTATTTCCGTTTATCAACTAGTTTTATATCACGCACATGTAGATTATGTTTTGATTTTGCCGCAAATTTGATGACAGCTTGCGTTGGTACTTGGGGCACATGTCTTAGATCTAAATATGTAAGCGCTTCACATTTGGCCAAATATTCAAGACACAATTCGGTGACCAATTTGCAACTACTTAAATCTAATTCAACCAATGTATTGATAGCACTTGGTGAGCATCCAATTTGGGCAACGCCTGCATCTGTAACACGTTGACATGATGATATATTGAGATGTACTAATGATGGAACGCCTTGGGTTATATAACGTAATGCAACATCGCTAATATCAGTGCCAGCTAATTTTAGTACTTTTAAATTGCGTAAACGTGATTTTGAGTCGGTAAGTCCAGGTCGTGAATCTTTTGGTGGTGATAAAATATCACGTATGGCACTGTCATTCAAGCTACGTACAAAACTTAAATCAAGCATTTGTAATGGTGGACATAGACATGTATGCAGACCAAGAACCGAAACAAGTTGAGTGCCTTGAATGCTAAGACTTTTTAATGCTGGTAAACGTGAAATTAACCATTGCAATTGACGTTTTGCTAAGCTTGTCCAATCAAGAATTAAATGCTCTGGTTGGCGTCGTACAATTGCCATTAAAAGACCGGCAGATAATTTATGATGTGAACAATTCATTTTTGTCCATAATTTTGGATCGACCGATACATTTGACCATGTTTTGCATACAAGTGAACATGTGACAAGCATTTCAGGCGGTAAGTATCGGAATATTGCTAACAATGCCGTTGGATCGAGAGCATAATGTGTACTGCCTGATGTCGATGATGATGCTCCCGATGAATTGCAAACCAAATTATTTGAAGGTCGTACAACAAATGATGGTTTTCTCAATGATTTTGATGATGAATTGAGTATTTGTTGCGCTAATTGTGTTCGCAATGTATTTTTTTTACGTGGCAAATGATTTGATGTATGTTCATTACCACCATCTTGTAATGAACTACTTATGCTGCCACCATCATCACTTTTTCGACGTTTTGCCGGTATTTCACTTAAATCATTGTGATTATTTTGTTCGGCCATTTCGCTGTCATCATTTGGCTCTGTTTTAAATTTATGCTCTTGCAATTCCTCTTTTTTGATTGAGTTTGCATTCAATTTTGGACTGATTGCTTTGATTTTCTTTATATTTGACTTGGAATCCATATCAGAGTCACTTAATACTGGTCCAGGTTTTTCATCATTTTGATCTGTATTTGTTTTACTGTCATTGCCACTGGTTGTTGCAATTTCACCGTTATTTTTCACCTCTGATGACTTTTGACGGGCACGAAAATGACGCGGCTAAAAAAAACGAAACAATGTTTAATGGGACAAGAGTCATTAATTCAAGTATTGTACAAAAATATTGAATAATCATTACAATTAATTTTCTTTTTTTTTTCTTTTCTTTTCTTTTCTTTTTTGACTATTCATTGTGTGTGGATTTTTGGTGAATATATGTATAAAAATCCAATAAATACATGCAAGTATAACAATAAAAGTCTCACCTTATAATCGGTATTTTTGCCGGACATACAACACAATGGGCATTCCCAACTGTTTGGTAAATCACCATTTAACACACCATTCACTTGAACTTCATCACCGACCGCTTTTTGCGCACATTCTGGATGCGTGATTTCATAACAAACTGAGCATTCCATTAGCGATGATGGTCCCATATCTTGTGCTATTTGCGATTTTATTTGTGCTGGTGATGTAACTGGCTGCTTATGCCAACCATCCAAACTACAAAAAATACACTGAGCAGTTACAGGTAACATTGGATGTAAGCACTGTCTCATCATGCACGTTTGTTTTGCACGACCTGGTCCACCGAATTTTATCTTAACGAGAAATGAACGAAAAACATGAACAAATGGATCAAATTGTTAGAAATAATTACAAAAAAAAAAAAAAAAAAACAATGGAAAATAAATATTTTTCCTGAGTTTAACTCAAAATAAACAAATTCTCTCCTAAACTCGACATTTGAAATAAATGTGTGGGATTCTTTGAGCTACCCAATTTAAAATATAAAAAAAAACCCGACTCACCATATCTAAACAAAATGCACATTGTCCACATTCAGTTGAATTGCATGGTATACACACTTTGCATCGTCTCCGTCTCCGTCTCGGTGCACCGTTGCTACGTTCATTACCATTTGTGGCATCAGCTGAGTGCTTCTTGTTAGCTGCTTTTGTTGGTGGTTTTGTTGTTGGAATTGTTTTTGGTGGTTGAAAATTCTGCGGTTCACCGTCATTATTATCCGTATTCACATTATTCTTTTCCTCATTATGACTAGCATCATTAACAATGTGTTCATCATTTTGTAAATCATGATTTGATGAAACATTATCTGATTGATTATCATCTGGATCTGGTTGTAAAACTGCATAACCAGTTATTGCCAATTCAGGATTATCTTTACAATGATATTCAACCAATTTACGAACATCTTTGATCAATTTTACTGGATCTTTAATGAGATCTGGTACATTTTTTCGTTGCGGTGGCAAATCATACAAATACATAACAATTTCTTTGAGACCATACAATTCGCATAGCGTTAAATGAATATGCTTTTGATCGATAAGCTCATCTTCACGATTTGCCTCATATTCTAAATGCGAATGACCCAATAGCGTTAAAACGTATTTTGCCAACACATACCATAGCATTTCAGTGAAGAATGGATAGCGGAATTTTTGCGGCACTTTGGTTACATCCTCCACTTTGGCAATTTTCAATTGCTTTAAAATGCCAAACGAATGCAAGAAATTTCCACCGAATACAAGTGACTATAAATGGAAAAAATGAAAGATGAAAAATACAAATCAATGCAAAAAAGAAAGAAAAAAACAAAAAAAAAAGACGAAAAAATTCAATTTTTTTTATTATTTTTTTTTTTTTAAAGTACGAAAAGGAAAAAAAAGAAGATTGAAAGTAAAATTGGCAAAATAATTACATCAGTGGGTGTATAAACTGCATGAATCCATCCAGTTGGAATGAAGAATGTATTGCCGGCTGTAAGATAAACGCGTGCACATTTCTCAACGGTATCGCCAAAAAACACGTCTGACTGTTTGCCGGATAAAACCCATTTTTCATACAATTCTAAATTCTTTTCGGTTGGCGGTATTAACCAAAATACTTTGCTACCGCGTGTAATATGATACCAAACACTGGTTCCACCGAAATCAACTGATTTTAAAAGAAAAAGAACAAACAAACACAGATAACACATTAATTTTGATTATTTTTGTATGAAATTTTTATACGAAAAAACAAAAACAAAAACAAATTACAATTACTTACCATGAAAATCAGTGTAGCAATTTTTGACTGACATTAAACAGTATTTTTTAACTTTTGGATACATCATGCCATCAAGTGAATTGGTCGAATCGACTTGTGCTTCTTTCAATTGTTTTGGCCATACAACATCGACCCAATCCAAGCTTCGTACAATTGATGGACTTTCCACATGATCATCAAGTTTTGTATGTGAAAATTCTAATGATATAACATTCAATAGACGTGTTTTATTTGGATTATCATAATACTGTTGCCATTCTTTCATAGTCATACGCAAATTTTTCTGCGTATTGACATCCATTACATCCAATAAACGCTTTGATCCAACGCACATTCGTACATCATTTACAGAAAAGTTTGAATCTGGCACTCGTAAGCCCAATCCAGATGGATCTTTGAACAATAATGGTATATTGAATCCATACTGCTGGAAAAATCTATATATAAAAAAAAAATGAAAGAAGAAAATACGAAAAAATAAAAAAATAATCGAATTCTGTTGACATCATGAAAAACCATTTATGTAAACATAGAAATGTGAGAGTTGACATGTGTCAAATCAAGAAATGACGAATTTTCAACGAACAAAAAAATAAATAAATCAAAACAAAAAATTACTTACGCAATCGTCAAGTCATGACCTTTCATCTCACGAACCATATCCACCTGTGCAAAACGTGATGATTCCAATTTTTCAGCAACACTAAAACCGCGTGCTCCCTCATGATCATCGTCAATTAAATAGTCTGAATAAGCTTTACGTTGTTTACGTTCACGCTTAATGTATGCCGATGAAATAATGTCCGTGTGGGAATTCATAGAACGATGGAAGCAGAACAAAAAGAATAGAAAAAAAAAAAAAAAGAAAAACGATAACGAAAAAGACAAAGAAAAGAAAGTGAGAAAACATAAACATAAGACTGCATCACCAATAACCGTTTGTTTTGAATCTTATAATGAATGCAGTTTAAATTGCCATCGATAAAAATAAAATTAAGAATTAAGCCAATTTCGTGCACATAATTGCTAGCTCATTTAAGTAGAAATGGTTGCAAATGTCTCCACCAATCGAAGATTTTCCATTTTTATCTTCGGTCTTTTCGCTCATGGTTCTTTCTTTCTCTTACTGCTATTCTTGAAAATATCAGCAACCTTGTGCGCATTTACGGAAAAACAAACGATTCGCAAACGAAAACAAAGCAACTCTCTATCCCTTCGAAATGGAGACAGATATAGAGAGAAAAAGAAAAGTGCAAACATCATCGAATGAAAGTGTAGGTCGCTAGATGTTGATGCTATGGTGCGCGACAATGAATCACTGTCTTTCAACGTTTAAATCACAACAATATGGTTGAATGTGTAAGGTGAACGAAAGAGTATGTCTTTCGTCAAATAATTAGGAAAAAACGGAATATTAAGTGGCTCGTAGGAATCAAGGTGTCAACGGTGAATGCTCTGGCATCATGTAAATGAAATAAAATTTACGATCCCCTTGATGTACACAAAGAGACATACACACACACAGTTCTCGTGTGAATCATTCAATTTTAGTTTGCATCGTTAGAATATTCAACGATGTCTCGCTACAGAATACCGAACAAACAGATATAGAACCAACAAATAAACAAATTACCATTTGCCAAGTAAGACGTATACAAGCGCATACACTGGCATACAGTCGGCAAACGTTCGCCGTTCGGTCTGATAGCGAGAGAGTAAGCCACCGTACTGGTTTGGAGATAACATTGAAAAAAAAAGAAAGAAAGAAAGAAAGAAAAACTAAATTACAATGTTTTGCTATATTAAAATGTAAGATGCTTTGAATTTGACAGTATTCTTTTTCTCTCTTCCTCTTTTAGATATGTGTTTATGTGTGATTGTAATGGCATCAGTGCGATGTATGCATTTTCGAAGAATTACTTCATGATACTCTAATCACATTGATGACGAATATTGCAGTCATGTGTATCGCATACTGGGCAAACATCATGTTTTTCTTCTATTCACATTGAGTTATGCTAACGCATAACGAGTGCTGTTCAAACCACTGAACATGAATAAAACACTAACGACAGAGAAATACAGAATGAGAAAGAGAATCAAACGGATAGGGAATGAAAGAGATTGATCAAGCGAGGGAGTGAATAAACGATTCCGTCAGTACATTGTGCGCATGAGATAGAGCAAGAGCGTAATACAACACTTGTATTGCTGCGAATGGCAGCCAGCAATAGATGCATTATAAGACATTGATAGCATTGGATGCCATTCAGATTGAGCGAGGCGTACAGCCAGAAAAACGTTTTGAAAATTTGTTATAAGGAGAAATATAAAGAGAGTAGATACAGAACACACAATGCTGAAAACTTGTGTCGATGATGACTATGGATTCGTCGATTGGTTTGCGTTACTGTCGTTGTTGTTGCTGTTGCTGTTGCTGTTGATGTTAACGTTTGTCGTCTCCGTTTTTTGGTCGTGCGTTTCGATTGTGCAAAGCAAGCAGCACATTTCCAACTTTGTCATCGGTAATAATTTGCACAGCCATTTAGTGTTGATTATGATTGCTACGAATACACACATGAATTCATTCATTTTATGCCGCACAACGCAAAACACACACAATTCATGAAACGATTGACGAAAAAATTTCAATATTATGCAGTGCTAGATATTTTATTCGAGCATGATTTTCATTATCACTCATTTCATTTGCAGGCGTCAAAGTTAATGCGAATTCTATGTTTTTTTTATGAATGCATTGATGGCGAAAGCAAAAGAAAAAAAAAACAGAAATAACATAATGGAGTGATACAAAGAAGGAACAAAAACAAGTGGAAATGAGAGGTTGTTTTTTATTTCACTTTTTGTAGTAGGCGAACAACACGAATGAATGTACGAAAAAAAAAATCGATGTTTTTGCACTCGAATATCAATGTGGCGTAAACTGAAAATTCTTTACTGGGTCGTTAACACTTCTTCTGTACCATCGAAATGAAATGGGTTTTTATCTGTATTCGGTTGATGATGCCCTGCACATCATCATTTCACAGTAACCACACACACACACACACACACACACACACACACTATGGAGCATTTAATTTTTTTAATTGCCACAGCCTAATTAATTATGAAGAAGTTCGATAGTGAATTGTTCGACACTTGAATGGTTTCAATCACATTTCATGCAGATAAGCATCAAAAAAAATTATTTCATGACATTGTGGCCTTGAATGCATATATAAATTTCAATGAAAAATTGATGATTCGCATAACATATGAACCAATAGCAGAGATATGGCGTCATTTGTGGATGGGTGTGTGTGTGTGTGTGTGCAGTTCAAGCATATAAATAGAGAATTTTGTTTGAAACATGCATTGGTCCCAGGCGTACCGTTTTCATTTCTATTCTTTTTTTTTAGCATCAAAATGCAACCACAGCAACAAATTTTCGTTCTTTTTTCTCTGGTTTCTTCTTGAAAACTAGTCAATTCTATTTGCCAATGCATATAATCAAAGAGAATGCTTGCCTTTGCAACAGATTCAACATATCCCTTTGAAGATTTTTCCATTTTACATGATGTTTCCTGCATCGTATCGTTCCTTTATAGTACCCATTTTTCTCATTCAATTTATCATTGTACTGAACTATCAGTACAATGTTCTTGTTTTTTTTTTTTTCTGTATTTCGTATCAACACGGCTCAATTCTCAAAATATGCAAAGTATGCATAATAGAATTTTTTTTTCTCTACTCTCCTTCGCCTTGTTTCACTTTATACGATTCAAAATGTGAAAATATTTGTGGAAAGCATAACAAATTGAATGAAAATATAAAGTGAAGTTGTAACATAAGCTAATCTCCGTTAGCAAAGTCAATAGTTTGGTTTGTTTTGTTTTAAGTTTTGTGCACGAATTATGTGATAAAAGGCTGACTTTGATAATCTTATTACTTTGAAAATATTAATTATTAAAAGGGAAAGGAACTAGCCTCAAATGTTTTTGTCACGAATAAATTTTGAATTTAGAATTTAGAAAATGGGAAATTTTTAATGAGTTTTCAAAATAATTATAGTTTAACACTTACCAATTGACGGCGACTATGCTTTGTTGATGGTGATACCTTTTTCCGTTCTGACATCTTCAGCAGATATGGTTCATTTAACTGCCAAAAATGTTCTTTTTTGAATAATAACAACAAACAATAAGCGAACAACAATAGTTTCACTTGGTTTCGTTTAACACAATAGTTTTAATATATGGAGCATACAGTGCAATAGTTCAATGATGTTAAAGAGATTATTCCGCTTAATTCGTAACAATATTATTGGTGCAGTTCAGTGTCGCATAAAATTAATACTTCCGAGAGCCAGATCGCCTCGAGACAAATGGTTTTATATATTTAGCTATAATCACACTGAATGTTTATAAACACATTTACACATGAAAAACCACATAAAACTGGACTGAATGTTCAAAAATGTTCTCAAAAGCTACGAGCCAGCCATTTATTTGACCCCAAATTCTCTGACTGATGAATTACACTTTTCGTGATGTGAATCCCAATCACCTAATTGCTTTGTAATTAATCTTGATTTTTATCAATTTACATCAGATGTAATACATCTCACAATATACAATGTACTCAGGAAGAAAAATTACTTTACGAAAAATGTCTGAAAAATAAAAAAAAACAAATCGTGTGGATTTCACGATGTCAGCAAAAAATAAAAACTAATACAATGCGAATTGAATGCAATGATTTCACACAACTTCACTAAAACTTTTATTTTTATTGTGGTCAATAAACCATTTTAAAATCAATTTTGATTTTAATCTCTCTATCCAGTTCAGTCGATGTATGCTATCGTCTATTTTATTTTTTATTTTCCTTTGATTCACACTTGATTCTTTTGAAATATAGATATTTTAAGTTATTATTATATTCTATTGAACGTACGTGTATCTAAAATAATGACAGCATTGTTTTTATTTGGATATTGACCACGAGATTCCACACATATTATTATAAAAACATGTATAAATTGTTTGTGTTTTGTTCTTTTCTACAGTTTGTTTGTTTCATTCAATTGTTAGTTCGAAAAGCTTGCTTTTTCGATTACTTAAACTCTCAATTGCAAAGAATATACGTGTACCGATGAGCTGTTTTGTAGATAGAATTATTTATGGGGCGACAAATTACCGAAAAAAGAGAAAAAAAAAATCACAAAATTCACACATACACACACGGTCGGTCGGTCTATCTCGATGGATTTGGCCTTATTTCATTGACTTATCTACTTAAGTTGATGGACTTTTCGCATGGATTTGGCTCCGATGCAGTCTCTGCAATTTTCACAATTCAATTTTATGCCACTAAATTTCTCTCTGTCTCACACTCCGACTCTATGTCTCTGTTTCACTTGATAAATTTTCACCAATTTTTTTTTTTCTTGTTCACAATGTTTTCTTGAGCACTTTGTCTTTCGCTATCACTTATTGCCGTAATTAAATGGGCTTTTTCCTAATGTGCGACATAAAGTTTATTCAATTTAAAGTATGCCCAAAGTGTTCTTAAATGAAAAATGTTTTTCTCTCTCTCTCTCTCTCTCTCTCTCTCTCTCTCTCTATCTCTCAATTTTCTGCTATCTTCCTTTTGGTTCTATAAATTGCACGAAAATTTTCAATATTTACGGAAACACAAAATATGGCCAAAGCACATACGTTCGATGAAAAAAGAAATAACAATGTCACGCAGAATGTAAATCGTCGTCGTTGATCTTACAAACATGACTGCTGCAATCATTCTGGCTTACACTGTACATAAGTGTGGCATCGCCATTATACAACATATACTCATACGAGCTAAAATGAGAAACACAGCGCACACGAAGAAAATGACGACGACGACCACAACGACTACGATGTCGACAACGACGGTTGTGAATACGGACGACGAAAACGATGAGCAGAAAAATAAAATCACTTATTTTTCATTTTCCATCATATATTTACTGCCACAGGAGAATTTCAATATACAAAACAACACTGAACGAAATAAAAAAAAAAAAAAAAAAAAAAAAAAAAAAAATGCAAGAAACCAAATCCTGAGCAACGAAATAACACACCAGAAACAAAAAATCCACACCAAATTAAATATACTTGTGAGAATGTGATGACGATGGAAAATACGTATTTCTTTAACACGAAATTCTATGGAGTTTACGCATCGAACGGAGAAATATGAAAATAAAAATGAATTTTAATGCTACACACCATATACAGTAGAATACACAACTTTCGGCTTCAGTTGATGTACCGATACTAAATCGAAACCGATTTGCCTTTAAAAAAGTCATTTGGCTCATTCATATTGTCTCTTTCACACACAATTTATCCGTATGAATGTACATGTGAGTAGTAGGAAAACACGGTTTCCAGTTACTACTACTCTCTTAATGTATTTCAAATGGAGAGCTGTCAAAATCCCACTTAGTTCCTTTTTTCGACACCAGTAGCGCTGCAAACAGCAATGAATACACATAATTAAATAAAAAAAAAAAATATCTAATTTCAGACATTTGCTTAACACTTTCAATTTTAAAAAAATAACAATAATTTTATTCATAAATGTTTTATTTTAAAAAATGTTTTATTTTGTATCATTTAACTAGCATTTCTAAATTGTAAGTACCAAATATAACATTTTTCCACGGAACTTTTCTACGTAACATTTTTTCTTGGAACCATTCATATATATTTGTTATTTGTTGATGTTTTTTTTAAACAATTTAGCGTAATATAAATAATCTTCTTTTTTTTCTCTGTCTAATGCATCTGTGTTTGTTTTTCCAGTGAAATAATCTTTGAAATAAACGATATCATGAATTATTTCATTATTTTCGTTGATTAATGATGCCAAATGATGCTTCAAAACAATCACAATCTTCTTTATAAGAAATTTAATACGAACATTTTGTAATGTAATGTTGCAATAGTCATCTTTGAGTGCAGCACCTTTGAACATAACCTTTTGCCGGTATGGTTGGACGCCAGTCAATTTGAACAGCTGATCCTTGAAAACCTTTGGGTTTTTCGTCATTGTTGACAGTAATGTTTAGAATGCTGTTTTTGGTCCCAATTTAAATTCACTAAACAAATATTTTCAAACAATAATGTGTAATTTCTTGTTGAATTTTCCTTCTATTTTTACAAACATACTCACCATTAAATTTCGGCATTTTTAATACAGATTTATATCACAGCCAATTCTGTTAAAAATATGCATTGAAAGAAAACTTCTAATTTGCTTGTTTTTTTAAATTTATTAGTATTTATATAATCGGAAAAATGACAATGAAAAACTATTTTTCTTGAACGTTATTCGGTTAGATTAAATGTGTGTTATGATTAGTTCCACTATCGGTATTTAAATATTAAAATGTGATAAAACGTTGGATATCTCTATAAATTTTCATAATTTTTTTTTTGTTTAAAATCAACAAAGAAAACCTCTCTGTTAAATAACAAATCACAAATAAAATTTTTTTCTAATTCTTTAATAAAATTATAGAGAAAGAAAATTATTTGAAGAAATCTTTACACATTGAGATGTTTAAAGTAATAAAGTGTGAATGATGCATTATACATTCTTGCCTTGTCTTCTTGAAAATAACACGAAGTTAGTTTCAACGGTTTTATTCTTTTATTAGTTTGCTTATAAAGTCTATTTCATTAGTTTACATTTGCTTATAACTATGTATAATTGAATAGATGAATTATTCTCAAAGCAAAACGAAGAAAAGTAGAAAATAAGGCCGACCTGAAGTTTCATCAATGCTAATATTCGAAAAGGAAATATTAGAGAACTTGAAACATTTTCATATTTTTTTTTTTTTTTTTTTTTTTTTTATGAAAATTAATGCTTTTTTTCGTCAGTTTCATCCACAAAGATCCATTTGCAATGATAATCATTTGCTAAAATATATTCTATCTTCAATTTTCAGTTATCTTCAGGCAACTAATGTGAAATTATCCGAAATGAAGCAAAAGTGTGGAAAAGAAAAAGTCTATCATTTGAATTCAAAAGAAGGAAATATGTCTAACTCTGAAGAAACGCCGTCAGAATTCTTTGAAATATATGACGATGCAATAGAAGCGATTCTGAGCTATTTGACGCTGAAAGATTTACAAATTTATCCGATACATGCAGACGACTGAGAAATATTGCTGGTTCAGTATTTTCCCAGAAACATAAAAATTGTTTCATATCATTTTTTGTCTTCAAACATTTGTACACCGATTATGAAACTGAATGGCATATGTCTTTACCTATTTTCACTCATAAGAATATATCGACAGCTAGAATTACTAATGCTAGAATTTGGTTTAAATTATTACGAAATTTCGGAGAATCAATTAAGTTTATCCATCTATATTGTGAAAATGACATGAAGTCTGATATAAAACTTCAAGGTGTAAATGAATACATTTTTAAATATTGTGCAAATTCATTAGAAACATTGGAATTACGTAGTTGGCCATGCTTCAATATTTTGAAACCACTGACAAAACTTCAATAATCCTGCAAAATAGAATTTTCGGATTGGAAAGGAATGGAAATGATGCCGAAATTATTCACACAGTGAACTTTCGTGCCGTGAGCAAATAGATCAACGATCGATTAATGTATTACGGCATAAATCGTTTGGCTTTACGTTGCAAGCGATCTCTATCTCTCTATTTATACACTGAATTGCACATACACCGTTACGGAATACAAACGACAAATCGAATTTTTTTGCCATTTCCGTTGGTATAGTCAGTATAGCATTGATAAATCGCATAGGTGGCATCAAAGTATTGAAATCAAAACTCTTCACATGTAAAAACATACAACGAATGCCACAGTGGCTCGTTGTACTTTTTTCTATTCATTGTCTACTTGTTCTCTCACTCAATCACAGAAAAATTGAAAAAAAGTGAAACTATCAGTTATTCTTCATATCATTAAGATCGAAAAAATAAAGGGAAATTTGGATGCTGTATAGAATACATTCTTCAAATATAAAGAAGATTGTGATTCTTTCGAAGCACTGGCATCATTAATCAACGAAAATAATGAAATAATTCATGATCTCGTTTATTTCAAAGATTATTCCACGAGAAAAACAAACACAGATGCATTAGACAGAGAAAAAAGAGAAAATTAATTATATTACGCTAAATTGTTTGAAAATTACATCAAAAACTAAGCAATGCTAGTTAAATGATACAAAATAAAGCATTTTTCCACGGAACTTTTCTACGTAATATTTTTCATACATTTATGAATAAAATTATTGTTATTTTTTTAAAAATTGAAAGCAAATGTCTGGAATTAGATATTTTTTTTTCCATTTAATATCATTGCTGTTTGCAGCGCTACTGGTGGCGAAAAAAGGAACTAAGTGGGATTTTGACAGCTCCCCATTTGAAATACATAAGGAGAGTAGTAGTAACTGGAAACCGTGTTTTTCTACTACTCATATGTGCGCCTGTATATGCAGATAGATGAAAAGAGAGAGAAAGAGAGATAGAGAGAGAAACGATGCGGTTAACTTATTCATTAGTTCCATATATGTATATTAGATGTATTTGTGTGTGAATGCGTGCGTGTGACCATTGTGCGAATGAAATGGATGCGATTTGTATTGTAAACGAAATTTGCTAACAGATAAAAGAGCAACAGAGATGAATTTCTTACTCCTGCATAGTATTACCTGATGAAGTAAAATACACCTACCGATCAGCTCATTTGATGAAGAATTTTGCCAATAACCGTATTTGTTATGGAAATGAAGAAAAACTCAATCCATTTAATGTAGAAAAAAAATCGAGACTTTTTGTTTTTATTATTCGCGTTAATCGATTCGATTACAATAAAATTTTGAATTTTTTTTTTAATTCAATTCGAGTTTCCTTTTAACGATAATAATGATTATGTTACTACAAACTTATAACATATTAACAGCAATGATTTTACACATTATTTATGATTTATGAACTATGAACACAAATTTGTCTAACTATCTAAATCCATTTGTGAATCGCTGGTAGTGGTTGCATCGAAAAATTCGACATTATTATTATCAGCATCTTCATTTTCATTTTCATTGTTTTGGTTTTTTTGTGCAGATTTTGAAATGATTAAATCGGTTATACGTTGCGGAGGTTGCCAAATGACTAACGCTTTAGATGGTTTCTCGAATCGTTCCATTATTGCCGCAGGTAGCAATGGTTCGTCTTTAATACTTTTCACAACATCTGACACAGTAATCTTTTGGGCTCGCTTCAATTTTTCTTCAATGTCTTGAATTGTAGTTGAATACGATCTAAATGCATCCGAACTATCAACTTCTAAGGGTTCAATGTCATTTGTTGTTTTATTCATGTCGTGGGCCGTATATTCCGATGAAATATGCATACTATTGAGATGTGCCACCATTTTTTCTTCAGTTATGAGTTGTTTTGTGCTAATTTGCCTGTTAAAATTATTGAAAAAAAAAAAATATTAGTATTTATTAATTTCGAATATTTTCTAAACAAACCAGCTGGCAAATATTTGCTAAAAAATTTTTTACAAAATAATAAACGACCTTTCATTTGTCGTAAAAACCGGTTATATTATTAATTTAATTGACCGTCTGGGAACATTAAATCAATTTTACTAATAAATACAATATACTTACTCCATCTCTTCGACTTCTGCTTTCCGTTTAAGAAGTAAACGTTGATGAATTGGTTGACCATTAAAATTCATGTAAGAACCTGGTTGTATTGTTTGATTGGCCATCCATTCGGGGCATTTCCATGGTACACCATTCTCAGGTACATTGAATGGCATAATACATGGCTGTTGCATTGGAACCATCTGATTCGAAGGCCGCTGGAACATATTTGGGTGGGACATTGGCAGTTCGGGATTTACTACACTTTCATATGGTTGATGTTGATGATGTGAACTCGAGAAAACTGATGGTCTACTGAAAAACATTATCAAATTATATACGATTAGTATTTTGTTGAAGAATTTAAAAAACAATTGGATGTTTTCTTTTTTTTTTTTTTTTTTTTGGAAAATAACCAAATGCACCAAATATACTCACTTTAGTAGCGATGATGAATATGGATTGGCAAGATGACTTTGATTTATATCATTCGGAATAGTTGGCTGTTGAGTTATTGAACTCATCGAATACATTTTTACTGGATTTTTTATTTATTCAGTAATTGATATTGATTTAATTTAAGTTTTTTCAATCAATTGTTTACAAATATTGACAATAAATGGAAAATAAATTTTCACTTTCGTTTTCGTATTTCGTTTTACGTTGTTATTCGCATGCAGTGTGTTTATTGAATGTACGCATTGTTCTTATTGTCACTTGTTTGTAGCTCAGTAAATATGAGTATTTTCTAGTAAGTGTCACAGCTCTTCGGGAAATTTCGGTGTGTCAAACGAAATATAAAACAAACAAACATTATTGACGCCATCTACAATTTTCGGTTTATGTCAACTTGTGACGCCTTTAGCGCTTCATTTGAAAATCGTTCGGATGAAATAATGTGAAAATGTTTATTTGTATTTTATGTTAGAGAAAATTGAAGTTATGAATCATTAAATTTAATATTAAAACCAGAGATTGTTTCTCTGATGAGAATATCAACTGAGGAGGAGGAATTTACTGAGGAGCAATACTCCTCCTAAGTGAGAAGCAGATTTTTTTTCTATATTTATATGTATCAAAATGTAAATTAATTGTTGCATGCAATTGAGAAAAGAGTAATTTTTTGAATAGATGATTTTAAGTACCTATTTTACTGCTCATTTTTCAATTGCAACAATTTATTGCATATGAATATTGAAAAAAAAAAAAATTGCTCCTCGCTCCTTGGAGGAGTAGTGCTCCTTAGTAAATTCCTCCTCCTCAGCACTCTCCTCAGTTGATATACTCCTCAGAGAAACAATCCCTGATTAAAATTAATATTTTTTAAACAATTGGTTATATTTTTAGAAACATTCATTTATTTTTATTGTTTGATTTTTAAAGTTTCAAACATTTTGTAAGGTTAAATCTATTTTCCGTAAATCATAGTTTTATATTATTAATTTTTCTTTTACCTAATTTCTTTCATAGGTAATTAGGTTCTTTCCATCACTATATACAATTTGACTTTGAATATAAATCTATTCATAAAAGAAAAACTAAATAAACATTATCAAATTTCAACATTCAATAATTCTTTATTTATTCAAAATAATTCACTCAAATATTTATTTGTTTATTTAAAATTTTAAAACTAAAAATAGTCTATATTGAACAGCAGTGAGATGAATTGAATGTCATTATGGTTAGGAAATTTAATAAAAAAAATCAATTATTTGTTGTGATGGAATTAATGTACCTAAGTATAATTTCGGTTAAAAATATTACATTAACACAACCAACGATTTTATATAATTTTCATAATTCAAAGGGAATTCTGATAAAAGGAATGCTTTTTTTATTAGTGAGATTGATTTCATGATTTTTTTTAAATTGCAGAACAAAAACAACAGCATTTTTAGAGCAGAAGAAACATTTACAAAGTTGCGATACAAAAGCATCTCATGCAAATAACGATTAAATCTGACCAAATTGATTATATTTATATGTATTTATATAAGGGTAACTTGCTGCAGTTATTGATAATTTTCGAACAAATTTAAGCAAATAAGATAAGAAATCTTTGTTAAGAAAGGGAATGGTCACAATATTAGTTCATTGTTGTTATTTCCGAAAATTTCCATGTAATCAGTTAATGGAATTAGATAACAATATAAAAGAATGCCTATTTAAAGAACCAATACAATGATATTTCCATTCTGCCTCAGTTTGGTGAATAACTCATGATAAGAAAACCACTGGAGTTCTTTGTAGTAAATGATTTTATTTAATTTTTTTTTTATTTGATATAATAATTGTAGTTTTTTTTACATCTTTAGATTTTTCCTTCTTCTTTTTACGTATTCTATATATATATATATATATGTGTGTGTGTGTGTGAATTCAACTTTTAATGTTGATTGCATAACGCATATAAGTTCGCACAAACGAAAAGAAAAAAAAAGTTCGTCCTTCAATTGTGTGATTCATATTCATTGATTTAACAAGCTTAAAACTCAATGCGTTCCATGTTTTTTTCTTGGTTGTTGAAATTTCTTAAACGTTTATTTTTCATAATTGTTTTTTTTTTTACATTTAGATATTTTTCTTAAAAATAGATTTTTTTTTTCTTCTCAAAGTTACACAATAAGAGAGACATAGGTGTTGTGAAAATTCCTCTGACCGATAAAAATTCATTTAAAATAATTGTTTTTCCACTTTTAGCATTCTTTGCTTTTTCATTTTTGAGATCAACTGTTGATCGCATCGAATTAGCTTCATTGGTAAAATATGTTGGATTATTTAGTTAATAAATTTTTTTGTTGTTGTTTAACAATTCGGTTATTATTGTTTTGTTTGTTTCATAAGTAGTTAGAAACTAAATTTTGCATTTATTTCAAAATGAAAGGAAACACAAAATATATAAATATATATATTTTTTATTAGGGTGGGTCGATTTTCTATTTCAAGTTTTCTAAAAAAAAAATGCCATGTGACAGAGCATGCAAAAATAAGAAGACTTTGTTCTGAGACCACCACAAATATATGCTATTGTGATTCTCAAGAAGCAAAATATAGAAGATTTCGTTAAAAAATTGCGTGATTTTTTTCTTTGATATTTTTTCATGAAGATTCTGATGAAAAATTGGTTGCTTTTCTGGATGAACTTTGGTTTTTGCCATATAACATTTTTTCAATAGATTACATAACATAATTATATTATTATAATAATAGAATGCAGTCCTTTGAAATTAATTATGATAAATACCAAGTTTTTTTCAAAATATCAGTAAAACCAAAGAATTTTCCATAGAAAATTTCTATGAAAAATATCAAACAAAGTCAAGATTACAGAGGCACATATCTGAGGTAGTGGTTCCAGAACATAATCTTCTTATTTTTTCATGCTCTGTCACGGAACACCTTTTTTTTCATTGTTTGAAATTCAAAAAATCGGACCACCCTATTGTATATATTCAAAGTGATCAGCAAATTGAGTTCAAAATATTTGTAATAATATGTATATTTTTATGTAACTGCTGATCGGTTTCACATTCTAATTTGTGCAAATTGTTCGTTTGATTTCGAAAAAAAAAGAAAATAAAGACACTAAAGTCAAATATGATGTTTTTTTTTCTCTTTGTTTTCATTGAAACTATTGACACTGATATAGAAAATTCGTTTAGGCAATGAGTGAATTTCTCTTTAGTTAAATTTGAATTCATTTCATTATTTCGTTTGTTTGTTTGTTTGTTTTTTTCTTATCTTCATTAAATTTGTGGTTATCGAGTTTTGTATTCAGTTTTATTGTTGTGCGACTTAGAAAAAAAATTCTTCTCACTCTTAATTCAGAACGCTTGTAAAGCTAATCAGCTTAGATGATTTATTCGTTGTGTGTGTCTGTTTATATATGTTTAATTTTTTTTCCTCCGTTTTTTTTTTTTTTTTTAAAAAGAAACTCTACTGGATGTTCTCAAATATTATGGCACTCTATTTCATCGTTTCCATTTTAAAAGCATAAAAAAGGTGTGACATTTCTTTAATCAATTTTATGAATATAGTTTAAAAACTTCTATTAAATTTACTTAATATTTATAAAAGAAGAGGGTGATTTGCATCTGAATTAAAGAAGTACGAAATGTCGACTCAACTTTTTTTTTTAATTTTTTTTTTTTTTTTTTTTTTGTGTGTCAATGTGTATTTTCATGTGCTTGTGGATTTTTCATTCATTGTTTATCTGTGTGTTTGCTTATGTTTGAAAAAAAAGGTTTATTTTTTCTTCAAATTTTTTGCACCAACTTTTTTTATTTTTGTTTTCGCCTATCGTCAACTCAAATGGCACCGGTCTCTTTTGTAACAAGAAAAGGCCATCTTTGACTGTGATTTAGAAACGGTGCAACACAAATATATATAATATTCGGTTTAATTCTATAGCATTCAAATTCCTCCATAGATGATATTGGAAGACTAGCACTAAAAATTATGTTGGCAATTATAGAAAAAAAGTAATATTTCAAATCGAAATGAAAAGTAGAGAAAACAAAAAACTTAAAATGTAATTGTAATAGATTTATCATATTTTCATTTTGTTGCTGTTGCTGTTTTTGTTTGCATGGCATAGTCTTTTTCCAAGCTACAGTGATACTCAAACTAAAATTTGTTATTTTTTTTTTTCTTTCTTTTTGAAGCACTTTGGGCGTAGCTTAACTAGTCTTCCGATTATATAAAAAAAAAAACTTCCATAAAAGAGGGAGAGAAAGATAGAGAGAAAATAAACAAAAAAAAAAAAATAATAATAAAGAATATTGAAGAAATTATGATGATAAAAACCGCGAAGCAATTTAAAGTATCGTGCATTTGAATCGACGACTTTGTGATGTTTTATTTTTCCGATTTTTCTTTCCTTTCTGTTCTTTATCCTTCCGAATTTCTCGTACTAGTGTATAGAATGCATCATCGACGCCCATACGCGTCTTGGCCGATGTCTCAACGAATGGAATGCCATATTGTTTGGCAACCTAATTTATGAAAATTAAAAATGATTGTAATTTGGTGCAGTTTTATTGTTATTATTCATTTATTGAATACATCAAATGCCAAATTCATGACAAAATCATATGAAGTAAATAAGTTATGAAATTCTGGCAACCGAATGAACATCGATTTTGATTGTGTGAGTGTGTATATGTGAGTTTAGTTTGAAGCGATAATGTAATCAATTGTTTTGATTTATTTTGCAATAATCAATGAAAATTTATTTACTCACATCTCTTGCTTGGGCCATGTCAACGGCCCATGCTTGCAAATCACATTTGTTGCCCACTAACACCATTGGAACCTCTTCCGCGTCTTTGACCCGCTTAATTTGCTCACGATAAGTTCCTATAAGAAAAAAATTAAATGAAACAACAATAGTTAGTCAGTTAGTTTTATGCTGAATTATTCGGTTAACATTTATTGATGTGACTCACCAATATCTTCAAAACTCTTGGGGCTGTTAACAGCAAATACAAGCAGAAAACCTTCACCAGTTCTCATATATTGATCACGCATGGCTGAATATTCTTCTTGACCGGCTGTGTCGAGGATATCTAACAAACATGTTTCACCATCTAAAAGAAATTTTTTTTTAAACATTATTTATATAATCATTATATCTTAATCATTTGTGATTCATGGATGTAAATTTTAAATCGATTAATAATGTGTTTTTCTTTCTCTTTCATCAACTATATTAGTTTTGCTTGTATTAGTTGAAACTGAATTTGAACATTTTGCAAATATCTCAATTTCATTATCAATGCACCATTTAAGAATGAAAATGACAATTATATCATTTGGAATTCTATTGGTGTTTTTGTATGAACATACGTTCTTTTAGATCTCATCAAAAGAATTATGATGCATAGCTCATCGATGAAAAAAAAAAATGAAAACAATGCACTTGAATTCGGCACGAACCACTTGACATGAACTGATAAAAACCTACAAGCCACTCATCTATTGATTGCCCAAAAATAAACGCTAATTCCAGATGATTGTTGAGACAAAGTCTACCATGTAAAAAAAAAAATTAAGTTTGACTCATGAACTGCAGTAAGTTTTACTCAAAAAACCATCGAAAGAAAAACACATAATCATTTGTCGTTGAAATCGTTCCAAAAACCTTGAACAATGATTTGTATGCTTACCAATAACGACTTGTTTACGGTACGAATCTTCAATCTGTGTTATTTTGATGTGTTTGCAATGGGAGGATAAAATGAAGAAGAAGAAGAAGAATAAAAATTAGATATACTGAACAAAATTGTAAATTTGTGATAAGAAAATGCTTACCGTTGGATCATATTCGTCAACGAAATGATTTTGAATTAATTGTATTGTAAGAGCGGATTTGCCTGGAAAATGTGGAAACAGGAATAATAAATAATTGTGATAAATCCATGCGGTAATAAATCAATTAGTTTATTGCATCGATGTAAATAACCCGACAATGATTGTACACATATTGCACACGAATATTAAATGCAATGCACGATTTGAAAATACGTAAAGAATCGTAAAAGAGATGCGATTGACGCACGATTGCAAAAAATCGTCAGCAAGATGCATTCCGGCGAATCAAAGTTATGAAGAAATTAAACGAACATGAGTGAATTGAAAAAAAAACTACACAAAACAAAATTGCAACACAAGAAATAGCAATGACAATCAAATCAGTTCCAAACACTCACCAACACCACCTGCCCCAACAACGACTAATTTGTATTCCATTTTCGTTTAGTAACAAACAGCAACAGACTATAGTGTAATCACAACAATTCTCAGCTACTTGTCATTTACACACATATGCACACGGGTCTTTGTGAGTCATTCAACTAAGCACCCAAAAAAAAAAAAAAAAAAAATTATATATATATTTAAAATACTTGTGTTGAAGAAAATTCACTCGCAGTTCATTCGCTGAATATGACTTCGGTTTTGTTGCAACTTCACTGTATTTTATATATTTTAATTGCGTTCAAATTCAATAAGATTTCGTTGATTTTTGGCAAAATTGTTTCAATTCCACCAAACAATGGGGCCCCAGAAACCGAAAGTACTACACACCGAACATAAAAAAAAAAAATGAAAGAAAAAATCCCATCCACTTGAACAAAAACTCAAAGTGTAATGGTTTCTGTGTGCTTTATAGCGCTAGGTTTACGCTTCGACTGTTCGTATGTCGATGTGAAGTACCGCAGCAGCAGAGAACACTATGACGCTCAGTGCGCGACAATAACGAAAAACCAATCCCAAATCAAGATCTTTCTTTCTTTCTTTCTCTATTCTTTGTGTCTGTCTCTCCCGCTTTTTTGACATTCATAAATTGAGAGAACACTCATTTATTTTTCAACTGATGTGTGTATACACAGATACTCATACTCATACGCACATGCATGCACACATCCATACCTAACTGGTTGCTATCGGTTCAACTAAACATCATTTTTTTTTTCTTTTTTTTTTCTTTTTGCACACGAAAACCAATGAAGAACATATAATTATATTTGTTTTGTTTTGTTTTCAATGAAATCATTAAAATTTTCAACTTAATTGACAATGTTTTCCATTTGTAATTTATAAAATTTGATTTACATTCATTTTTGATTTTTATTATATATAGCGGTTCAAATGTCAACTTTTTACGTAACGGTTGAGTTTGGAAAATACGTAAAATCATCCGAAATCGAATCACAATGACAGATGCAAATACGTCATCTCATTGTCGCTTGAAAATAACAAAAAAAAAAGAGAAGAAAAAAAGAGTAACAAGAAAACTACAAATACAATTCATGGAAAGCAACACATTTGGAACAGTCTATCTATTATCTCCTTGTACTCGGATCACATAAAGTAAATAGAGTGACTTTTTCTTTCTGCTGTACATACGACAATTGATCGCGATTTATCAGTCATTTGGGCTCGAATCAGTGAATATTTTTTGTTTTTTTGATCATCGTACTGCTCAACTTTAACCAATTTACAATGAATGGCACACATTTTATCGAGAATATTTCACTCAAATATTGTTTTGCATAATTTTACAATTTGTGAGTGTGCATATGTGTATTTGTATCTGTCGATTTGTGGATTGAATGTGACCGAGAAAATAGCTAATTTAATTTAAGTTCCTTGATTCTGTTGTCATTTATTATCGTCCATTGTTAAGTTATTGCAAATACTTTTCCTACCTTGTTTTCTTTTTTTTTTTTTTTCAAATAAAATATTGTGACCGAACGAGATTTAAATTATTTAGAGAAAGAAGAATAGTTAACGAAAAATAAAAATGTCACAAAATCATTGTAATAACATGAGTGGAGTGCCAGTTAAAATAGCTGAAAGTTATAAACCACCAAAAAAATTGGCTCTGACTCAGAGTGTATCACAACGTTTATCAACATCGTCCAGTGTTACCACACAATTACTAGAAAAGAATCAGTATGATTTTTCATTGGAACGAACAGTGTTGGGAAAAATGTCCGAATGGCAACATGTGAGACAACGTGAAATCTGTGACAGAAAGGAGCGCTTGCAATTGTATCAACAGCAACGACAAAGTTTATTCGATGCAAAACAAAAGCAAATCTTAACGGCTGTTTCATATCCAAGTACTGATGATTTATCATCAGATGATGATGGTGATGATAGTGGTCATGGGACATCAAGTGATGCATCAAAATCAGCTGTTAGCATGAAAACAACATCGATTCCAATTCAACAAACAAATGCTACAAAATGTCAACAACAATTCAGTCCACCGAATTATTTCAATAGCATTTTGGTGCCAACTGTAATGCCGGGTCAAAAAAATCTACAGAATAAACAAAATATTACCTCAACAAAAACACCACACTATTCGAAAATCAATTTTCAAGAATTTGAAAATGATACATCCAGTCCATTCGATAATGTTGAATTAAAAACCATTAATGATTTGGATATTTTAGCTGAAGTCTGGAATACTTCAGTTTCAATTAATAATGCTGGTTCAAAAGATAATTCACCACCAACCGATGAATCATCAGCGAAACAATTAACATGTACAAATGATAACCAAACATTGCATTCAAATTCATTTCATACCAATGCAATGAATACTCAACAAAATCAAACAAATGGCAAACAAATGAATCATTCCGATGTAGCAGCTAATAATTCAACGATTCCAATAACAAATAGTTATTATGTAAATCAAGTGCATTATAATCATCATATAGAACCAAATCGACCATATACATTGGCCAATCAAATTTACAGTAACAATAATACGATATTGTCGTCAACAACAACATCGTATACAAATCCACGCGCTCCTAGCAATTTTATAAGCCCAAACTATAACAATCAAACTATGGCCATGCAAATCCACACAAATGCTGCTGCTGCCGCCGTCGCCGCAACTCCAATGATGTCAATGTATGGTGATAAAACTGTGATAGCAAACACAAATAGCATCCAAACAAAATGCAAATCAAAAAGCGTACCCGATATTGTTCAAGAAATTAATGCAGAAATTCAAAATTCACAAGGGAAACGCATTCGGAATAATAGCCAAAGTATGTGATTATCATCATTATTGCTTTGCTTTTATTATGATCAGTTTTAACATTTTGTATAATTTATTCATTTCAAATATTTGTTTCTGTGCTGTGTTTTTAGGTGAAGATGCGTGTGGAAATACTTCTAATGCAACCAACGCAATTGATGCAAATCCAATTTATAGTAAATTATCGCTTTCGTGTAAAAATTTGGTGAATAATATTAGCTTGATGGGATTTCCACTGGAACAAGTGGCGAGAATTACAGATAAAGTGGGCAAAGATGATAAAAAAGTATGTGATAAATATTTATTTCAACATTTGAACATTAAAATTTTTTTGATTTGAAACACACAGTGTAAATGTGTGTAATGAATAATCTCATAAACCGACTAATGGCGTATCAAAATGTTTTTTTTTTTTTTTGTTTTCAGATAGTAGAACATTTGATACGCTTAGGCGAATTAAAAGATTTGGGCTTTGAAGAGCAGACAATTTCGGATGCACTATTGAAATTTAACAATGACAAGGAAAAAGCGTTGGATTTTTTAATTTCGTAGTATAAATTGGCAATAGATCAAACTTTATGTGCATTAAATATGTTCTTTTTTATTAAAATTAAAACCGTTCTGAGGGAGACAAATACCATGTGCATCCTAAACTTACATACACCAAAAATAATTTATTCATTTGTACAGCACTGGATATGTATGCAGAAAAATAATTATAATGGAAAATATTCGATAGGAATGATGATACAAAATACTTAGAGATTGAATTCTCACGCTGTTTATATATATATATATATATATATACATGGAAATCGATCCAATTAATTTCGAAAAACAACAATTATTTATAGATTTTGCTTATACCATTTACTACAATTTCTTTTCGACAAGAAAACTATTGTAATAAAAATGCGAGAATCAAAAAAAATGATTTTTTTTCTGTTGAAATTGACATATATGATTTCTTTTTATTTTTATTTTTCAATTCACTATGACATGGTTAAATACAACGAAATTATATGAGTTCTTACTATGGCGTTTCAAAAAAAAAAAAAAAAAAATTACAAATTGAATTTTAACAAAAAAAAAAAAAAACAAAACAAAAAACAAAGAAAAAATGTATGAAAACAGGACAAGTGTTGATTTTCACTTCGTTCAACCGTTGGATATTGAATCGATCGAACGTAGTACATAGCGTTTTCGTTTTAGTTCCGATGCCATTTCAACGATGGATGTTGGTGACTTTGATGTCTTCTTCTTTGGATCAGTTGTTCGTTTTGGTGGTTTTGATTCAAGTGCCTTTGCCATGGTGCCGAATATTTCAATGCCAACGTGATTTTGAATTTGTTGCACCAAACTCATAAAATCGTTTGATGTGATTAGACAATTATCATGAAGTGCACAAAAATGTAGTAAACAATTTCGATATAATTTTTTTTGCAAAATATCATGAATATGCCGATTAATGAACATTTTGCAAATGGTTTTCATATTTTTATAACCGATTACAATTTTGTTTGATCTTTGGGTTGATATGAATTTATTCCATAAATTCATCATTTCCTTTTCACCATCATTCACATCACCATAACTATTTATATTCTCTCTTTCAATGAATTGTTGTAACAATTCGAAATCATATTCATCCGAACTATCATCATCTTGTTCATGTTCATTAATGAAATATGGCTGTAAATTTTGCATGTGATAAAACATTCGCTTGTCAATCGGTGTTATTTTCTTTGTTTTATTACCTTCTAAACGTCGTTTTTTTGCATAATGCGATTCAAAATCCGGATCAATTTCATTATTTGGACGTTTACGTACTGATGCATCTTTTATTTCACTTGATTTTTTCCGAGATGCTTTTTTTGATGACATTTTATCACAACAATGAAATATTCTTCTTTTTTTATTTTACAATTTTAGTATATAAACAATGTGATCCAGCATCGAACACGTTTTTCAACAAACTGAAAGTGAAATGAACTCATGTAGAAGCGCACTTTGCAAACATATTAGATGCAAAAACAACTCCGTTATGCGTTCATGTTAATGTTAATGTTCATGTTCATGTTCAAATGTCAATATCTCAGCTAAATAAGAGCAGAACAAAATCACGTACACCAAATTTGCAACGCTTATCTTTGTTGTAATTTTATTGCTTCATTTGCAGAAATTATTTTCGGCCAATGTGTTTGGAATTGAAAAATGAAAATACAAAACGCAACAAAATTCCTTGAAAAAAATTGATTTTCATTCGTCTGTACTTGCATTGTTTATTTAAGATATTATAATATGAATCATTTGATTATTGCTGTATATTTGGCCGGCTGCTGTAGTGATTGCATTGATGCTGTTGGATAAAGTGTAACAGGCAAATTCCAAATCATTGTTTCAATTTCAATGTCAAGTGGTGCTTGCCAATTATTTTCATCAATTCCGTCATCGCTTTCAATACCAAGATTTCCTTGCGTCGTTACGAATTCAAAATGTAATCGCCAACATACATCAACTGAGAAAATGAGTAGAAAATTATACGTACATTGAGAATAAATCGTAATTGATTTTTTTTTTTAATTCTTTGATCGAATCAATTAATTTCCGCACATACCATTTGGTGTTGAAAATGTTGGCGTCACATGAAATGGAACTGGTAAAATTACTTGAGTTTGAAGAAGACCCAAACAAACCTCATGATGTTTCGTAAAATTCATGATTTTTGCCGTTGATTCAGTACCATTTGCATTTTGTTGATCAGTTGTTTGTTGACCTGAAGCAACACTTAAATCTGATTTAACCAGAATTTCTTCACACTGCAGTGTTACCGAAACTTGTGCACATCGTACTGTTCGGCATGAAAAATCTAATGTACCAACAATATCTTCACCGAGCTTAAAATTCTGTTTAAACAAACAAAATCGCCCAACGCGTCCACGTTTATTAGAAATCATATAGAAACTTGGTCTTCGTCTGGCTGTTATATTTTGTAAATGATGCAATGCCAATTCCAATTTAGTTTCAAGATTTTTATGCTTTTCAAGAAATGGATTTGTTGGCGAAAGTTCATCAGATGTGTCATTGCATAGAACTGGAATCTCTTCAACTTTGATCGTTGTCAGTAACGATAATAAACGAATTGGCAAATGTAATGCTTGTACTTTAGCGCCCACTTTTTGTGTTGCAATGATAATTTTGTGCCTGGATATGTAGGCGGGCCAGACATTGGTAAAATCTCTTTGAATAGATTTATTGAAAATATCAAATGAGGAAATTAGGTCAATGTCTCAATAAGTGTAATTCAATGTGCATATTATCGTACATGATCTCGTTTCACCTGGCGTTAAGCGTAAATTACAAAATAGACCAGAATTTATGAATGAGTCGAATTAGCAAAGACATTTATTGCTACTTACGCCATCTTTACGAGTACAGTGTGAATTTGAATGAATATCATAAAAAAATTGTGAAATTCATCCAGTGGACTTTAATTGCGTGGTCAAGTACATCCTAGAGGGATTCTACTCTCACGAATGCGTACATTTTTTACGAATTTTTCATAAATTTTGCGAATGGACTTATATATATTTGGCAGTATTAGTGAATGTTTACGAATGCATTTGCTCCATTGAAAAATTCGTAAACATTCAATAATACTGTGCAAATATCCAGCAACATTTATGAAAAATTCGTAGAAATGTATGCATTTGTTAGAGTTGGATCCTCCTAGAATACATCAACGATCGATTAATGTACCACGGAACAAGTAGGGCAGCGTTACGTTGCAAGTGATCTCTATCATATACTGTATTGCACATACACCGTTACGAAATGAGCACGACAAATCATATCTTTTTGCTGTTTCCATTGGTATAGTCTACAATGTATAGTATACAATGGAGTAGGTGGCGTCAATGTCTTGAAATCGAAGCTCTTCACATGTAAAAACATACAACGAATGCCTCATTGTCAGACCAGACGCTGAAAGGCATTAATGGTCTTTTTCAACGTAAATAATCAAATGCAGTTATTTGATAATTCGTTTTTATAGTTTTTCACGTAATGAATAAACAGAAAAATGGTTGACATCATACTTTTCCAATTCATATCAGCATGTATTACAATGATTCAAACATTTGTCATTTTGATAAGATATTTACCTTTTAGAAGACAATCACGAAGTACAATAGAAATGCAAACAACATACATCAAAATGAAAATCAAAACCAAATTCAAGCTGAAAATTATCTATATTTTACAGTATGTTGCGGCACACTGATGGGTGGTCTTACGATAACTATGGGTTCTTTAATTATTATTATTTCATTGGGTGTTTCTGGAATAGGTTATAATAAATCGTTGATGATATTTCCTTCAATTCCATTGGTTTTTATTTCTCTATACAGTTAATTCATGTTCATTTTTAATAGATTCATCGTTATTAAAATAATGGATAATTATCCATTGAATCCCAAAAAATATTCCTAATTATTTGAAGGTCATTTCATTCCATAACATAATTATTTCTAAATCAATTTTGTCAGTTCCAATTTGAAATAAAACAAAGATTCATTTATAATGAGAAATGAGAGATTTGTATCGATGGAAATAATAGAATCCTGTGTTCAACGGAGATTCATGTTACGTTTTTAAGAAATCGATTTTCATGTTACATCTTTCGGAATAGGATTCTATATTCCCACTATTATTTCCATCGATACATTTTTTTATTTAAAAAAAAAAAAAAAACGTTTGAAGAATTGTTCGTAATTGTACGACTGCGCTCTCAACATCAATTCGTAGCTAACTTCACTATGTTGAAATACTCATGTGTCATAAGTATTATCAAGTTGGTAGCAAGCTCTTTCCTTTCCCGTGTAAACTTTAACATGGTGAGTACTGTTTCTCTTCAGTGTCTTCGAAAAAAAGTGAAAATTTTTCAATTTAAATGTGGAAAAATCATTTGAAAATTGGCAAAATTTTTACTAAATGTGAATGACTTTAAAGCAAATTCAAAAATCGTGTTAGTTTTCTTGAAAAAATTGTAATTTTTTACAAAATTCTGTTTGTCTTGCTAAACATGTGCATTTTTCACAGATTGTCCATTGTGTGATTTGTTGTAAATGAAAAAATTCTGAATTTTTCGACACCAATATATTTCAAATAATGAAAATTTCAATAAAATTATAATGTGATGTTATTTGAATTTGCTTTGATTACAAAATAAGTGGAAAATAATATAATTTTTTTTTTCGTCAACATGTACATAACCTCAAACTTGGCATCAATTCCATTGTACAAAGTCTAATTGAGTTTTTTTTTTTGCTAATTGAATTTTTCAGGCACCTAAGAAGGATACAAAATCGTCGGCCAAGCAGCCACAAAAGACCCAAAAGAAGAAGGAAGGAGGTGGTGGCGGCAAAGCCAAGAAGAAGAAGTGGTCGAAAGGAAAAGTTCGTGACAAGTTGAACAATCAAGTCTTATTCGACAAGCCAACCTACGAAAAATTGTACAAGGAAGTTCCACAATACAAATTGATCACCCCAAGTATTGTATCCGAAAGATTGAAGATTCGTGGTTCACTGGCTAGACGTGCCCTCATCGAATTGCGTGACAAAGGTATGGTATATTGAGCGGCAAATATGTTTAACAATCAATTCAGATTTACATGATTTTTACTCTTTTTTTTTTTTTTGCTTCATTCGATTCAATGCAATGGTTTGATTCTGATGTAATTGTTTTCGTTTTTTTATTTTTACTTTCAGGATTGGTCAAACAAGTCATCCAACATCACGCTCAAGTTATCTACACAAGAACAACAAAGGGTGATGATCCAGTTGCGTAAAAAGGATATATTATTTTTTGGTCTAAAAAAAAATATAGATGCGTGTTTTTTTAATAAAACCTAAAATGATGATCATTTTAGCGCAATAAAACTTTTTGAAAGCATTCAAAACAACATCAAAACACTCATTGCGTTTTTCTTCATGTTTGCGTATCTTGTTGTTTTTCTTTATTTATTTATCCATTACAGGTGATCAGTCGCAAGAGCCTATTATAAGCTTAGTATTTCGCTTACTGTGTTTCTATCTTGATTTACATGAAAAATCAGTCAATTATCTTGTTTTTGTCAAGAAAATCTAGCGTGTTTATTGACACAATTAATTGTTTTCGTACATTTTCATATATTTCAATCAAAATTACTTTTAATATATTATCGAAAAAAAATCTTTGTTAGATACATTGAGGTTATGTCAATGAAAACCCATGGTATGATAATCAAGTACTATCTTTCTCTCATTCATATATTCGACATTGTATCAAATCTCAACGTGTCAAATACGCAATTGTCAAACAAACGTTTATGTTTACTTCATGTCAATTTTCTTAAACAAATCCAATTTAGCTTTGTTAATTGTGTGAATTTCGAATGGAATGCTAACAAAATGATTGAAATTACTGCAAAATTGGTGCATGAGAAAAAGAATTTCTTTTTGTGTGGTGAATTTGTTGAATGTTTTATATCATTTTCACATCCATCATTGCCTGAATACAAAATAGCTCAAAGCAATAAGTAAGTATCATCTTTCATTTCAATTGTAAGAATTTTTTTCTCAAAATATTTTATCTTCAAAAACAAAAGGTTAGAAAATTTAGCATGGGCTACGGCACAAATACACTGTTACTGTTCATCGGCCAACGATGAAAAACCAATTGAAACAACAGCGAATAAAAATGTAGTGAAAGCAGCCATCATAACAGCTGATACTGCATTGAACACACAACAAGGCCAAGGGAATGTTGTGCTTGAAACAAAACCTAAAATTCTATTCTGTGATTTACGCTTATCGCCAGGCGAAACGAGATCATGTATGATTATATGCACATTGAATTCCACTTATTGAGACATTGACATAATTTCCTCATTTGATATTTTCAATAGATCTATTCAAAGAGATTTTACCAATGTCTGGCCCGCCTACATATCGAGGCACAAGCATACGATATTTCTACAAAATTACCATTGCAACACAAAAAGTGGGCGCTAAAGTACAAGCATTACATTTGCCAATTCGTGTATTATCGTTACCAACAATGATTAAAGTTGAGGAGATTTCAGCTCTATGCAATGACACATCTGATGAACTTTCGCCAACAAATCCATTTCTTGAAAAGCATAAAAATCTTGAAACTAAATTGGAATTGGCATTGCATCATTTACAAAATATAACAGCCAGACGAAGACCAAGTTTTTATATGATTTCTAATAAACGTGGACGTGTTGGGCGATTTTGTTTGTTTAAACAGAATTTTAAGCTCGGTGAAGATATTGTTGGTACATTAGATTTTTCATGCCGAACAGTACGATGTGCACAAGTTTCGGTAACACTGCAGTGTGAAGAAATTCTGGTTAAATCAGATTTAAGTGTTGCTTCAGGTCAACAAACAACTGATCAACAAAATGCAAATGGTACTGAATCAACGGCAAAAATCATGAATTTTACGAAACATCATGAGGTTTGTTTGGGTCTTCTTCAAACTCAAGTAATTTTACCAGTCCCATTTCATGTGACGCCAACATTTTCAACACCAAATGGTATGTGCGGAAATTAATTGATTCGATCAAAAAACTAAAAAAAAAATCTTAATCACGATTATTTTTATTTTATCATTTCCTCAGTTGATGTACGCTGGCGATTACATTTTGAATTCGTAACAACACAAGGAAATCTTGGTATCGAAAGCGATAACGGAATTGATGAAAATAATTGGCAAGCACCACTTGACATTGAAATTGAAACAATGATTTGGAATTTGCCTGTTACACTTTATCCAACAGCACCAATGCAATCACTACAGCAGCCGGCTAAATATACAGCAACAATCAAATGATTCATATTATAATATCTTAAATAAACAATCCAAGTACAGATGAAAGAAAATCGTTTTTTTACATCCACAATTTTATGCATGCTGTGCACAAAAAATCTATGTTATCAGACTAGTGGATTCCACACCTTAATCGGCTGGAGAGGGGTCTTTCTGATGAATACGATTTGGAAATAATATAACAATTAATTGAAAATGAGAATATTGACAGTTATGTTGATTTGAATGATGGTGAAAAGGAAATGATAAATTTATGAAATAATAATACTGATATATATATATATAAATATAATTTGTAAAAACGTATGACTTTTGAATACCTAATATTGAATCACATCTTTCTCTTTGACATTTCATTTATTTTGTAATCAGTAAATGGTAAGATGTTATTTCTTCATTCAGTTGATTTTATTTGCATTTTTTTTAAGTAAGTGAATTACCATTTTTTAATATACATTTTAAATTCATATTTATAATTAATATTCCAATTCAATATTCATTTAATTACATTTACAGAACGTGAGAATGCAATTTAGATATTATCAAATATTTAGAGATTTTCATATTTGTGCCTTATTCATTTTATACTATTACTCAGTCAATGCTGTGCACTATAAAATTAAAATATAAAGTTAAAACTTATAACTTACATATTCCTCAAAGAATGAGGAAATAGATATAAAAATATGTCTACATATTTGTTCCAAGCCATTCTATTACCTTATTATTCTCCAGCTGATAAAGAAAACGAACCATACATTTGATGACAAACAAAAAATGATAAAAACACATACAATTGTAATGCTGATGAATCAATCATCGCTTTTTAATTTTCTAAATTTGTTTTTCGTTTTAATTTGTACAATTCAGTTATCGAAAGAGTGGATTTTCTTTCATTTAGATTTTGTTTTTCCATTAATTTACAATTTTTTCTCAGTTTTTTTTTTTTTTTTTTTTCTGAAATTTTTCTTTTCTTCATAATTAACTTAAACTAAATGTGCTAAGTTCTAAATTTGAATGTCAGCATATTGAATCATTTGGTAATTGTTCAGCCTTGACCGACAGTCGCCTAGGTGTCGGTAACCATTTCTTTTTAGTGGAGGTGTTTGTCGTTGTTGTATTATTATTTAAAAAAATGTTGCTTTCGAATGAAGCACTATTTGGTATTGAAGTGGACCTCATCTGTAGTCGACCAGTCGACTCTATAGATTCATCACTTGGGTCCAATGAAACTGCAGATGATACTCTGGGTAATATTCCAGCGGAACACAATCTCTCTGAAGAAACAGAGAAAAAAAAAGAACATATTGATTAGTAATTTCAATTTCTCAATAATAATAATAATTTTTTTTTCAAATTTTCCATAAAATTCGAATGACCGATGTAAAAAGAAAAAAAAAAAAAAAAAAAAAAATCAAATGTAATATGCTGTCCCTTACCTAATCCATTGGGTAGATGAAGTTCGGCTCGAACTTCATCCAATTGTTTAGCACTGCACAGCGGTGTATCTACTTCATATGTATTGTTAAATATTTGATAATTAACTTCGTATTCAGCGGTATCTTTGCGAAATGTGACAACATTTTCAAATCGATGACCCCATAATATTTCGGTGGGCAAATAGCTGCTTCTTGCTTGTGTTGTCATACCGGTTGATTCGACAACACCTTCCAACATCACAACAATTTCAAAACGTTCTTTGAGCATATCTTGTGCTGATAACGCATACAATGGACTTTGACGATCAATTTTATGGACAATTGTTGTTGGCCAAATAAACATTAAACGATCTTCACCGCCATCGGCGCCAATTTTTAACTCTTGCTGATAAAATGGCAATACTTCACCTTCTTTGGTGATTTTTTTCCGAATAATTTGTGCACGTACATGCGCTTCAATAATATGTGATCGTCTCATATCAGCAACACGGAATAATAAACATGGAATGCCATCACGATGACAAATAACCGCATTTCGAGAAAATAGTAAGGTTTGCGCACGCTTTTTCGGTCGTGATAATTTTGCAAACACAATACCAACCATAAATGCTTGTATTAAAACACCCAAAATGCATTGTATGCACATTGTAAAAATCGCTTCGGGACACTGATCGGTCATATAGCGTACGCCATAGCCTTTTAACAATAATAAAGAGAATAGAAACAATTTTTAAATTAGTCTTTTTAAATGAGAAAAAAAAAAGGAAGAGAAATTATGATAATGAAAATGCTTCAAATTACCTATTGTATGTTGTGTTTCAACGGAAAATAAGAATGCAGTTCCAAAACTTTTAACTTCTGTAATACATGGAATAACTGTTTCATTTGAAGATCTCATGCCAGGGAGATCGTTGTGCGAATATGCGATTAGCCACCAAATGCCGGCAAATGCCGACCATGTACCGATAAATGACATCGCAAACACCATTATCGTCCAACGCCATTGAATATCAACTAATGTCGTAAAAATATCCTATGAACAACGAAAAAAAAAAAAAACGAATAAATGTTTTGTTTTATAAAAACAACATTGAATCGCAATGAATCAGCGATGAATTTTAATTATTTGCAGTTTTTATTATGGTATTAATTTGGCATTTGTTAACATTTTCCGCTACTTTATCAGTATCATTTGTACATTGTTATTATTATCATCAAGTTACCTGTAAATATCTTCGTCTTCTCTTGGCTACGTTTCCTTGAACAACGTTACAATCACCATGTTTGAATACGACACGCTTTCGTATCCGACGTGAAGAGAAGCGCGTTTGGCGATATCTGTAAATACAAGCAAACAAACATGTCAATTAAATAGCCACTATTATGTTTTGTGTCGAAAAAAAAAATAAAATCATTTTAATATGTTAACGAATTTTTCGTAGCATTCTTTCACTAGTTATACAAAAATTCTAAGCTGAGCATTTCAGCTGTATAAATGTTAAAACATTCAATTTTGAGTGCAAACACAACAACAAAAGGGCATTCTAAAAGAAGAAGAAGAAGAGAGAAAAAACAAACAAATAGTAATTTTCAATTCAAACGGGCTCATCGGAGCGCGTGTATTACACTACATTTTGTTGTATGCATATGCATTGGAATATTCCATTGCAAATAATTTCACATTCGCATTGAAACAGAGAGTCCGAAAACCAATTAGCACAGAATCCAGGTCAATATACACACTTCCTTTTATTACCTCGCATTTAACGCTTCGCAAATTAGTGTCGCTTGTCATTTTTATCACTGAAAACTGCATTTTTATTGCTCGTAATTTACTCGTCGAAACGAGTTTTTTTTTATACTCTTTCTCTATCTCTATTTCTTTACATTAAGTCCTCAATTTCAGTCGAATTCCAATTTGTTTCTACTATAAAAATGCATTTGATTAGGCATGACAGATGATGAACGAGATTCTCGTTTTTTTTTTTTGTCATTCGGTTCCGTGTTTTGAATGTGATTTCATTAGATACATACTGAAATTGTATATGATCAGTTTATGTGTGCAGCGAAAATTCTACATTATTCAAATTTTCTCCCAATATCTCTTGTGATCTTGTATTGTATTCACTGGGCTCAGTGGTTTTGATTGTGATCTGGATTTTCGTGATGAAATTCCAAAACACAACAAAATTAGATTCACTTTGACATTTAGCTTCCGCAATTAGACTAAATAATCTAACAAATGAAATTATTGCACCATACATCATAATTCGTTGCTAGCTTGACAAATCGCATCAATGCTCTTTATTGCTATTTCTTTTTTTTGTTCTGTTATTTCATTTGTTCGCTGCTACATCTTTGCCAATTCGGTTTGATACGATCCAATTTACTGAGTTGGATTAGATAAATTCAGTTGATTGAGATCATAATTAACTAATAACTGATGTAATCATACAAAGGACGCGTGTGCTACAACTACATTTATTGCATGACATTTTTCGTTGCGGAAGTGTGTGGATGATACGCGCATGAGATGAATAATTTATAATGATGATATTCGGATATTTTGATAATTTCATAATTATTGAGATAATTGAGAAAACATGTCATTTTGTCAAATTTAAATTCTTGAGGACATTTGCTTAGTTAAATCGTTCCCTCATCCAATTTCTACCTATATTGCAATCGCATCAGTACACGCAAATCGATTTTATGAAAATAAATTACGCGATGACAAAGAAAAAACCCCCCGACCGATCGCTGTAAATACGAACATCGGAGATCTTATGACTATTTCGTCGAATGAAATGCGATCAAAATATGTAGAAAAAAGTAATTAATTGCACGTGAAATAAAAATGGCAACTGTGAATAACAAATTGCTTTCACAATTATTTGATCTGAAAATTGGATGTTTTTGTTTGGCTTTTTGATCTCTTTCTCTCTCTCTCTCTCTCTCTCTCTCTCTCTCTCTCTCTCTCTTTCTCTCTCTCTTTCTCTCTTTTTTTGAAATTTGCACCATTTTGCTGTGATATTGTTCGTCGATCAATTGATCTCATCGCGAATTTTCACTCTATCTCTTTGGTCAATTTATCATTTTTGAATTGGATTGGATTACATTTCTGCGAATCATAATATCATTCTGCAAGTTGGCATGAATACAATTGAAATTATAAAACATTCATTTATATATTTGTGAATTGTGTATGCGAACGCAATTGTTTTGTATCCAAAGGAAATAAAGCTGTTGATCGCAAAGTCCATTTGGATCAAAGTCGAAATGTTATTAATTTGGATGCTGTGCTTGGTTAGAGATTTGGCTTCCCTAATTACAACCAATCGATCCTTTTATACAACAGATTAACAGATATACGAACAATAGACATTGAAACGATTTTCGTTTTTTTTTTTTTTTTTTTGCTGATGAGTGATGACTGATTGACAAAGGTTTTGCGAATTCACTGCTTTGCGAATTTGCTATTATTATTATTATTATTTTTTGTCAGCAATGATGTGAATTGCCTTCGGTCAGGTCGATAATATTCGCACGACTCTTGCAAAGCAACATTTTGCACACAAACACACATGCAACCAATTGGCCACAAGCCATTGTCAAACGTGAACTCATTTAAATTGTTTTGCGAATGTGTTGTTTTGCACAAGTACGACGGTTTCTTATATTTTTTTTTTTGCGCTTTCGAAATTTCTTGGTATTTTGCAATTGAATTGTCAATATATATCGTGGAATTGCCACGTTCCCACGCGAATGCTAGATGAATATGTCACATTCAAATAAATATTTATGCTTTATTGATAGGATCTTATGCGACACGAGCAAAGGAAAAAGCAACAAAAAAAAACCAAACTGAATCTGTAAACAACAACTGTATCTAAGCAAATTATTTATGACGACAAGACCATTTGCCGATCGTTTTCATTTTATGATGGCTCATTTCGTCAGATCATTTGGAAAATACGTTAAAATTCATTCGTTATGTAGCATTCCATATGTGAATTGTAAAAAAAACAGTAAGTAACTAAGTAAGTCAGAATTTATCTGCGCATGTGTGTATTGTCGATGTCTCAATAGTCAAGACTCATGCGGCTGGCGGTAATGAACGGGCAAAAGCAATTCTTACGTCAAAAATGAAAGAGAAAAAAAGGCGTTTTGTAAATTTAAATAAAAAAAAAAAATATTGCATGTGACGTCAAATAATGTGCTGTACATTTACTATGGAAATATATGAAAACCGAATTTATACATTTTGCTAAGATTTTGCGCTGTAAATTATGAAAAGAGGAACAACCATTCGAAGGACAAATTTGACATTTTCCAACTGTAATTCTTTATTGTGAAATCATCAATCAACGTACTTTAAATACTCTTCCCGCCAGGCCCGTTCCCCCGAATTTGTTGCTCGAACTATAATCATTGAGACGTCACTTAAGCATCTTCTCAGTGAAGTCGGCATTAATTGCACCTTCTAATCCCACAAAAACACACCGTAAAAGTGATTGAATCGAATATTGCCCAAAAGTTTATCAACAAATATATTTCGTTATAATTCAATGATCGAAATCACTTGTTTTTCTCTTTTATTCCTTTTTTCAATATTTTCTCCTTTGTTTTTTTTTTTGCCTCCGCTCGATACTTTGCCACACAATTCGATATTAAGCGTGCACTTGCTTTATTTTATTATCTCACCTTCGAAAAATTCAACTGTTTGTCGTAAAATTCTCTTTGAATTGTTTGTTTTCTTGTTGTGTTTTGTGTTTTGTTTTTTTCGGGGGCACTTTGAATGTTGTCTACTATCATCTGTTTTGCTCATTTATACGCAAAGAATGAAAATTTTCACGCGCTTCGAATCAGATATATAATCTGACACACGGATTACGTTGAACACCTTCACAAGCGTTTGTTTGTTTGTTTGTTTTTATTTTGTACTTTCTCACTCTTTTACTCTCTCTTGTTTAAATCGATTAAAATTATGACGAAGATGTCATTTGATTGAATAAACTACGATTTGCATTTCCTTGCAACGATTTGTAATCGTCGTTCATAATCCAATACATTTTCGATGATTTATCAATGTGTTTGCCGTATTGATGCATTGTTTTGTTCGAAATAGCAAAAAAAAAAACTAAACGCAATGATCTTGAACAATATGCGACACTAATAGTAACAACAACAAGAATTATATTCACATAATACGATGTGATTATTTGATTCACAATAGTTCCTGTACGATTTGACATCGAATACCGATTGAGAAACTCACACACTGCTTGCTGACAAAACAAAAATGAATTGAACTGCCTGTTAATGAGAACTCTAATGGACTAATGTGTACAATCACTGATGAGCCTGTCCAATGTGCCAGCTAAAAGAATATATAATCGACTTTTCGGATATATTCTATGTTCGGTTGCGTTCAGCCATGCAATATGAGTTGCCATTTGGTATCGTCGTTTTTGATTCGGCTTTATGATGATTCCGACCAACAAAATGGTTTGTTTTTGTTTTCTTTGGGTTTGTATTTCTTTTTTTTTTTTTTGGCGGCTTTTCAGAAGAATTTAGTTCGTTTTGACTACATTTTATGCAATTAACAATGACGATTCTACACAGTCAGAAGTATGACAGCTGCTCATTGTTCAGGCCAAAAATGTTGGCTTCGTATTGGTTTCATAGATTCATGTATTTTCATGTATTCTCGAGCAGGATTATTTTTAGAATAAATGTTAATATGTTTGAACGTGATAGGGGAAGAGTTGACTTAATGTCAAAATATAAATTGCTGTAACGGTTCATCATTTGCCTACATGTGTATTTCACAATGTCTTACTATACAAACAAATAGACATACAAATACGCACGCACGATCGAATGTGATGATCGCAACAGAGAGAAATCACATAAAATAAAATATTTCAATAAAAACTTTGCCTAAATCATGATTCAGCGTTAAAAAGTGGGTGCGAAATACGTTCTAAGACAATTTGCTTAAAAAGCAGAAATTTTTTTTTTTTTTTTGTTATTTCAAGCATTAACGAGTGATCAACTTAAGTTAATCATCCAGATACATTTTTCAGAAATACAAACAAAGCAAAAAAAAAAATATATTAAATTGCTTGCTGTTTACGGCTTACAATGCAATTTATTGTTGTACTTGTTGTTTCTCGTCACATGGTGAAATCACATCGAATCACATTTATAGAATTTGAGTCATAGACCATTAAATATTGCGTATAGTAACAGGAAAATTATGAGAGAAAAAAAAAAAATGTAAAAAAAAAATTCATCAGAATTTCATGATTTTTTCCTCTCTCATCATATTTCTTCTTCGTGCCAATTGGCCATGTTTTCACTGTGTGTCATTGTAAAGCCATTTAGTTATTGTTGTTGTTTCAATGAAAGAAAAATCCCAGATGATCACATTCGAAGGTAATATGTTCATGATTATTTCGTGCTATAGCACTATAGTCACCGATACACATGTGTGTGTGTGTGTGTGTGTGTGTGTGTGTAGTTGTGTGTATACCGAATTGTTCAATTCAATTCTCGCAATTAAAATAAAAACATGTTAATGAATTTATCGATTATGAAATAATATAGCAGTATTTTTACGACCCAAGACATTTCATTGCTAATTAATGAATAAATGATTGGGTGTATGTGTAGTTTGTGCAAAAAATGTTCAAGCTCTAGTTATCGAAGCGAATTTCTCTTTTATCGATCAAAAGTACAGACTCATTGGAATCTTTTTAATTTTTCTTTGAGAAAAAAATCCATCAAAATCGTTTAGAATTTTGTTTTTTGTTTTGTCTTTGTCTCAATTTTGTTGCGACGCACGGTAGTATTAAAAAGTGAGCTCAAAAAATGTTCGATGTTTTTGTTTTGACCATATGTCCATCATTCATTCTAAGCGATGAATTCATTCATATTTACATAGTTTTCATGTGCTAAAAATAACAAAAAAGAAAAATGCTTTTGGAATGTCGTTATTTACCTAGTTATAGGACCGGGCGACTCAGTAACAGCCTTAATTGATGATCGAATTTGATTGTGAAATGATCCAATCCAAGATGCGGATTTTTTCATGCCACCGCCAGTGGTGTTGGGCGATACACGTGCCGGATCATCATTCATTTTGATAATCACTTGGCCAGTGCTTGGTGTTGTATTCTCCAATAATTTGGTCCATGCTAAATCCAGGGACGATTGATCGGTTGCAATGCTTTCCGGTTTAACCGTCATTTCATCACATACGTACCTAAACACCGGAAGGGACAAAACAAATACATTATTCATACAAAATAAATAAACAGCTAAATCCTTTTTATTTTTATTTTTTATTTTTATTTCCTATCCAATTCATTTGAATTATGTTAATTTTCGCCTTTATTTAAATAGCGTTCAAACAGACATAGATCACTTATTGCATAAGGTACATTAAAATTTTAATTGGTTTTTTTTGTACACTTGAACCACTACAAACTAATTGAAATACTCTATCGAATCTCCTCAGTTAAAATACGTTATTTGCTCATGTTAATCGTATCAACAAATTATGATCAATTTGTAAAATTGAACACTTAAAAATTTTTTTTTTTTAATAAATTAACTGACTTTCGTGCTGGCACAAATTGTAAAATGAGCATGAAAATATCTGTTCTTGCGCTACATCAAAAGTGACGCTTTCGTGCCAAAAATCAATTTCGTTTTGCTGTGTTATTGTGGAAAACGATCATTGCTTTAGTCTGAAGCCTTTAGGTGAAATGCAGCAATCACTATAATTAACTGTCCTAAATATAATTTGTCATAAATAATAATTTCGACATTTTTCATGAACAAAAAATGGAATGTTGTGTAACCTTTTTTCTCTTGTTATTTTCATTCGTTTATTTTTCGGAACAAAGGATAAATACACACGGATTAAGTTAAAAATTTTCCCGATTTCCAAACAAAACATTGCAAACAATGAATTTTCTAGTTCCTGCAAAATGATATGCAAAATAGTAATTATTTTTGGATGTTTCGATTTGAACAACTGCGGAAAGATTGCACAAAGAGCGAATGCACTTATTTTTGGCACTGCACAGCTATTCTGAGCACATGCCGAGCCAGACAAACTATTTAAAATTGCTATTTAGAATTTACAACAATAGTTGTAGGCGGGAAAGTTGTAAACATTCATTTTAACATATAGTTCATTTGCGAAAATTTTTATTCTTTTCTCATAAATCCAATTTCTAAAATAAAAAACATACAACTTGAGCAAATTGTATCTCAAACAACCGATTGAGATTAATGATTTATGCTTCATTTGGAAGATCGAAAATAGTAGATACTTTACACTGCATTGGTAAATCAAAATGATAATTTTCGGTTTTGATTAATGTGTCAAGGATTATTTTATGTTGCGGTTTAAAATTTATAAATAGATTTTGTGTATGTGAATTTCGAAATAAAACTTGATTAAATTATAGTTGAAATAACGAATAGAAAAAGAAGGAAATAAGTGATGAGTATAAGAAAAAAAAAAGTGTAAAAAAGTTCAAATAAGTGATGAAAGCACACAATTTAGTACATTTTAAAAATAAGATGATTAAGTTATTAGAAGAAACAGCAAAGAAAAAAACGGTTGTTTTTATGTTTTCGCGATTTTTACGATTGAAACGTGTTTGATTGGTTATTAAAATCCAATGTTCTATTCCACAGCACAAGCTATAATATTTCGATGTTAAATTTGACACTTTCCCAAAGTAGCACCTCGAATGAATTTACATTTGATTTGAACTGAATTTGACTCATCGCTTTGTTCATGTTAAGACTGATGACAATGGTGATATCATAAATAAATCAAGAGATTTACCACGGAATATGAATTAATTCATGACATATGAAGATAACAAATGGGAAATGATAAGGCTTGATAAGATGTTATCCGCAATGGCACCACAATACAACATTTATTTTGATTTATTTTTTTTTTTTTTTTTTTTTTTTTACTTTTGACGACGATAAAATTGTTCAACTCAAAATACATTGTGTGATAGATGCATAATTAAAATCAACATGTTAATTTAATACCCATCAGATACTATATCATAAAATGCTAATTAAAAGCAAAGTAAAAAAAAAATCAAAATAAATGATATTGTGCACGCGTTGTTTCATCTGAACTCTAGATGACATTCTAGTTTCGCTCTCTACAGCTGGAGTTTTGTAACTGAATACATTTTCGATGCTAGTTATCATTTTCAATTGTTTTCATCTGACAATAATTACATTTATGGCTCGTTGAATTGTATGCAAACAAAAATACATTTGCAAAAATAAGAAAAAATGCTGCGAAAAGAAAAATTATTTTTCAATCAATTGAATAGACCGGCAATTAACTCAATAGACCGGGAGAATGTAATTTTTTTTCTTTTGCATTTCTTTGCAAACCGCAAATTTTTATTACGTAAAAGGTGTCACGAATGGCATGAAAAAACGGCAATTTGTTGTTTCTGGTTGTGGTTACGTGAAAATTAATCGGTTTTTATTTTTGTGGCTTTTCTTACAATACCATTTACCGGTCGAATGGATTGAATTACATATTTAAGCCAACAAATAATGTAGTAAACAAAAATCCATTTAAATTTTCTCTTTCAACGTTTATGTTCAAAGGCACCGGAAAATAAAATTGCATCTACGGGCGGACAGAATAGAAACAGCGCTTATCTTTCTCTTTCGATATATTAAATACAATAAAATTCATTGTCATTGATTTGCATACCGTATTGATTGCAAATATATAGAGAGTTTGTACAATATTATGGTTTTTCAATAGCTTGATAATTGCTGGTAATCATGTTGATTATTATTTACACCAATTTCTGTTGTGCATTCAAACTGATCAATATTCTCTAATTACAGGCAAATTAACACCGTGCGCATGTCGTCTAGAATCTAATACAAACTATTTACACTTTACGAATGAAAGATAAAATTGTTCACAATTTACGTCACACACAACTCAACGCCATGCATGGAACGCACATTATACATGCTATAATTTTCTAACGATTTCATGTGTTGTCGACATTTTGCATATGTTTGTTTGTTGTTTTTTTTTTTTTTTTACACTCAGCGCCACTAGCTGAATCAAGCCGACGGAAAGACAGCCAGAGAATGTCAGCTGTGTATGCGCATGACATGTGCACATACCGAATAGAGTGCGATTGAAATAAAAAAAAAAATGATTTCAACACAACCGACGATTAACAGTGAATAGAATTTTGATGTTCATAATTTTTGATGTGCAAGTGAACTTGAAAAAATTATCAACGAAATTAAATGATGAGCAAAGATGCTTGCAATGAAAATTACTAGTTTCAAGATGTTGGCATCATCATCATCATTTATTTAGATTATAAATTTATGCATTTTACTAGTGCTTCAATGACCCGAATATTGATGCGCCCACACAACAACTTTTTTTTTCATGACAATTTTGCTTTTACTCTTGTTCTTCTTCATTCGTTCGTTTGGCCATTTTGATTACTTGTATATAATCAGATTTTGCGCTGTATTTAACAAATCTAGTTTTATTCATTTTTATGACGAATGTTATTACATTTTTACGACTCTTTGGCAAAGCCAATATTGTTTATGATATTTTATTGTTTGAAAAATAAAAGCCGCACAATTTCCTTCCTGCTTGACACAATTAAGCTTACAAAACATTTGGAACACTTGTCCATAAACACTTCCACTTAAAGTGTTAATCAATACTTCGCAGAATTGCGCTAGAATTGGTGGGAATTTATTGCATACATTTTAGGATTTTACTAGAAATATCGTGACTCATATTTGATCAATTCATAGTCATGATTTTTTTTTCGCTTGATGCAAATTTATACGCGCAGTGTACACAACACAATGCATACAATCTGATAAAAAAAAGAACAACAACAAGAATAAGAAGGAAAAAAAATATGATTTCCGATCAAAGTTCCAGAAAACAGCTGTGTGTGACCATTGTCCACCACAATACTGAGAACGACTGTTTGTCTCTCATTTTCATTCATGTATATTCATTTTGAATTTGATTTTTTTTTCTATAATTTTTCGCTTGAACACCACGTATAACTTACGATTTATGTAAATTAAAGGTTTGATTGTGATGAATTTTTAAAATACACTAATGTGACGTCAATTACTTAATCTCAAGACGATTTAATTTCCGATGATTTATGAATAAAAATGCTTTGAAATAATAAATTGGAACGGATTTCAAGTCTCTTTGTTACAGTTTTTCAAAAAATACTAAAATTGTGACGCATTTTTTGGATTATTTTTTCTGCGGATTTTTACCATAAAAACTCCATTAGTTTGATAAGAATTGTGGGCAAGGTTTATCACTAGATTTATCATGTACAATTTTTTGCAGAACATTTCATTTATCGGTCACGAGCTATGGAGAAAATGAGTAAACAAGATTCATTTGACGTCGACACCGAAAGATAAAACCTCGAATCGAACAAATGAGCACATTCAATTCGGCAAAACAGAAAAAAATAAAATTGTGTTGAGCCGCCAATTTCGATCATATGGCCAATGATAAAAACAATTGCGTACGATCCAATATATGCCATGATATTCTGTGCACCGAAGGACACATGAAAACCAATTGTGATGGTACAAAATGATCGAAATTAATCAAACAAAATAAGTGAATGTTATTAATTTTCTGTGTGAATTACACGCTGGTATTTGTTCAGGAGGGCGTCAACGAACAAATAATCACCAAGTTTATAAATAGCCTTTTAATCATCGACAAACTTCAAATAATCGGTTGTCACATTGAGGAAAAAGTTAGTATTCATTTTGATAAATTGTTAGGTTTTCTTCTCGTTTTTTTTTTTTTGTTGTGTAATTTACAACATAATATTTGTTCCTGGTTTTGACATGTATCACAATCATTCTAAGCGTGAATTACATGTTCGATTTTGTCATTTTCAGTTATCATTGAGCAAACGCATCAAATTCAATCGAATAAATGCGATGCATGATTCGTTTACAAAATGAATCGATTATATGGGTATAAGTAAGAGTGTCCAAAGGCTACAAATATTGTTTTCGAATACTTTTGCATATACGATATATTGCTGACTTGATACGTGCATCGCAAACGAAAAATGAACATATTTTATATTCCAAATAACAAATAATATTTCGAATAACAAATAATAATGTCGAAATAACAAAGAACAAAACAAAACATATTCAACGAAATAACAAAGGGAAAAAATTCGATTAATGCACAAATGCCTTAATTAGCTGAAAAGTTGATAAGTTTTTCAGTCAAAATTCTTGTAATCGTATCAATTGTTACAGCGAAAAATTGTATTTGCAAATTGCTTTCAACAATAAAAAAAAAAAAATTCTTGCTTGAAATGTATTTCTCTTATCAGCAAATGCTCGTCTATTCCATCCCTCCTCCAAATCAGTTATTTGTTTGATTCTTTCACAATTATTTAATGTGCAACTGATGATGAGTTGTTATTGTTTTCTTTTGTTGAATGTTCAATCCATGGAAAATTTGCATTCAAATCATTTCTGCGCGAATGAATATGACGATAATGATAACGAACAATCATTTCGCTGATTTTTTCAGCTTTCCGGTTAGTTGAGCACATTTACGATTCTAATATCGATTCTATTGAATGAAAGATTGACGTTAAAATTCTCCAAATATCACGTGCTAGACAATCTCATTTCTATATTCTCAAGAAAATTCCATGCTAAGACGTGTCATGACTATTAAATTGTGCAAAAGAATGAAATTCTGAATTTGATCTTAAAATCAATGCTAAACGCTCTTTTTTTTCTTCTTAATCATCAAACATTTTTGTGAGTCAGTTTTGCCAGAAAAAAAAACCAATATTATGTTGAAATTCACCGAAGAAAAAAGCGTTGTATAGTAGAAAAAAAAAAAAAAAAAAAAGATCAACAGACGCGACACGCTTAATTTAAGCTTGAAAGTACTTTGGACGAACACACCGTAGTGTACATTTCATGTGGAAACATGAGAAAAAACGACGTTTTTTCTTGCGCTTAGACACATGCGCTAACCGTAAATGACGTCGTTGTAAATTGTAAAGCGTCGTTGTACCTGTGATCGTGGCAACATTTCGTGTCACTTGATTCATCAAATGAATTTGCATGCTTTGCTAAACTTGGATTGGTGACAGTTGTGTAGAAATACTATTGTGTGAAATATAATCGACAAATGGCCGATTTTTTTTTTCTTTTTTTGAAAAATGTGTCGATTGCGAAATAACCGAAAATGAAATGTTCTACTTTGTATTTTTTTTTTTTTTGTCAATCTCAAACATGCGCACAATTTTTGAGTGCAAGAAAATTTTGCAAGCCATACATCAATGAATGTGTGAAAAGACAGGTGTTCTCATTTTCAATTATGATGATAACATAAGAAAATAAGAGAAAACAGGCTCAAAACTGTCATTATTGAAATAAATGGCACCATAAAAAATTGCTAATGCTTAGGATTTTCTTCGCTTCTATGCGAATCAATGTTTTTTTATTTCACAGTTAAAACGAGGTGTTTTTTTTCACTCTTTTTGTTTTTTTTTTTGCGAAACAAAACATTCCGCTTGAAAATTCGCTTGTTCGTTGAACAAAGTTCACTGCACTAAACAAAAAGCTGAATTCGCAAAAGCAAAATGCGCAAGCTTGATTTTGCACGGTCCCGTACCTACTATTTTCAGCATTTTGACCGAATGAGAAACAGAAGAAAAAAACCGGTGAGTTTTGAAAATCAGAAATTTCATTTGTCTACAATGTCTGAACCAATGTCATTGGTTTTTTATTCTTTTTTTTTTTCTCTTCTCACTATTACGAATTCTTTTTTTAAATTTTTTCTTTCTTTTCAATTAGAGTTTAATCTCCTTTGGTTCTAAATCAAATTTCTCGATTTATTGAATTAAACCAAAGAATAGATACCAATGCACTCGTAATGGATAATTGCAACAAATTTCTGGGTCATGTTCATGTTATCTCAATGTAACGCTGTATTAAACCGAATATACGAAAAATGTGTTTAAAGTAATGTTTGTCAAGTGAAAAATAGAGATGATTGAGTGTGCGGGCAAAAACAAATATATATATATATTTTCTTTAATTGTCTGTACGTTGTGTATCCAACAAAAAGCCCAAACAATGAAAATTTGTTACTTGACACTCACTTGTTGTAAATGTATCGTTCATCGCTTGCTGCCTGCATATCGGCCGTGTTGCGTTTATATGATAAATGTTGACGGACACAAGTGTTAACAGTCTGCGACAATGTCACGTTACAAATAAGTTTTATGACTAATGATCAATACCGAGAGAGAGAGAGAAAAAAAAAAACAAAATAAAAACAAAAAACAAATATTAAAAATGTTCGATGCAAACGAGACAGACACACAACTAACTATTTAATTTTACATAAATAAACACGGATCATACCTTCAAAATTGAAACGAAAGACGAAATAAACGATCGAAAGAGACGAAAAATATTTTATTGTGGCGGTAAAACGTTGACTATTGAGCGACAGTAACAGCAGCAGTAGCAGCAGTAGAGCATGAAAATTGCCAGTCTATTCGAAGTTAATTACTGGCAAACAGGTAAATGTTTAAAAAACTACTTTGTACTTGCACAACCAGACAAATTTTTCTTTTTCTTCAATTTAAGTAAAAACGATGAAATAAATAGCAAAACTTATCAAACATTTAAAATAACATCACTTATGATCATTCATAAATATCACATTCGAATGAAATCAGTTCTTTGAATGAATTTTAGAAAAAAAAAAGAAAAAAAAAATAAACAGTCAATAATTGCAATTCGAAGAAATCGCAAATATCGACAAACTGGCGGAATCACAAAACGGTTATTACAAGATAATCTATTCGCGCGCGCATACAATCGATCGTTGTTAATGTAAAAAGAGTTGTGACGGTGAAATTTCCATATGAATGTATGACGCTCTTTTTTTCGAGAGGAAATACGGCCAAAGCAAAACAAAACCGCAATTTTATGCACTGATTTTAAATTCTCTCTATCGATTATTCCACACACTTACACACGCTCTTTTCAAAAGCAGTTTGTAGTCCACTTCAATTTTAATGCCATATTTTATATTCGGCGTTGATTTGTTTTCTTCTTTATTTGAATTTTGCAAAAGAAATTTTCTTTGTATCGGGCCGAAACACACAATCGCCCAACAAATGTTACAAAGAAAAGAGGAAGAAAAAAAAAAAAAAAAGATTTCGAATAATTATTTGACGAGAGTGTCAAAAATTAAGAGAAAAGTTTTCGTCAGCTATCACGATTAAAAAGCATTGTTTTTGTTCGTCCGTTTCACTGGTACACAATTCATTAGATTTGTATAACTAAAATGTGATATTTTGATTGCGTCTTGCTCTTTTATGTTGTGGCTCCGTCTCACTTTATCTCGCCGCTGCTCTTTTGATTTATTATCAATTGTGTTTGTTATCAGCTGCTCACAACTAGTAGCAGCAGCACCAATACTTTGGATGCCGGTCCAAGCCGACACACTTTATACGGTCTCTTGTTATTATTCGCAAGTGATTAATGTATTCAATGTTTTTTCGATTTCTTTTGTTTTGATTGTGTTTACGATCTTTGTTACTTCTTCTTTAGCTTCCGTTTGTATTCGTCACTAATTTCAACTGTTTTCCAATTTAATTCACATAGATGATTTTGTTTAACACTTTTTTTTGTTGCCTTCTCCTTCTTCTTCTTTTTAAATTAATTTGAAAGAAATGTGCTCTCGGCTTCTCCTTTTATTATTTTGATTTGCAAATCGATCGCGCAGTGTGTGTGGAACTGTTTGTCGCCCGTTCAAATCTGAAACTGAATCGTGCTTGGCTACAGAATATCAATCTTATTAATAAACGGAATACGCGTACCACAACTAGCATACAGTCAACGTAATACGACGCAAAACGTCACACTTTGATTGTAACAGCAACAGCAGCAGCAGCACCGACAGCGGTGGCGGTTTAACATCGAAAAATTACTGTGAAAAAAGTAGCAGCGACAGCACATCATACGCAATACAGTCAAACAAGTCAATGCGACATGGAAATTGTGCATACATATATGTAGCGACGCTAATTTTTCTCATTCACTTCTTACTCAATATCTCTTGCTGATGCTGTTACTGTTTCTATTGCTCTGGCTAATCCGTATTATCGCTGCTGTATTGCAATCGTTCCGTTTTTCATTGCGATTCATCTATTTGATTTGTGCTAACGCTGTAAATTCCATTACGAATCGCAATCACTGTTCCGAATCAAATTCAAAATATTTTACGAATGGAAACCGATGCGATCGCGTCACAGTCATTGATGGAGGAAACAAGCGTACATTCGTTAAATGTATGAAGAAAAAAAAAAACGATCGGTGATTTTATTTAATATTTTCATTTCTTTTTTTTTTATTCCTTTCTTCATCATTGTGAGTGTATTCCTGTTTGATCGCTGCCGTTGGTTCGGTTCACTTTAGATGATTAAAATGTTGTTATTTAAACACACGTCAAATTCATCGAATCGTCGCGAAAGTCATTGTTTGGAATTTTTTTTTTGTCAACGTATATGTGTTTTCACAGCTGCTGATTTCAAATTCAATATACGACCATCATCACACACATTCGACCAAAAACATATGTACTCACAAACACTTTGGCCCAATATCGCAACGGCATTTAAAGTGAACTCACTATAATATCTCTTTCTCTTATTTGAATTATTCTTTTTTTTCCCATTTTATATTATTATAGATTTTTATTTTGGAAATGACGTTGTATCCATGACAAAGACGCTGAATACAAGGTTGCCAATTGCTTTGCATTCCGAATTACATTATGATTTTAACCTTAAACCTTGTGTTTATGTGCGTTCAGGTACATTGTATTTGCAATATGAATTCGAATTCAAGCTTGGAATATTGCAAAAACAAATGTCTCTTTGTGTATATGTCTGAAATGTGATTGTTTGTATGTTGCAAAAATATAATGATAATATTTATTCAAAACAATTGACTACATTGGATTCAATGACCGGCAATCTCAATGCTTAATGCGTATTCGACCAATTCCCCTCACTTGGTTTAACGCCATATATTCAAGAAAAGGACATCCACAATGTGACTACATCGTGCTAATTTTCTTGGAAACTCTCATCGGATAGCTTTGAAAACAGAGGTGGCAAACAGACAACTCGACCCTTGTCCGTCCGAATTGAATTTTAGTGCCAAATGATTGTAAATGTGTTCAGGATCATTTTCATATAATAATTTGCGAAAAAAACATTTGTTGTCCGAGTTGTCCGTTTGCCATCTCTGTTTGAAAATGATCGGTTTCGTTTAAATAGTCGTAGACACGATTAGGTAATTTTTGTTTTGTTTTTTTTTTTTTTTTTTGCTTTTTGCAAAACATAAATCTGGCTTTAAAAACCGAGGTTTTGAAAGAAACAAAAAAAGAGAGCATTGAATGAAAAACACACTAAATTGCCACTTTTGCTGATTTCACCGACTGGTTTTATTATATTCATCATTTTGATATTTTTTTTGTTGGAAATGAGCAATGCAAAATGAAGGAAAAAAACCAATTCATTTTTTTTCGTTCCTTTTTTCTAAATTGAACTGATGAATGATTCATAAATAAATATATATTTTATATCCTCAAGGCGATATTCTTCGAACAATTTGCTATTTGATTCTTTTACAACAACTGCTGGGGTTATACCTGCTGCCCGCATCAATTCCAAAGCATTTGCATAAATACAAAAACGCTCTCATTATGATCGAAAATTGACTGAAGAGGTGCAGCCGCCGTGCAAATCATCATATCGTTTTCTTGGAACTAATGTTCAATTTTTAGATGATGACGACGATGACGTTTAAATAAACAATGGCTGTTGAGACACGTTTTAACTGAGTTTTATTTGAGCAAAAGAAGAAAAAAAAACTCATTGAAATATTACAATAATACAAATCGAAGTTTCAGTCAATCGTTTATTTTGAATGGATCCGATATGTGTGTTGACATTTTAGTCATCTTAAAAAAATCTCATGAAATGATGCTCATGAAATTGAGAACTGTCAACACTTTTACTTACCACTTAAAATGTATATTGTTTTTGAGTGTGCTGAATTTGTAAGATCGTGCTGAATTTAATTTACAAATGATTTGATGTCGTCGATATTAAATTTTCCATGAATTCAATTTGAATTAAGTTGATTTTTGCAAATATACAATTTCGTATGTTTCAACAAAACAAATAAAATTCACACTAGCAGCTACTAAACACTTGAAATGACGATAGAAAACTAAGCATGATGGCAGGATACATGAGTCACAGTTGGACGGCACACCGTACACTGCACACCGTTATGAACCTTTCTATGCGAATTAAATTGAGAGCAACAGAAAAAAAAATCGAGACCACAAGCATCTACATCCATTTCTTTTGTTGTTACAATTTTTGGCACACCGTATTTGCGTGAATGTCTACTCTAACCCATCATCAATCGTACAATAGTTTCATTTGTTTTTCTTTTTCTCATTTGTTTGCAATTTAGTTGAGTGTGATAGAGACAACATATGCGGCGTTCCATTGAACATAGTGAATTGAAGCAGATATAAATTAACAAGAGTAGAATCTACTTTCGACCACATTCAAAATAATAAGACATTTTTACCGTGTGCGCTCAGTTTGATTGTTAGTGTACATGTCATTTCTTCATTTTAATGCCATAAAGGTGCTGAATAATGTGCAAATCTCACGAAAATTTGCGTACAATCACATTTTGGCAAACATTCGCCAATTCAATTCGTATAAATAATGAGGGAAATACCCTAAATTTTTCCAAAACACAAATTCTTGTGCTCACTATTGTCCACACTCAAAACACAATTATGGAACTCCTCAATTTCGTTTCATTCCATTCCATTTCATTCCTTGGCTTCAGCATCAACCTTTTTTTTCATCCGGCGAATGTGCAAAAACTACAAATAAAAACCGGTCATTGATGCTAGTTTTTTGTGGTATTTTGAATTGAAAAGGTTTTTTTTTATTTCATTTAATCTTTTGCGTATTGTCAATTATTTTGCTCGTCAGCTTGGAATTGGGAACAATGAGAGAAGGAGATGAAATCCAAAGTTATTAGCCGCAAACAACGTTCATGAATTGCCACGCTTCAAGTGACCGTGAAATTTGAACAGAATATCAGCATTTGTTAGTTCTCTCCTTCTCCATCAATATCTTTCCCTCTTGGTTTCTCTCTTTCTCTCTCGATCGGTCTCCCTCTCTGAATTGGTGCCTCTCAACTCGTTCTATCTCTCACTTCCGATATCTTTTTAACTTTCGGTCTCTCGTTCTTCATCTTCATACCACATTCATTTTTAACAATATTTGCACACCAATCTGAGCTAGGTTTTTTTTTTGGATGTACCTCTTAACGTGGCTGATTATGAAGTTTCTGGAATTGTGTTTTTTTTTCTCTTTTCGGCGAATATTTACGCACGCGTCAATTTCATGATCTCTTTGTATTTGTTCGATTATTTGGGCATGTTTTTTTTTCAATAAGGAAGTATCATTTGTTGGACTTTCGAGTAGAACACGTTCCAAAATAAAATTAAATTTGTTTTTCTATGGAGCACGATTTTTTTTTTCAATGAAACACTCTAAAACGTTTATTGTCGTGTTTTTTTCTAAATAAAACTAAAAACACATATTCAATTTATAGGAATCTGATTTTTATTTCAATAAATTGGTAATCTATTTTCATTTCCATTTTTTTTTTTTTTTCATGTGAATTGAACGTTTTTTATTTATTGTAACTTTGTAAATATATATTTATTGGTTTTTATCAGTGATTTCATGTTATGTTCAATAAGTCACTAATAGGTATGTAAATATAGATGATTTTGGATATAAATTCCATCTACTTGCTAAATAAATAGAGTTTATTTCTCTTTTACATCATCATCATTATCGTTTTTTGCGGTTGGTACAACATAACAACATGGGCTAATCTATGGCGATTATATGAAATCAAAACCAAATATTCAGATATGTTTGTGTTGAAGCAGAAATCATGGCGTTTCATAGAGGTAAATGGTTTACGCTACCATTTTCGTCACAAAAATGAATGCGTTGATCGCAAATAATCAACCAATTATTTGAATTGATAACAAAACTTGTAAACAACATGTCAAAAAAAAAGAAGAAAATCAACTTAAACATTTGGGCAAATATGTGAGCAAAATAAAGTGCAAACTCTAATTGAATGATCGCAAACTATTTCATAGTGCTGGAAAAAATAATACGAAATAAAAAAAAAAAAAAAAAAAAAATTGAATAATTGTGGGAAAAAAATGTCGTTTGTGTTGAAGGTTTTGTTTGTGTCAATTTAAATCCCGTTGTATATTACACACTCCAAAGTTCATATAGTTCACCATATTGTGTGATTAGTAATTTTCACTTTCACAATTCGGGAATCCAAATGAACCGATTTGAATCGGTCGCTTTGAGGATCAAACACTTTGGTCAATTTTATTTCCGTTGAAACGATAGATTTTCGGTTAAAATATGTGTACCCAAAATACGCTTGATATATTTAATACTCTGTTAGATGAGTGTGTGTCTTTGTGTGTATACATAAATAGATTTTTCTCTTGAATTTGTTAATTTCTATTGCGGCTACGATTGTTATTCAAATGGACTTGTTTCGTCTAGTATTTTTTTTTTATGGAACATGATTAAAGAAGTTTTTTTTTTTCATATATATATATATAACAATATTATTCACAATGTATTGTGAGTTGATGTGAATAAGCTCTTAAAATATAGCTTTAGTTTTTGTTCTTAAAAATTAGATTTTGGGAAGCTTCTGTTTGTTTGTTAGTTTTTAAATAGTTCATTCAATTCGAACGCATCTTATTGAATTCATGTCATTCATTGTAAATAACTTGACATTTTCTCTACAAACAAAATACAAAACAAAATTTTGTTTACATTCATAACAACATGAACACTTCGTCAAAATCTTTTTCTTTTATCAAGGTTCCATTCTTATTCAAAGAAGTTCTCAGTTCTCGATCTTAGTCATTAGTTCTCAGTTCGCAGTACGCATTAAATTTCATTTCTTTATTCACAAAATTTTTTTTTTTCTCACTTTTTTCTTAAAATATTTCATTTATTTCCTAGCGCTTATAGAGTTCCTGGGTGTATTCAAAACATTTACAATATTTTCTTAATTTATTCGTTCATCAAATCATTTCTGCTTGAATCATCTTCATCTCTCTTTTTTTTTTTTTTTAAATTGTAAATGTTACCGTTTTCTATTATAAAAATAAAATCGAATTGATTGGATCGGTTGTCAACAATCGAAACTTAATTATCGCATTTGTTTGTTTCTATTTACATGATTTTTTTTTTTCTTCAATTTTTATATTTAAAAAATAGTAATTTGCAATTCTTAAAATCTAAAATGAAATTCACTTTTGCAAAATAAAATTTTGTGTTTGTAAAGGAAGTGTGAAATTTGAAAAATGGAAAATTTTGAAAATGTTTGTGTAATAAAAGAAATGAATGAATTTTTGTTAAAATAATTTTGAATTTTCGATTTGCAGAGTTAAAAATAAATCTGAAACGAGTCTGGCTCGGCTGAAAAATATCTCTTTTTTTGTTTTTTGTTAAAATTTATTGAGAAAGAAAACCTAAATGATTGCAATTGAAATGTGTATGATTCATTTCACTGGTAAAATGGGAGCAAAGTAGTCGAGACGTATCAGATGAGATCGAGATCGATGATTGACACAGGGTGTCGTCTATCTAAATTACTTTGATAACAAATAAGAAAAATATAAATGTGGGTTTTTTTTCCTTTTGCACCATCAACGGAACTTCACAAATAGAACATGACTTGTTCTAAATTTCCATTGAAAATGTTTTTAAACATTGACATTCACCGATTGCTTTGCTCCAATTGAAACAAATGTTTTTTTTTTCGCCAGCAAAAACACAAATGAAACGTATTGATAAGAAAATGTAAATAAAGGCTTAATTTCTAAATTCCAAAACGAATGCCAAAAATTGATGGCCAAAGAGAAAAAAAATAAATGATATTACAATGCTTAGACATTGTAAGCGATTTCATCAACGATTTTGCAAAAGTTTGTATTGTATTAATAAAATTGTTGTTGTTGTTTACGATTGATTGAGTTGGTTGTGTTGAATTGGAACATTCTCGCCTCTAATCCGGACGATAAATGGGAATTTTTGGCAAGAATTCAATCAACAGTACATATTCAAGCATTGAATTTGAATCGCATTGCTGTTTATTTAATCGCCAACGTAATCCCAATTTATTGTACAAATGTTGATTTTCCCATTCCAACAGTTTATTGATTGTGTGTTGTGTCTAAATTGTTCAATAAAAACAAAAACAAGAACAAGAAAAATTGAACAGCATGGCAATGTCATTAATTAATAACGCTTATTAAACGCACAGTAATTGCAATTAATAAGCAGAATTTATAGGAGCATAAAAAATGCAGTGTAAAATGACTCATTAGAAAATTGTTCACTTACTCGTTTACTTAAACATATAACAGGCCAGAAGGAACAACCTAGTGTACAGCAACAACAAATACAGCCGCAAAAAAGCCACTTAATGCTATTACAAATGAAATATGAAAAAAAAACACAAAAATTATGAATAATAATACGAAATTAGTGCAGTCGATAAGCATATCTGCTAATGACTAGCAGAATGGCAAAAAAAAAACTGCATTTTTGTTTTTTTGTTTTTTTGTGTGCTCACTTCATTGGTAAGGATTTCTTTAAAATATTATTCACTCGACCAACGGTTGCTTTGAACTCTTCCGGCGCTACGCGTGATTGCAGGCCTGCTGGAAAATTTGTGTTAAAGCTACTACTTAAACCAAAGCTGAAAATGAAGTGAGAAAGAAATAAAGAATAAATTGCCTTGAAAATTCAAATGTTTTATGCAAGAAAAAAACAGAGAAAAAACGCTAATTTTTGTTTATGAATAAGAACATACACAGTCATGTTGCCAGTGCCTCGAATGAGAATTGGTTCGAGTTTTGGTATCGGTAACGGTGCGGGCTCTTCATCTTGAACATCTTCATAGATTGCATCAAAATCGGCCATATTAAAATCGATCGTCAATCGAAGATTCAATCAAGCGTTTCCAATCAAATGACGAGTGTTTATAAGCGTTTTTATTTATGTGTTTCGTTTCAGTGAATAATAACGTTTGGAACACAAATGACAAATAAGTTGATCAATTTGAAATGCGCGATGAAGCGTAGCTGTTGTCAATATGCGCACACAATGAAAGGCACTACTTTTCTCTGAATTTTAATGATTTTCTCTTCTGTCGCGTCAGTAGCACTTTTGGCTTATTTTCGCACTCAATAGTTAAATTGATTTTCAATATGTATGATTTTGAAACCGAATTATCAACACAGATTTACGGTTGACGCACCAATGTTATGGCCAAATGTAATAAATAAAATTTCTTTTACCACAAAACTTATTTAACTCAATTCATTCAATGAGAAATTGTGCGCTTTTGCGTGTCGATTGCGATACAATGCGATTGAAATAGATTTACACAATCACGTGCAGTCGTCAAAATGAAAATGAAAACTCAAACATTCCAAAATTTAGGAAATCGAAATGATGGCCGAAACGGCGACGGTAAATCAAACTAACGAAGAGAAAAAATCAAACAACGAAAAAGAAACAGCTTCGGGCTTAATTTTTCTTCTTCTTCTTCTTCTTCTTCTTTTTGTGTTGCGACGACTGAATTAGAAACACATTGAAATTTAACGATCCATGTAAGTATACATCAAGCAACTTCACCTTCGAAATAATATAATGTTCATTCCATTGACTGACGTAGTTGAAATGCTAGCGTCGAAAAATATCTGTGAGCGTTCGCAAAAAATCGCATCTAATTATTTCTTTTGTGTCCAATGTTTCTCATTGAATATGTTTCATATCATGATGAATTCATAAATTGTATGATCCAATGTGATAATTTTCGTCGACTATTGCTTTTCCATTGCATTTCGTTGTGATTATAATCAGGTCTAACGTTAGTTACTTTGCTTTGATCTTCCAAATTTTGTATGCACTTATCTCACTCTCACTCACTTACTTGCTTGCTCAATCAATCGGATTTTTATTTTCTGTCTAAATAAAAACCATTCTGTTTGGGAATTTCTTACAGATTCATGTGTTTTCGATTCGATTTATCCTTTTTTCTTGTTTCTTGTTTCTTTATAATTTTTGCGACAATTATTTTTGTAGGCGATAATTTTATTGCTTTAAAATTCAAAAACAAACGATATGAAACAATGTGGCTTATATTTTGTCGTTCAGTATTCTTCACTTGTGTTCTCTATCTGTGTGCACGATTATGAATGCATTGAGTGTTACGGATTACGTTTTAACGAAAACGAAATCGAAACACTGATTGTTGTTTCACATGGATCACACACGCACATTTGTTTTAGTTTTTTTTTTTTATTATTATTTTCGTTGTGGCCCGATGAAATCGACAAACACTGGCTAACTAACGAGCGCTATTAATGGATGTGTGTCATTGAAACTAATACATTGATGAATGTAGTCGCACACAAGCTTATGCTCAGTACGTTCGTTTGCTGCACAGATACTCTTTTTTCTTTCTTCTTCTTCTTCTTCTTCTTCTTCTTTTTGGTCTTTGTTTTTTTTTTTCTCTTCTTCTTCTTCTTTGTTGTGCTCTCTGTCAAACTCAATTTGTTGGTAATTTTTTTTCCTTTTGCACTTTCTTTTCGGGGTCTTTACCTACAAGTGTATCCGCTTTTGAATACACACAAAACCAATATTTCACAACAACATTGAATGTTATGTATTATGAAAGCTAACTTCTTTTTTTTTCATCTAACTGCAATTGTTCTATTGCTTTTCAATTTCTTTGTTTCACCAGGTCAATATAAATTCAATCGCAACCACACTACAATTTAACCACTGAAATAATTTCAATGCTGATGTATATTACTTTTTAATGTGTATAAACGAAATTTTTTTTCAAATTGCGTGTGATTTGACCAACACATGAAATAACATACAGCCATACAATGCAAATGTTTATGGTCGTTTGTGAAGTTCGTAGAAAGAGAATTCACTATTCATGTAATATTTAGGAACAAAAATAAACGCCAATGACAGCTTCTATAGATCCGCAGAATATAATTGGAATATATGCATGTGTGTGCGCGTTAGTTTGTCGTACTACGACATTTCAATTGAACCGCATCCAACCGATTTGAAGGCATTATGGCAACACTGTTGTTGGTAATCAAAATAGTCTCTTGTTTTTTCATTCAAACAAAACTTTGAAGAGAATGTTGGCAATTTTCTCATGAAAAACATGAATTTCACTTAAAAAAGATAAAATTCCTGTTTTTTCATACATTTTTCACTGACAAAGCTCAATTCAATTTAGAAAATACACAAGAAATATTGAAGAAACTTTTAAATCCAATTTCATTCAAATGAAAACTTTAAAACTATACTTAAGAGATTCGCCACTGGTAACACCGAACATACTCGAAATTGACAGTAATAATTGTAAGAATAACAAAGTGCTTATTCATTGAAAGAATAACAAAGTGCTAAAATCATAATTCTCGCATTAATTTAATTGGGAAATTTAATTTAAATCACAAAAAATGGCTGATAAAGACAAGAACAATCCAAACCTTGGTTGCTTGGAAGAAGATGATGAATTTGAAGAATTTCCAGTTGAAGGTAAGAAAAATTGATATTTTCGTGTGTTAATTGAATTGATTGTTAGTGATAACGCTTTTGGTATCAAAGAAATGTTTCAATCAATTGGTACAAAAATTTGATGAAATGGAAATAATGATGAAACTAATGCAAAACTTTCTCAACAGAATGGGCTGATAACAAAGAAGGCGAAGATGAAGTTAATGTTTGGGAAGACAATTGGGATGATGACAATGTAGAAGATGACTTTAACAATCAGCTTCGTGCACAATTGGAAGCTCAAAAGAAATAAATTTCATCTTTGTGTCCAACATTGGACAAAATGATCTGTAATCATAAGGTTCATAAATAAATTGAAGATTTGATAAAATCGAAACAAAATCGTATTTCATTTCAACATTATACGACTCACAGTGAGAAACTACAAAGTTTTTTTTTTTTTCATAAAATGACATAACCTCAATTTCTCTTCAAATAAATCGTTTATCAACTGTGCTGTATGTGTCTTGCCAATCAATTTTCTGAAGTTTTTTTTCCAAATTCACAAGATTTATGTTGACAATTAAAACACTTTCAACGCGATATTTAGTGAATTTCTTTTAATTCTGATATGCAAATATGCAAATATGTTAAGCGGCAAAGTTAAATTATTTTGTCTTTTTTCTGTACCAAAACCATTTTCAATCAAATCAAGTGTATAAAGAGAATGATAAATGATCAGCTATTTTTGCTATGCAATGAGAAAGAAAGCAGTTTTTCTTTGTCACCAAAGTGTTAAAATAAAAGCACAATCAATTAATTTTTTTTTTTCTTTTTTATTTTGTCTTTCATTTGTTGTTTGCGAACACAATTTACCAAAAGTTTTCACCATTTTGCATACGAAAAGCGGAGTAAAGATAATAATGTCTTTTAAGCACACACATGCGCGCGCGCGCTCGCGTCCATTGGGACAGTAAGAAAGACAGAAAAAAAAACGAGATCGTAATTTATTGGTTCACTTTATCGTTGGTTGACCATTTACATAATTTGCATATGTGCACAAAGTCAATGGATTTTCATGTAGTTGCTTTTGTTCGCAAATTTCGTCACCACACACCGTTGTCCACTTAGCTCTGAATTCTCTGCTTTTTGCGATTTGATCACATTGACTGAATACAAAAACAAAAAATCGCAAACATTCGGTATATTGATAGAAATGGCTACATATTAAATGATTGAGAAAAAAAAAAACCGATCAAGACCAAGTGATCAAATTATCTGAGATGAAGAACAAGACAAAAAAATAAATAAATTTAACAAAAACAAGAGATCGAAAATAGCCGAGATACCGTAAAACGAAATAAAATACTCATATAATATATACCATTGACCCACTTCAACGTATTTTTAGTAAGCCTGTGAAACTGCTTAATGCACAAAATTCGACAGAAAAAAAAAAATAATAATAATAATAAAAAGAAGAAAAAACTCAATCACAAAACACTTGAAAAAAAAAAAACTAAATAAAAAAGTCAACAGAACAACACACAAAATTGAATAAAATACAAGTTTGACACAGACCAAAAAACAATATTGATGACAATAATAACATGAAGAAAACATTCATATAATAAGAAAATAATCACTTGAGTATCTCATCATCATCAGCAGCATCATTGACCAAATGGTGGCTCATAAATTAGATGCCATCCAATAGAAACGAAATTTTTCAGTGAAAATCAGACGTTAGCGCATCGCTGAAATGTAATACGGTGATTATTGAATTGATTTCTGTGTTTTTTGTTTCTCGTCTTCGTTGCCATTTTGCTGGAAGTTCCGTTAGCTCATGAGAAACTTTTCTATTGTGTTTTAATGTGTAGCTGTTTCGATTTGTATTTTTTTTTTTTTTTTTTGTCAATTTTTTTTTTTCTTCCAATTTTTCATGTTAAATCTTTTCATTACTTTTTGATTTTGTTCAATTAATAATGTGAGACTTATGAGCCAAATGACACAAATAAATTACGATTTTTATATGTTTTTAATTGGTTAAGCTCGAGAAATTGTAAATTTCAAATTTCCCAGTTAGACAGTTCATTGTATTTTTTTGTACGAATTTGATTAAGTTTCTGATTATATTTGACAATTTTTTTTTGGTAATATTTGATATCACTACACTAGCATCGAATTCAAAGACAAATAATTTCTATGTACTTAATTTGAAAATAAAATAACAAATTAATCTCAGTTTTACATGTTTATGTACTTCCTTTGTTTTCTGTTTTTTTTTTTTCTTCATAAATTCTGGTATTTGAAAATCAAGTGTAGGTGTTCATGTAGGGGAGAGGAAAGGAATTATTTTCCTTTATATTAACACATAAAATAGACTTTGGAATATTTAAAAACATATCACTAGGAACTGATAATGATATTCACATACTCTTGAATACTTCTTGCATGACTTTTTGAATTAATTGTATACTGTCTTTGAATTGTAGAAAAACTTGGTGAAAATCGAACAAATAAAAAAAATAACTATACATGCAACGCCTTTAAAATGCTATGAAGTCACTATGCACGATTTTATATCTAAACGTCATCTCACGTTATTTATAATTGGAAAAAGTAATGAAAAAATTCCTACTGTAAAGTTCTTACTAAAAATTTTAATCCTTCAGGCACAAAGTCCTATGAATCAATTTTATTGCCGACAGAAAATACATTGAAACAATTATTCGAAGCAACATTCGTCAATGAAAAAAAGGCCAACAATATAGATGGAAAATATGATGTTTGATGCATTTGATTACTTCAGTGATGCTCTGAATAAAATGTATGATTTAAAATATACAAACGAATCGAATATTCGACATTGCAAATGTGTAAATTCATTTCATACGAATTTGAAAAAATTAAATACATCAATTGTAAATGATATTGCATTTTTCCATTCTATTAATGCAACAAAATGTTATGAAAATAATTTTCCACACACTAAATGTGCCAAATTCAAAGTATATTCAATCGATTTTCAATACAAACAATTTATGAGCGATAGTAGCACTTTTATTGAACGATGTATTAAATATGACTTTAATCAAAGTCAATCAAATAAAGTATAACTATTTGATATTCCCTTCATGTTTGGAATTAAAGGTGGATTATTGGAAACATTTCAATTTTATTTTCGATATCATCAAAACGGTAATAGTTTTCATTTTTATTTTAACATAAAGTCAACTGATAAAAATGTATTGTATGTTGTAACATCCAAGCTAGAAGCCCATCGTAGAACTTCACCAGAATCTTCAAACAAGGAAGAAATCAATAAATATATCATGGATGTCAGGCAAAAAGGATCAGTCTCACATCAACGTTGAGAGTACTCTTTTAAAAGGGCTTGTAGAGACTGATTGACAGATATATGAAAAAGGTGATGGGAACCTGGCTCTGTATCCACAAAAGCTGACATGCTTTCCAGCAAGGCATATTGACGTAGATTGCTCTACATGAATTAGTTTAAACGGTAGAGGATACCTTTGTCAAGAAGGAATAAGACGTTGCAACGTTCATGCATATTGCTTAGATAAAATCTATGCTAGAAACTAGAAATATTATCCTCTAAATGAATAGGCTGGAATTCATAGCAAAAGCAAACAGATGTGAAAATTCAATTAAAATTATTCTAAACTTATCGATTACAAAAATGAATCAGTTTTTTTTCGTTATAAAATCTAAAAAAGTATATTAAGTGTCAATGATTTTTTGTAAAATATATTTCAATTTTTTTAAATCACGAAATCGAGTAACAATTTAAACAAATTTATTTTATTAATCAAATGTTGGAATCTTTGTCGTTTGCTTTGAAACATTGGTGTGCATTAAAATAGATGAACGAACATGAACATGGAAGTGAAAGAATACTCGAAGATGAACCGTAGAAATTGAATTTGTTATTATTAATTGGTTTTTTTTTTGTTTTTTTTTTTATAAATGTGAGACTTTATAGTATGTTGAACTTATTTGTTCGATGGTAATTTTATTGAATAGAAAATCATTGATATATCACGAAAACGACACAAATAAATTACGATTTTTATGTGTTTTTAATTGATTTAAGTAGGCAGATCTGACCATTAAGATTTGCTAAATTTCCCAGCCAGTCATCAAGACCATTGTACTCACGAAAATTATTGATAAATCTTCTGGCCATATTTGGTGGTATTTTATATTGTCGTGCTTTCTGCGCTTTACAACGATTTCATGTCATTGACTAATGAGTATTAATGCAATCTTTTTACAAATCCTTGTAATTACTTTCTTTTTATTTTTTTTTTTCATGAATTTAACGAAAGCAGGTGAAATGGTTCGAAATCTGATTATAGCCACATTTGGTCAAATCGAGAGATTTATTGATTTCGATTCGTTGTTTTTTTGTTTTTTTGTTTTTTTTTCTTTCATTCTTTCTTTCAACAAAACATTTTGTTTAGATTTTCAAATAAACATTTTAAGTAAATCCAATATTAATCATGCGACCAAATAAATACAACGTTTGAATTAAATCATATTGACCTTTGTGGATCAAATCACACAGCTGGAAATCAAGCAAATTTTTTGAATTAAACATCAAAAGGCTAATGACTTTGAAATCTTTGATTATTATCGAAATTAGCCGCTGTGTGTGTGTGTTGCCGTTGATTTTTTTTTTTGTGTTGGATTAAGCAAGACAGAATGAAAAGAAACGGTTTCTCCAGTTATAGGAACGCTTCAATTAGAAATCTTGTTTTGGGATCACATCGCATCGTTGATTGATTCTGTCCGTTAGTCATGTGTTGTTTTCCAAATGCAAAAGATGAATCAACAAAATATGCAAATTTTTCGTAATTATGACATAAATGCGTGTCAAAAACATTTTACATGCAAATCAATCATTAATTTTTGTCGTTTTAGTAATTTGATGAAAATTTATTATTTGACATTTTTTTTCCTACTCTCATGGCTGCAGTTGTGCAAGTTTTCTAACATTTTAAAAAGAAAAAAAAAAAAGAAAAAAAAAACTTACACACACTTGTGGCAATTTTAAACTGCCAATACGTTGAGATTGTTTGTATGTCAGCAATCAATTTTAATTATTTTAGCTCACGATAAAATGAATATAAAGAGACGAAGAGAAAAAAAAAATATAACCATTAGCCTTAGCTCACCCATTGCATGGGCAAAACACGAAAAATGAACAATAATTTTTATTGGACTTGCAAATCGGCTGGAGGTAAAAATCTTTGAAACATCCATCATCTCATCGAAAATGATTTAGAAGAAAAACTGTTTCGCATTCAACCATCATTTATTCGCATGTTTTTACACATATCGTCACCGACACGCCGAAATTATAATCAACCAGCACACATAGCCGATCTGTGTGATCACGAGACAAAAAAAAAAATAAAACATAAGGTGGTTTGTATTCAAATTTTTTGTTTGTCGGCCGATTCAATGTCAGGCAAGTTATGATAAATTAAACTGATGTCGTTTTCGTTGTTGTTGTTCTTTTGAGTGAATGTTGTTGTTGTTGTTGTTGTTTCTTTTTTTGATCCATAGCTATCGACGTCGGTTTTTACCGTTAACCATACAGACTTACAAAATATATTTTCTATTAGCCGAATGATGGGAAACAACACACAACTGCTGTTTGATTACTGCTAAATTCAGTGAACGATTTAAATAAGAAACGAAATAAAACAAAACGACATGAACCGAAAAATCTAACCAGTTGTTGTTGTTGTTGCTGTTATTCAAGTAATTATATGAAATATAAAATTAATGTCGATGTTGAATTCTCCAATTTTTTCTATTATTATTTGCCTATTTGTTTGATCACCGCGATTTACATGCAACGACAATAAATGCTAGAAGCTAGTTGTCTAGATATTTGTCTGAAAGAGAAAACTGGTAAAATATATGCGTGAGTTTAAATTATTTAAATAGTATGTGGGCTCTCTTGTTAGATAAGACACGGGAGACGATGCTTTTATTGTTTCACGACACACCAACAATACTAAATTGAATCGCATTGATGGCATAGCCGGTTCAACTGGGTTGGCGAGATGCCGTGCGAAAATATATAAGAAAATCAAAATGCGTGCACGAAATGATAAATATCTTTTCCAATTAGGTATGTGAAACGATCTCTCACGCATCCACTTGAAATTACGCGGGCCGTCAACATACAAACAATGGCCAAAACGATGACGACAACGACGACGACGACGAAGATGATGAAGAAGAAGAAGAGGAAAATGAAATGAGTTAAAATATGCCGTTGCCAAACAAATGTCGCTCTTATCGAATCACATTGCAATTCGCTTGATTCGTTCTTGTTTTTGTTTCGATTTTCATTAATTAAAATTGCTTTTAGCAATTTGATGGCTCATGTGTGTACGTGTTTTTTTTTTTTTTTTTTTTTTTCCGTCGTCTGCTGCTTTGTTTTGTACACCCAAATTCCATTTGATTGGTTATGTGTGTCAGTTTGAATTTAATAATGTGGCTGAGTGTGTTTAATTTTTTTTTTTTTTTTTCATTTTCGTTTACAATGTTTGCTCGGTCATCCATCCATCCATCTATCTGTCAGATTAACTGAAAATTGAATGATATCTCATTTTCGAAATTTGTAAATAAATCAAGACTGTGTTGCGTTTTTTTTTTCATTTTTTTTTTTTTGCTCGGTGATTTTGTCAACAGTGAGTGTATGTACTCTTTGTATTGTACAACATATCAAATGTTAACTGTAAATGCGATTTCGTGGGTATGATCGGGTTTAACGTTAAAATATCACATTTAATTTGATACGACCGAAAACAATGTGCCGTATTTTGAAACAAATCCGAAACAAGCGGATCAATTTTTAATTAATTCAAACGCTTGTACAGAGAGCAAGGTGCTTTAGTTGTTAGTTTTTTTTTTTTTTTTTGGTCTGTCTTCAATTTCTCTAAATTAAAAGTGGTGACGACCATTAAAAGACACAACCAAGATACGACCCAGATTTGTTCAAAATCCAAAACCACATCAAACAGAATTTTCTGCATAAGCTGAAAAAAGGCGGTGATTTTAATCAAACGAACCCGAACTAATGCACAATTACCGAAGATGAACAATGAATGAATGAATGAATGAAATTGAAATAAATCTCACGATTGACGATTGCAAAGAAATTGGCGCTTAATTTTGTTGACATTTTTCTCTCTTACAATGAGTTGAAAAAAAAAAATCTTCAGTACTCAAAATGATATGGATGAATATGAACGCAACTTACGATTCGTAGATAAAACATGTCTTTCTCGATAGAAAATTATTTGAACATAAAAAATGGTTCGCATATTTAAACTCTCACTTTGGATATACAAAGTCGTAAATTGGCTTTAATCACTCATTTATTTAATGCTCTCAACTTAAGCTACATGAAATTACAATTTCTGTCACCGTTAGAAACTATTATCATTATGTGCGATTATAATTTTCGCGCAAAAATCCACACATCATTTTGGCTTGTCATTTTGGAGAGCAAAAAGCTCATGTAAAACGTTTTGTAAAAAATTCCTTGACGATTATCATTGAGAAAAGTATCGAATTTGACAAAAAAAAAAAAAAAATCGACAAAAATATTTGAACATCTTTATTTTGATCGTTTTTTTACTTCAATTTATGATTATGGGTTTCAATTACATGAAGAAAAGAGAAACATGTGATTCACATAATGTAAATAAAATGCCTTGTCACTTCTTCATAAAAACTCGTCACTTGTTCTCAAAAAAAAAAGAGTCGTTACTTGTTCATAACCAGCTATAGAATACACAATGTTGGTACATCTCTATAAGGTAAATGAACTGAACGAGTAGAGAAACTTGATAATATGCAATTTTTGTTGAAAACGTTTCTAATTGGACAACTTGCGAGAATATGGCACTTAAATCTCTTAAAAACCATGTAAAAAGACCGAATGTTATTTATAGACACAAAATGAAAAAAAGAAAAGAATAACGAATGGCTATGAATCTGGGATTGACCTAGGAAGTATTTTTCGTCTGAAAGCCAATGCAAAATTAAAACACTAAAAAATCATTAAACAGCTTTCGTTGCGCTAATTATAATTATTATCATCATCAATTTTACGGGGGGCTTCAGTTCAACTGTATCTTTATTCAGTGGGTACCCATGTGTACGTGTAATCAAAATGCTATGTGCTTAAGTGAATTCCATTAGGATTTTTTCTTTCTTATTCTCTGCTGTCATTATGAATTTTAAGAAATTTTCGTCGATTTGATTAGCTGCCGATGTGTTGAACGTTTCATTTGCTTTTATTCTAATGCATACTAATGCTACATCCAATGTGTATATGATCATCGAATTTTCTCATGATGAACTCGAACACAATAGTGTGTGCACATTTATATTCAGTGCGAACGTTAAAAAGGTCTGATGCGCATTAGTTACAGCTATTAAAAATCGTCTTGCGAAATGGTTTTACAGCTGATGATGATGATGAAGATCGGTAAATTGAATTAGTTGGCTGGTTTTTTTTTCTTTCTTTCATATGTTGGCATATATGAAGAAAAAAAAAATTAATATCGTTGCTTGTCGAAAAGTTAAATAGTGATTTACGAACCAGAATGAATCATAAACGAATCATAAGATTAATCGCAACCTTTGCGTGGTTTTGTGCTAGACGATTGAGATGAAACACAAGTCTGTATTTTCATTAATGAGTTCAATATTTGCCAATTTACCGTATAATTTGATCTGAATTTGAAATATGCAAATGCTGTGTGTGTATGTGTATGGCAGCCGCCAATTCTTTAGCCGGATTCCATATAACGGATAATCAATTATGCATACTCACAAGGATTTGCAATCAGAGTACAAATCACGTACATTTCCAAAAATAAAAAAATGAAACGTATTTACCGTTATTAACCAACCAAAATGGGATGAATGTGGGGTTTATATTTGGGCATCAATTCAATTTTCATTTCCATCATTGTCAGATTTTCTCAACAATCATCGACCAGCAAACATGCATAAATGAAATCCGATTTTTATTGACTTTACCGTAAATAAATTCACGTAACATAATGTAAAAAAGTGATTACTCTCGTCTTTCTGTCAATATAATATCACATTAAATTTCAGTATTTTTTCTTACTGTTGGTTGTTATTTCATACATGAAACAGCAATAGTATGAGCATTGGGAGGAAAATGTATGGCAGACGAAACGTTTCGGTATATATGATTTTGTATCAATCTAAACTTATGCAGCAAATTGATACCGTACGTATGAAATTCGTTCCTCATTTTTATTGTTATTACGAGCAACTTTTTCGGAGTTTTATTAGTCATAATTTTCCATTCCGTCATTTTCAATTAAAAAATTTCTTTTCCTCGCAACGAGAAGCATTGCGTGCTTTGTAGATTTCTTTTTTTTCTCTTTCGGTATCGAACGCATAACGCATCCCATTGATGGAAAGCATCCATTATTTTGGCTGCATTTTAATCATGCATGCGTATTATTTGTTCTTCGCGCCGTTGCATAAATATGATATCCATACTCGAATCCATACTCCAGACGCTGAAATATGTGATCGAAACGTGAAATGATTCGTTGATCATAACCTCATCATACATATAATCAAGTCAAGATAGAGAGACGAGTGCAAAAAAGAAAAGAATCTCGTGTAGAAATTGTATACCAAAAACCAAAGCAACCACAAGCAAACCCGTAACAAAATATATCGCCAACTGCTGAATTACGAATTTTTGATCTTTTTTTTTTCTGGTGGTGGAATTATATAGCGTTGGCCCAATGAACGAATCGATCATTCAAGTCACTGGATAAAAAACAAGGCAACATAAACAAAACGAAGTAAAATGAAAACAAAACTCTTGGCCCAATATTTTTCCTACCGGCGTTTCTTTTACCAATCAACGATTTTACGGGTATTGTGATTTTACGACTCTCTCTCACCCCCTCTCTCTTCCTCTCTTTCTCTTTCTCTCCCTCTTACTTTTTAGCTCATTTTTTTTCTTCCTTCTCGCTCTTCCTTTGTTCACTGTTTTCTCTTTTGTTTGATATTGCCAATATATTCCAGTACATTGATTCGAGTCAACCGACATACTTGCACAATATAAACGCTTTGCTCATTTTTAATGACATTAATGTAGTCAAGTTTTCGATAACAACCAATGCAAAGCCCCCAAAACGATATGCACACCAAGTGTAAATATATTATTATTGCTTTTAAGTACAAAAACGTATTATTTTACATGCAAATGCATTTGCACATCAATCGATTTTCGTGCGTAACGATGAATCGAGTCATCCATGTGTAATCAGCACAGTGTGTGCCGAAAAATGTTTACAAATTTAGTTTAATCAAAACATCAGGTTGCTACTTTTTGCCAGCAGCCATTTGTGATCTGATCACCCTATGTACCACACTGAACAAATGTGAAGAAAACGTTAATGCAGCAAAAAAAAAAGAATAAAAACGAAAAATAAAAAAACACAAAAAAAAAACAACATTTGAGTCGAATTCGATTCGAGTGTACTACAAGCAATTTTATTGCGCGAGATCATTGCATCATCATCGCAAGAAATTCACTTGATGCCAAAAAAAAAAAAAAAAAAAAAAAATGCAAGCAACAAAACCGCAATAAAACTTTGCGAAAGAAAAAAAAATTGTGTCTTTATATCCGATACAATCCGATTGAAAGTAATACTCAACCGATTTTGTTTAAAGATTAGTGTGCATTTTGTTGGTTTGTGATCGCATCATGCGGCTTTTTTTATTGATTTCCATCGACGATTGTAATGCATGTTTCTTACTGTTTTATGAGCTTATTTTATGTTTTATGTTATTCAAACATGCATTTTTTTTTCGGCAATGCAACAACAAATGCTCCAAAAATTATGTGATTACACAACATAATCTTATTTCGATGCAGATTTTCTTCATATTTTAATAGTTATTTTATTACAGTGACAGACAATTTTTCCATTTGATGCAATAGTCAGTAATATAAATGTGAACCGTTTGTTTGGCCCCATAAAAAGCATTGAGACTTGAGAAAAAAAAAAATATTGTTACTGAAAAGTCCTCGCACCCAAATCAATGTCCGCTTCATTGCTATAGCAAGCAAGAAAAAAAAAAACTATACTAAATATATAGAGCTGATTTGGCGATATGAGCAAAAAAACGTGATCAAACCACGACACGAGAGACAACACAGAAAAAAAAAAATTAAAACGTTCAGTGTGTGTGGGGGGAAGTGACAAGAAGCAATGGTTCGTTTAAAAGACCAGCCAAAATAAACGTGGAGTTTTTTTTTATCTCTGCTCTTGCCATGCTCTTTTTTTTCGGTCACTCTGATTCGATTTTATATAAAAAACGTTGTCTCTTTGTACGGCCAATTAAAAAACAATGTCGAACGATCTGTTGGTTGGCAGCCGTTTTCATTGCTCGTCGTGCCATTGCAATGAATCCACGCAAACACATAAGAGCAGTGAAACGAGAGAGCGAAAGAGAAAGAAAAATGAAACTTTTACGTATTTTACCCGCATTGTGCACACAAATCACACACACACACACACAATTTCTGATTAGCAAAATGGATCGACAGTGTTTTTACTGCGAGGCAAGAAGCCGCATTGATTGCTTGCATTTTATACAATAATTTAATTGATAAATATGCGAATATGAAATTTGATTTTTGTTGGTTTCGGGGTCAACTGCACACGGTCTATCAAAATTCGATTGAAATTTCATGCTAACAATTACATCAGGGCATATGCTCATTGTGCACGACGAAACACTACACGCATTTTATGTTTGCACGAGTCTATTTACAAAACAAAAAAATTAAACACAATCGCATGCACACACTTTGTTATGCATTTTTGATGGATTTTTTTTCCTCTTCGTTGATTTCAATGTTTTCATTTGTTGTTTTCTGGTTCTTCGTTTCTGTTCGGCGGTAATTTTATTATTCTTAATTGGTACATCCGTACATGAAATTTATGCACATACGCACAACAACATAGTATTTTATTCGGGAATTTGTTTCTGTTTACTTCGCTGTTTTGTTGTTGTTGTTTTTTCGGTGTTTTTTTTTCGCGTACAATGTGATTAAATATACACCAAATTAGTGGTTAAATATCATTTGGACGCATGAAACGGTTTCTGTTAATGCTTTTCCTTGAAAACAAATCAGGCGTTCGCAAATCGACATGCTGTCCAATTACGTCTGCCCCAATCAAAGTAGCATCGATAAAATATTTACAAAAAAAAAAAAAAAAAAAAAAAGAAACAAAAATTGCACACTGCCCGAAATCATAAAATATTATGAGCGGAAATTTGTGCATTAGCATCACCGATGAAGATAGGGCGCACACACAGCATAAGAAGAAGGAACCAAAAATTTCAACCAGAAAAAAAAGAAAAGCACACGGTTTTCCCATTTTCACAGTTTATGACTGCCTTTCGGCAAAATTCCTCCGGATAAATTTTATATAATTAAAATAAACAGTCGTATATCCGACTTTTATTGGAAGTTATCATCGTATGCTCACCAATTTAACGGCACACAGGTTATCATTTTCATTTGAAATTGCACGCAGTGTTCACTACTACAATGCGAAAGCAAAAAAAAAAAAAAAAAAAAAACTTTCGCTGCATCATCAAGTGCACACCAAAAAAATATGTATGGACTGTTTTGATTTCCGAGTGTCTTTAATAAATCAAAAATATATTGATTTCATTTGTTTCGAAACATTGATGCATTTTGGCTAAGGAGCTCCAATTAAATAAGAGTAATTTCCTGAATTCATTTCGAAATCAGCACAAATCAATATATATATATCCACATATATATTTTTTGTTTTACCGTTACCACAACTTTTTCACAACACTTTTCTGTTAATTGACTCGAAATCAAAAACAAAACACAAAAAAAAAAAACAAAAAGAAGCTTTCCAATGTAGTTTCGATTTGTTTTTTGAATTTTTTGTGTGTTTGACTGCACAAAAGCCAATAATAATAATAAAATCAATCGATTATGAGCTGTAATCATGTGAACCAATGTTGTTTTGTTGTTCGAATGTTGATTACTGCATTTTCTAGTGATTGTTACTTTGCTGAAATGGTGCGGTCTCGTCGTTATCACAAGGATGTTTTTTTTTTTTTTTTTTTTTGTGTAAATATTACTGAGCCGATTGTGTAGAAGGTTTCATTTAATCAAATGCGGTAAAAGATCTCGCGTGCTGGCCATCACATGAACTTCAATTTAATAACTGGTGCAATGATGAAGAGAAGGAAAAAAAAAAATGAAAAGAAAAAAATATATTAAAAAACTATGTCTAGTCGCATTCAAGTTCTTTAGCATGTATCTAGTGACGGTAAGATTGAGCCAATCTCAATTGGTTGCACTTAGGCACGACTTGTTAAATGCATCAAATCTGATTGAAGCCCAAAGTTAAGTGCAGTGCATTGATTGGCGTTCAATTATTGCAATTTTAACATTACGTGAACTCGTTTAGGCGAGATGTTTATTTTAACAGTTGCCGTTAGGCATAAGCTGTGCTCTTGAACATGTTTTTTTTTTTTTTTTTTGATTTAAAAAAGAAAATTGAAACAGATTTCTATTGCATTTGAAAGAAATAAATGAGACAGCAAAGAATGAACAAAAAAAAATATGAAATTCGTGTTGAAAACATGAAATTTTTGGCCTATGACTTTCACAGGGTCGAACGAAATTAACTCTTTTTTTTTTCTTTTCATCATCATCATCATTTCATTTAGTATTTGGTGCACTTAATTGGAAATACTGCACCTTCCATGTTATCTCTGTGTTGCTTCTGATTAATCTGAAACCGATAAGAGTGAAAAAAATGTAGTTCCGTGTAAATTTCACATAACAAGATACAAAATGAAAGTAGTAGTTGACACCAAATTACAGGGTATGAGCTTGCAACGCGGTAAAAATTAAATTAAATGAGATTAATTGAGGATGAAGCCTCCTATTTACCATCATCCATGCACAATTCATTCTTGTTTAAATCATTTTATCGCTAAATATTCGCGCACAATCTGATGCGCGGGAATAAAAATAATCATTTTTTAGCTGTTGTTACTCCTCACTCCGTCTTCCTCTTTCGTTTGTTTCACAGTGTACATTTTCTCTGTGTGCTGAAATTTGTATTTTAATATAGTCCGTGTTCATCATTTTTGAAATGTTGCATGCGCATTGATTTGGTTTGGTGTGGTATGTGCCAGTTTTGCGAATCAAAGTGATTTTTAGTCAAGGTGTTATACACGCAAACATTGTTTAATTGCAAGATTATGGATTTCCTTTTGCTCCGCTACATTCTCTCTCACATTCGGTCATTCTTTCTTTCTAACTCTCTGTCTCCCTCTCTCTCACTCATTCTCTTTCTCATCGTATCTTTTGATTTCGAAAATCGCTTGATTGCGGTGGCCAAGTAATTGTAATTGTACGAATTGTGTTTTGTATACACAATCGATTGCAAGGTTTAATAACTCTTTTTTTTTTCTTTCTCATTATTGTTGGTTGAACCAACCAGCCAAAGAATATCATTAAAATGAAATTTATATGGTCAAAATATAAATCTACCTCTTGGGCGCTGGCCATTCGATTTATTCATTTATTCAGTCGATTTGGAGATGAAAAGAGCGAGTTCGATCGAGAAAGAGAGAAAGAGACCAAGTGATGAAGAGAGAAAGAGAAGTAAAAAAAAAAAATGATCGAAAAACCCCAAAAAAGTGCGGCTCCAAGACAATAACTCAATTTAGAAAGGAGGCGCATGCACAATGTATTCGTCTATATGACGAATAAAAGGCAATATTTTTCGTTATCGTAACCACACAGAACCGATTTGCATTGGTGTGTTTTTTTTTTTCTCTCTTTTTATTTTCGGGTTGTTACATGAAAACAGGTACTAATTAAGTCATTTATTTTTTTATTAACAGCACATTAAGAAACCGTTCTTTTATTTTTTTTTTTCACCCGTATTCATTTGAGTTTCTTATTTATTATTTAGCATTTTCTCTGTTTCTCGTGCGATTGATAATAATACTACAACGACTTTATATTTTATAGATTTGTTATCAAATACACGCGGAATTTTAAATCATTGCTAACATATATGAGAGAGAAAAAAAAAAGAATATATATGTATTTCGTGTTCAGCCCATCGTTCGAATTGAGATGCAAGAGGATTTGCAACAATTGCATCGATTTTTAATTTTTCCATCTTCATTTCAATGACGATGATATATTGACGCTTACAATGATCAGCATATATCGATTCAAATTCACGCGTATGTTTTTTCTTTCGTGTAGATTTTTTTTATACTTCAAAAGAGATAAATATAAAAATATAATGAAAGAAAAAAAAAACATATACAATAAAATAACAACAACAACAACAACAACAACAGCAAACAACATACTGAGTGTGCGATCGCAAAACATTTTGAAATTTACGAAGATGAATTGAGAAATTCATTTCTGGTGAATGAATGTGCATTTCGAAGATGTTTTATTGTGTTATTGCTATCAATAAAAAGCAATTTATTGGACCACATTCTATGTTACTTTGGCCATTTCGATGTGCAATAAAAAAAAATTAAATAAGAAATAACACAAAATGAACATAAAATCGAGACCAAAAAGTGATCGGTCATTTTTTCATTTGCTTCGGCATTTCTTCCACAATATTTGAATTGAGAAAAAGATGTGAAAAAAGGAAGAAAAAGAAAACGGTTCTCAATGGCAATCTTGTGCTTATCAACTGCCTGGCAATCTTTTCGGGCAGTTCACCGATGTTAAAAGTGACTTTTATTATGCGCTGCTGTTGTTGTCTTGCATAATTTGAATCCTCCGTAAAATATGCCGTGATGATAAACAATGCTCCGCATATTCGAGTGAAAATATTTTTGCATACACACATTTTTTACTTATACAGTGGATGGAAATAAAGCGCATAAAATTTGCGAATGCATAAAAATTTCACGAAAACGCATAAATTGTTTTCCATTTCAATTTTCAGCATCGCAGCTAAATAAATTTCCAAAACCAAACACACTTTTATGTGGCTTTCAATAATGCACCAAACCCGATATATTATAATTATTCTGTAAAAGGGAGATACCGCGCGCGATCCACAAAAACAAAGCAAAGCAAAAAAAAAAAAAAAAAAAAAAAAAATCGAGAAACAGAAGGACAGAGATGGAGATAGTAAAATCTGAGCGAAAAAAAAAACAACGCGAAAGAGAAATATGGAAACGGTTGATATGGTGCTCACAACAAACACACATTATTTATTCGTTGTAACTTCCAATTGAGGCGAAATGATAAAGTCGCGTTATGCTTTTGTATTCACATTCGATTCCGGTGCAATCGACCAGTTTGTTTTCTCTCACATCATTTTTTGAGCAGCATGATCACTTTTCTTTCGCATTGTTGCATTTGCTTGATCTTCCTTATGTACAGATTTTTTCTTCTTTTTCCTTTTGATTTGTTTGTGTTCGAACATTGTCTCGATTTGGTACGGTAGAAACGATATCGCATTCGAAATGGTCACCGAATACACATCCATATCATGTGTACCCTACACTTCATAAATATTTAAAAACGTTGTTCACTTCGAAACGCCCGTGGAGAGGTGTCAAAAATTATTTAAGTAGAATTTTTTTTTGCTCACTTGCTTGCTCTCTCTCTCTACCTTCTCATTGTTCAGTTATCCTCTTTCTCTGTGCATTCTCTTCCTTGTAGCTTGCAGACAACATTGGTTTTCTTGAAGTTTTTAGTTGACTTTATGTGATATTAATAGTGCCAGCTTTGATTTGTGTTCATGTTTTCTTTTTGTATTCGTATTGACCATCGAAAGTGTGGTCTGTGCTGCTCCTACCAATGTTCCGCATTTTTTTTTTTTTTTCATCCAAAACCATATAAACTCAACAGAAAACCTGAGAGAGAGAGCGAAAGAGAGAGAGAGAGAAAGAGAGAGAGAGAGAGAGAGAGAGAGAGAGAGAGAGAGCAAGAGAGAGAGAGAGAGAGAGAGAAACACATTTCACACAAAACATCTACAAATTAGATTTATATGTGAAAATTCCCAATGTATATTAACATCATTTATGATATAGTTGAAAAAAAATTTGCCTTCATTACAAATCGCTTTCCGGTCGGATGCCCCCACCGAATATGAATGATTATTTTATGTGTGGATTGAAAATTTGCCGTTGCCACTCTCATTCAAAATGCAAATGTTTGCAAACAACTATTTTGATGATTTACGGCCATCATCAGATTAACTGATTTAATTTTAATGTAGAAAAATTCCGCGCAGTTTGTTTAAATTTACATTTTAAATTGCTCAAAGATAGATTTCGCTTTGATGACGACGAAAATAGATTTTGTATTAGTTTTTGTCTATTTTATTTTTCTCTGTTTTTCTTTTTTGTTATGATGATTATGCGAAATCAATAAGAAACTTTTCGATCGCGACAGATCATTGTATTGCATCGAAAAAAAAAACACAAATAATAATAATTTTGAACTGAAAATTTTCATGTTATTTTCCATGACAATTGACGTGACACAAGAGAGATCCCAGTAATCGTACATGAAATGTACATTTATATTACAATCAAATTGGTACGCAACTTTGATCGTTTCTTTTTATTTAACTTCTTTTTTTTCTCCAGATCGTGGTCAGCTTTCGGGTTTTGATGTTTACCGCCCTGTGAACGCACACTTCAATTCTGACACACGTTGGAAAAACATTTTCCGCATTCATCGGTATGTCGCATTCGGTGACGTTTGTATGAAGAAAAAAAAAAAGAATTGGTGTTTTGTTTTGTTTCTTTTATTTTGTCGTTGTTGTTGTTATTTTGTTTCATTTCGTCATGTTGTAACCAATATAAGATCAAATGAGAAAGACATGTCAGTCTTAATATTGCAATTTGTGTGGAGTAAAATAAAAATCGGTTCACAAAATGTATGCAATTTCAGTTTCACTAGACAGAGTTTTACAGACTTTGCCATCGCCTGTCATTCAACCTCCGCTCAGGATGACGTTTTTTTTTTTTCTTCGCTCAACTCTGTTTTTTCTTCAGTTTTACGTAGTGTTGGATTCAACGCACGTGCAAATTTATGTAAAAAATTGTACATTAATTACCATTGCCCTACAGAGAGAATTGAGTAGAGAGAGGGAACTGATCAATGTTTTTATTTCTTCTTCTTATTCATTGTGCATTTCTGGATTTCGGTTTTAAATTGCGTCTTGCATTTAATTTCGGTCGATACACTCACAATATTCAAGAGAGAAAAGCCAAAGCATTCAAGATTTCTTAGTCGTAATCGTATTAAGAACATACGATTGGCATAAGAAAAAAAGACGAAACCGAAGGAGACGATAAAGAAGAAGAAATCATTGAATCGACAGAAGATGGATAGGTGATATTTGCGTATGCCTAGAGGCTTCGTGCTATAATTACACAAGTCTTGGCTCATTTAATCCATGTATTAAATGGGAAAAGAGAATAAAATGTACCGATTTGATGGTCAGAATAAAAATCCATTGTAAAATTGCGCTCTCGACTCGTTTTGAGATTTCAACAGAAAATCGACGATTCGAAATGGAAAAATCATGTGAGTATGTTGATGCTAACACGCCATACAATTTACACTTTAAAACGGATGCTCACAATGATTTCGAATCGATTTTCTCTACATGTTCTCAATTGAGATGCTCGCATTCAGATAAAAATCAATGCACGTGTAAATTCAGTCAGTGCCACTGTATATGCTTTCGAATGCGATAAAAGCCTAATGATTTGTCTATTTATTAAGAGACGAAAGATGCGTGTTGCCTATTTGAGAACCAAAGAAAAAATAAGCAAATCATTTTAGTGGATTTCATCTCGTCGAATCTATTCATTTAATATGATTTTAATCTTAACCAGTCCATTTTGTATATTATTCCATGTGCTCTTTTCTTTCTTTGTTTTTTTATTTCTATTTACATTTCTATTTACAAAACGAATTTCTGTGCTGCGTAGAATGCATGAGAGAGTTTAGATTAAAAAAAAAAAATGGAAGACTTTGTTTGCTCACATTTTATGATCATTTGAATTTTATTGTTCAATTTTTTTGTTATCACTAAATCAAAAAGATATGGAAATAAAATTTTTCAATTTAAGTGCAAATTTGAATCGATGATATCACAATATTAGATGACTTTATCCACCGTTGTTTATGTCTCTATTTTTTTTTGCTTCTCATTTCCTTTGTGTAAAATGATAAATAGTTTTTCTCACTCTGAAAACGCGTTGGCTTGGCACAATGAATGTGCTAATTTAACATGTATGGAGGTTTGGGCACAGTGACACTAGCGCAATGGTGTTTAAAACAACGCTTTATTTTCGTCAACTCTGACAATTTAATTCAATCCGTTTAAATGAAAGAAAAAAAATAAAATAAAATGAAATAATACATAATTATAAAATTAATATCGCTGCCATAACACACGTGTGTTTGTGTTTGTGACTGGAGCAATGTTGTACATTAAAAATCATGTTATGCCACCACAACGATTTATATATACATTTTTAGCATTGATTTGCATGAATTCAATTTTAGACAGAATGATTTTGTTTCATTCTTTCCATGTGCAAATTTCCCGTGGTTTTTTTTTTCTCCCTCCCTCTTTCTCTCTCACTCTCTCTCTCTCTCTCACTCTCTCTCCCTCACTCTCTCTTTCTCTCTCTCTTTCTCTCTCTCTTTCTCTCTCTCTTTCTCTCTCTCTCTCTCTCTCTCTCTCTCTCTCTCTCTCTCTCTCTCTCTCTCTCTCTCTCTCTCTCTCTCTCTCTCTCTTTTATTCTCTTACTTGGTGTCTTGTTCATAAATTATCTTATTTTATTTCCAATTCAAAAGCAGAAGAGAAAAAAAGAATAATCAGAACAGACAGTTAATTGAAAACTTGGTTGGTACTTACATTGCGTTTTATTTTGACTGAAATTCATCAAACACATTATTTGTTGTTCTGGTGGTGGTGGTACCGTGCGCTTTGTTTTAACTCTTGGCATCATTACCATGTTGATGCTTTGTTTGGTCAAATGCGAGATAAATTCACGAATTTCAGAATTATGGTATGAAAAAAAGAGAGAGAGCGAGAGAGAGAGAGGGAGAGAGAGAATAATAAAGCAACGGAATCACAAATTCGACTTTTCTGACCTAAACACGTCTATTCGCATAATTTGCATGGCAATAAACTGCTGAACAACAATAATAATAACAACAAACCGTAGTGTTTGTTGACGTAGTATTGGTCAAAAGAGAAAAAAAAAACACAAATTCGCGGTGTGCGTTCAGTGACCATGTCCATTACGTCAAAAAAATTTTCATATGGATAAATAAACAGTAATTTAACTTTTGTCTATATTTAAGCTATTAACCCGAAATTAACTGCAAAATATACTCGGCATCGGTGATGATGATGATTATGCGATAGCCGAGATACCAAACGGGCTCAGGCCGACAAATGAATTTGTTTGAGGTCGAAGCAATTGCTCAGAAAATGGCCAAATGAATACAAACTGAGAAAAAAAAAAACACAACAACAACAACCAAAATTAAATTCAACGTGTCAAAACCGAAAAACTCAACATGAATGCGACGTCTCGGAAAGTAATTTGAATAAACTCGCAACAACAAAATTACGAGAGCAAAAATAAGAAGAAGAAAAAGAGTAGCAGGCAGCATCGGGAATGGGGCAAATTGAAGAAAACGAACAGGGAGATAGAGCAAGAGAAAAAAAAGGTTTTAAGTGAATATAACGCCAGAAACATATAATTATAACTCATTACGCCGAATACTTTTGTATCGTGGATATTTAATATATTTTAAAGCCTGAGCCGAACATTTCTTTGATCTTCGGTTGTTTTTTTTTTTTTTTTGGTTTCTTGCTCTCCCGAGGATTGTTTTTCTTTGTTCTTCTCATTCGTCAGATAATTCCATCTCATTGAAATGGCCGGTTGGCCATCATGGTCTTTTGACATTTTCATGCAACATTGATGATACGCACTGCTTACGACTGAGTGGAAACGCTTCAAGTATCGAAATTGTTTTTAATTTTTATTCCCTTCTTCTCTTTTTTATTTTAAATATATTTAATTACAATATGGATGCAAGCAAAATGTGCAATTATTAATGGTAAATTATTTAAAACATTGGGTGCGAACACGTACACTCCAAATGCAATAGGGCCCAACATTGGTGTGAATACCGTTTTAGTTTCGTTTCATTTTTAAATATATTTTACATGCAATTGAAATTTTTAAGCGAATGTTTAACGTACTCAAAATGCACGGTTATGAACATTTACAGTAAGCGAGGGGAGAGAGAAAGAAAGAAAGAGATAAATACGTAAAATTAATAAAAGAAGTGAACTTAAACAAATAAGCATATCAAACGAAAAAATACTTACTGCACAAGATTGTTTATTCTTTTTTTTTCTTGATTTTTTCATGCCATTTTTCATAATAGACATATCTCTACGCCTTTAATTAATAATTATATGTCCGTTGGCAATCATTTTTTTTTTTAAAGTGTCGTTTTTTATGATCATTTTTGATGAACTAGCAACACTGTCGAAAGTGATATGTGCATTGCTATGAAAATGTGCCTGACAAAAACGTGATTTATGCATATTCCCATTGATGATGCGTTCACATGCTCACTTGAAAGTTAATCAGCATGGTAAAAAAAAAAAAAAAATAAACATTACCATATTTTATCACTAGTAAGCATGCATGAAATGATGCAGCAAAACCACACAAAAGCCAATTTTGCTGCGTGTTTTTTTCTCATCTCTTCCAATGGGGCACCAAAGAAAGCAAAACGAAGGAGAAAAAAATAAAATATTTATTTGCAAAATACTTAAGCGTAACCACTTAAGTGCCTTTAATATCCATTTTGTTGCAATGTGCGCGCAATTCCGTTATGATCAGAAGAAAAAGAAGAATTTCGAGTAGAAGGAAATCTGCATCGGGTAAATACTAAATGAATCAACCGAATCAACATGAAGTTGAAGGCAACGACGGTGGCAGCGGTGGTCGGCGAGTGAGATAAAAAGGTCTGTACATTGACTCGATTGACAATGTGGATTAATTTCACACAATTCCGAATTTTGTGTTTTGTTTTTTTTTTTTTCATACCGGAAAATGCATAAATGTAGAGAAAAAAACCCATTTCCAACAAACAAATTTATCAGCAAGCACTCCATCCGCATTGATGTCATTGAAAGAAAAAAGACGAGAGAGCGAGAGAGAGAGAGAGAGAAGAAAAAAACAACAACGGAAGATGAATGAAGAAAGGAACGGTTCATTTGCGTATAAATGGACGAAAATTCGCTCAAAAGTATCATAAAGTGTGCCAATCAACCGCAATCGAAAATGATTACTGTCGTCTTTTGGACATTTTTATGTGTGTGTGTGTGTTTATTTTTTGTTCTCTTTTAATTTGTCAGTAAGACAAATTTTTTTGCTGTCATTCGCAACCAGTTTGAGTATGAATTTATGCAGAAATTTTACGACGGATTTTTTTTTTTCTTTTTTTCACCAAATTCTGAACTGAGATCATTTGAAAATAATTCCATTTTGGCGTGGCATGTGGACAGTGAACCGAAACAGGTGAAAATATTTTATTTGTCAAAGCTAGCATTCACAAATAGATTTTATTGCTCTTTATTTAATGCCATAAATTTAACAATTTTATCGTCTTTTTTTCATGCAATAATTAAATTTGAATATTGCATTGGAATAGGTCGCATTCATTCATCGACATTTCGCAGCAAATACAAACGAACAAAAGAAAAATATAAGTATTGTGAATGAAAAAGATCCATACGAATGGATTTCATTCAATTTTAAATTTTCATATTATAAAACGATGAGATTTGTTGTAGCATTGTCAGCAAATAAAAGAAAGAAACAAACAAACGGACGAAAAAAATGAAAAAATTGGAAACAAAAATGGATCCATTAAGCGGCGCATCATCAATAAAATAAATGATATCCGGATGATTGAGATGTATGAACAGCAATTCAATTCACGGTTGGAGTGTGTGCACATGTCATGGTCCAAATGAAATTGAAATAAAGATGTCACATTTGCTATGTTTTCTGTATAAAAAAAAAAACACGCACACGCACAAAAGCATTTGCGTTAAGCACAAACAATTTTCGCTTTATTTACGGCCCGCGAAGAGAGCACTTAATCATACAGCGCATGCGTTTACAACTCTCAACCACACATTTTGTTTGTACGAAAGCCTCCAAAAAAAAAAAAAAAAACATTGAAAAAATCAACTGTTTAATATGTATAAACCGGTGATCGTGTTGTCGCTTCTTTTCAACCAGCGCACCAAAAAATTTTGTATTTAGTAAGTTGAATTGTTTACAAAGGCAAGCCGAAATCTCCAACAACTACAAAATTGAGTGCGCTCAACACACACACACACACACGCGCGCGAACAAAAATATTAATAAATTATCAAAATTGCTTGAATGCGCCAACAAAGCGAATTTATTTTGGTTTGGTGTTGACTGTGTCTTATTTTCCATTCTGGGCTAACAATATTTTATGCGAAACAAGTGAATATGCGTTTTAGCGCTGCAAACAACAACTGTGAAAAGGCGGATCAAAATATTTATTTATGCGTTATAAAGCGATTTTTAAGGCAACATTTGCAACACAAGCAAAGAAAAAAAAAAAACCTTGAGCCAAACCGTAGCTTTTATTGTGATGGGAACGAACGAAGGCAGTAGGAAGCATTTTAATGGATGCATTCGGCAATGTTTGTCGGCAGTAGCTATCGACAAAATCGATGACTTAATTATTACGCGAATAAATTTTTGCATCTTTCAATTAAGAATGCACTTGCTGTATGCATTGCATACATACACTGCATGGTACTAATTAACCGTTCCTCATTTGGACACGGTTCCATAGTCAGTTCAGAATTATATTTTCCCCCATTTTATTTTGCTTTACAATTTCGTACAGTAACGATTTTGAATCTGATAACACTTTGATCATGAACGCTCATTGAACTTATGAAGGTTGAAATCAGCAAAGAAATGAATGCTTATATTCAGTTTGTATGGGACACAGTTTGTGTACGTGTGAAATTTCAGAACTGACCAATCTTCGATTATTGATAATAAACTTACTGAAGAAACGATACACGACACCGAAAGAAAAGAAGTAATTTAACGATGAAAAAGTCCTTAAACATAACAAAGATTATATTTCTCGTGACACTCATTACCATGTTCGGTCAAAGCACGTTCACACCGTATACATTTAATCAACTTCGGGTTCTTTCTACAATGTATCTATAATGAATAGCAGTCGATCGATGGTTATGCAAACCGTGCATACTATATTTCAAGTTTCCTGATTCAAAACAATTGATTATGTGAGATCCTGTTATCCTTGGTGTGCGCAGTTTTTGTTGTCTTGCTCTGTTCTGTTCTTTTCTTCTCCATCGTTTTACGGTTGAGAGAACACGCAATGGGAATTTTATCTCCGTTGACTGCTTTGTAATACACAGTGACACAGTGCCGGTTCAAGTTTTTTTTTTTTTTTTTTTTTTTTATCATATGTTCGTTGCATTTGTGGTCAGTTCGTCGATAAATAAGCAAACATTCATGACGTCGACAAATAAGCAAATGTTTATGAATAGTAAATTTCTTTCAGAAATCGAAATAATTTGTAAAGATTAATAAGTCAATTTGAAAAAATGAAAACATTCACTTTTATTTCATAAAAAAAATAACAATTCGTCAAAGGAAAAAATTGGAAAAATTTTCTAAACTTTTCAAATATCAATATTCGGTCATTTGATTCCGTTTAATCTTTTTCACATATAAACGGTTTTTGTGACTCACATGATGTGTCATGCCATTTTCCAGAACCCATTATTGAGACACAGTCTCCAGAACCATTTGGTTTGTGTTCATCCCAATTAGTATAATTGAAATCTCCATATTCTCGCCATTTGAATACACCATTCTTTTTTTGGCCTCCTATCCAGATGGAGTTTTCTAATCCTATTTACAAACATTCATAGAATTAAATTATATTTATGGAAATTGTCTCAATTTAATGATTGTTGAAATTAAGCCAACAATAAAAAGATCAAATATTTTGTAAAACAGAATGATAGGCATATTTGCCATCATCAGTATTATCTTCTGCGTCAGAGCTGAAATGCAATAAGTTTCTTATTTACCATATAATTCTGATCTAATTAAATTTTTGATTTCATCATTATCTTCTTGTGATGTAATATGAGCTATCTTCATACGACGATTACGACACTGGACCATTGCAGCACGCCAGGTCACCTGGAACGTTATTTTCCTTATTATATTCGTACATTTTGGAAAAAGAAAACAATTGTTCAAAATTTGTTTACCCATCTTTTGCGAAATAATCTCAATTCATAATGTTTTGCACAAATTAATGCTTGAAAATTAAACAAAATGTGGTAATTATAAATTATAATTTAGAGTTTCAAATATTTTCAATGATTTTTTCCATTATCATTTTATTTAAATATCTGAAAAACTATCAAATTGAAATTTAAAACTTACTGAGTGCAGCAAATAATAAAATGAATACGAATATCTTCATATTGAAACTTGTTTATAGATTAATGAAATAAATCATCTGTTTATTCAATATATGTTATTGTCAGTCTGATAAAGTCAGCCGATTTTAATTATTAAATAAGAGTTATATATTTACAATATTTATATTATAGTATCAAACACATTATATATTCAAATGTTGTTTCTAATTTGATGCAATAATGTATTTATTAATCAAATTAAACAATCTTATCAAAGTTGTGCTGTTGCTCTTTGACGTTTAATCCATATGCAACTATCTTAAATTTATATTTAAAACAGTTTTCTGTGAAAATTTGTAATTCACAAACCAATCTAAGAAAATTCCTCATTGCACTTTTCTTTCTGAATAAAAACTGAAAAATAAAGCACATTTTTAATGAATTTGACAATTGCTCTTGTTAAAGTGGTTTGTATAAGTCTAACGTATGCTCCATAATTGGATAAACCAATACATAGTTACTCCATTATGGAGTGTTCTATTTTTTATTCCGATTTGGAATAAAGATTTGATATTTACATTCTGTACTACAGTATTTGCTTGTGTGTATGAAAGAAAACACATTTAAAACACTATTTTAATTTTCGAAAATGCAAAATTGAAAAATAAATTCTATAATGTTCAAATATTACGTTTACACATTCATATTATAGCGGATGATAAAATCTACAGGAAATAGTCATATAAATCAACAAAATCATATGATCCATGCATTGTACTATGCGTGACGTTTTACTTCGATTAAACTCAATTTAGTCGGCATTAATGCTAATTTTGTGTCTAAGTATATATCAGTAGTGTGCGAAAGGGGGGGGGGTCAAGGAGTCTAATTACCCCTTCCCCCCTGGAATCTCAAAAATCACAATTACCTCCTCTGAAAAAATACATACAAATGATAAAAAACACAAAATTTCAATGTGTTCAATGCACATTTTCTTTCAGAAGTTTTATTTTTATTTTAAACAAAATTCTTAATTCGCATTAGATTTGCACAATTATTCTTCTTTTTTTTTCATTGCATCTTTGCTTTCATTTTTATGTTTTCAATGTTTGCCTAAATTTAAATTATTTTAATTCATTATTATTGAATAAAGATACTGCTCGATCAAAAAAAATTACCTTCTTATTTTTTCTATTTTTTCCAAATTATTCCTCCCCTCCCCACCCCCTCCTTGATATCGCACCTCACACACTACTAGTATACATCTTCAGCCATATTGTAAGTTTTCTCACATTTTGCAAATGTTCACGTTCAGTACCGAATGCAGTTGTATTTATTATTTGATTCTTTTTAATTTCAACAATTTTGATAATCTGTAATTTTGGCATATATTGTACGAGGCGCAATATGTCAGTGATTTCTTCTTGTGTGTAAAATGGAAATTGATTGCGAAATATTTTCTTAATAAGAAACCATATAAATTGAACAACAAATTATGTCTATGCAATTTTGTATGTTATTTCCGTTATGTCAGAATCAGAATGTTTTTTATTTTTTCGTCGAAAAATAGACCTTAGAAACCGAAATTATAAGGACGTATTGACTTATTTTAATATTTAATTTTCTTTGAATAGAGTTAAGTTCTTTTTACAATGCTGTGAAGAAAGAATCACATCAACTCATTTACAAATGAAGGTCGTAAGCATGAATAAATAATAAATGAATGTGTTTATCATTCTATCAAAACTGATCGTTTTCGCCTTTAAATCAAATATGTTGAATAAATAGCATATTCCTGTAATCTCATCAATACTTTCAAAGTTAATCGATTCACATTTACTGATAAATATTTATCAAGCATGTTAACGTAATAATAAAACAGAAAAAAAGCAAAAAAAAGTCAAATACATTTAAAAGTTTTATTTTCTCTAATTGCGTCAATTACAATGATTGACAATTCAACTACTCTGGACTACATTGCAGATTTCACTGAAAGACGGATTCAATTATCTCTTTCACATATAAATTTTTTAATCGATTGACAATTAGCGTCATTCCATAATCCATTGCCCAATATTGATACACATTCACCAGAACCGTCTGGTTCACCTCCATCCCAACTAGTATAATATAAATCTCCACCATCTCGCCATTTGAATACATCGTTCACTTTGTAGGCTCCAATCCAAAATGATTCACCCCATGCTACATTTTATTTGCAAAAAAAAAGAAGAAAAAAAAACAACAACAGCAATTAAAAAATTGTCAATATATCACTTTCAGGACCGTAAATTCTTAATACACTACTTTCACCAAAGGAAAAGCGTCTATTTTCAATTGAGTTTAAAACGTATGCAATATTTGAATGTTATAAAATGAATATTTACGATAACTGCTAATTAAAGTCATGATTTCATCATTTTCCGCTTCTGACATTATGTTAGCTAGCTTCATACGATGACTAAGGCAGTAAGACCTTGCAGTATCCCAATTAGTCTAAAAATGATTTATTTTTTTGTAAAAACACATATCTGAAATAAATATTTTCATTTATTACCCCTGCATTACGAATCGATGTCACTTCAAAGGTTTTGGCATGAATCTTTGCTGAAAAGTTGAACAAAATAAGTTTTATATTTATGATATAAATAGTTGATAATATGAATGAATTTTGAATGCAGATAGCAATATTTGAAATGAAGAAGAGACTCTATGGGAGAAATTCTTAATAGACAGTGCAATTCAAATCATTCTCAATCGATATTTTGAAAGTTATTTCAAAATTTTGCAGTTGTTCCAAAAATATTGAAGATAAAATCAAATTCATGACAAAAAATGAGCAATGAATGAATTTTAATTCCAATAATGACAATAATTTCAAATATTTGAGAAATTTTTTAAAAAAATTGAAATTAGTTACCAAGTACAGCAAAAAACATTAGAAATAAAAATAACTTCATCGTGAAGCTTATATTTCCTTTGGAAAATATTGAAATAATTGACAATTGTTAAGTTCTTTTAAAATAATCACTGGGTGCTCCGTACGAAATGAAGTAAAGTATTCACTTATTTTCATTCAATATCTCACTGATGTCTAAAGATTTACCAATTTTTCAAGCCTTTAAATTGAACATTAAATGAAGCAATCTTATCAAGAATATTATATAAATGCAATTCCACATGGACTTTTTTTCGTAGTTTTTTTTTTTTTATTAAAAGGACTTTGAATTTAATCATAAATATATATTTTTTGCTTGAAAGTCATTATGATTTAATCAATTATTCATATCAATTCAAATTGCAAAAGACTCAATTGCAATAAACCTATCCGAAGGATTCGACATTTTTACATGATAAGGCTGAGATTATTATTATTTTTTTTTTTTCATTTTTTCAATCGATGATTGTTTTTGAAACAGCATTTGATTTCAATTTATATTGCAAGTTTCAATTATTGCTGTTTGTTTTCCATCCTTATTGATAACACTCTAAAATTATAATTCAAAGAAGTTTTTTCATGAATTCATTTATTTGTTATTTTTCGAAATAATCAGCACACAGCACAGTAAAATAGATTTATCAAAACAAACACGAATTCGCATGTATTGACGTGTACAAAATGAAATTATCAAGATGGTGAGCAAAAATGAAATTAATATTTTTAAATAAATTTTTATTTTTCAAGTCTGGCTTATTCTTCCTAACAGCGTAGCTGAACACATTACTACGACATCGATTGCATTACAAACTTATTTATTCGTATGAAATTCCTCGGAATAGTGCCAAAAAAATTAACATTTAGTTAAAATTCGTTTTAATTATTCTAGATATTCTCCATTTAGGATAGAACAATTGCATCAGTCTTCTAACTTTTTTATACCTTCCAAATAATAACATGGCCCAAAACCTTTTCACGTAACTTATCGATGGAAATAAATTGTCAATTATTATTCAAATTCAATCCAATTCGCGATCTATCTTTATCATATATCGCAACAACCTTTCGAAGGAATGTACTGCCAAGTATATATTGAGAATATTGAAAACCCGTTGATTTCACACCAATAGTACACCATCCATTTGACTAAAAATGTAACGATATTTCGAAATGTGGAATAAATAAATATTAAATTTTTGAAAATGATTATGAAAAATGCAAAACTTACATGCGGTTCTAAATAATCTTCAGGTGAAATTAACACAGAGTATCCACAAAATTTGATAACATAATAAGGTAAATTTTGTGTATTACAAAGAACCAAATATTCGTCCAGGTTTGAATAATATGTTCCACCGATTGCATTTGAAATTGGAACCAAAAGAGTATTACTTGCACCAATCCTTGGATTTCCCGTGTCAAATAACACATTACAACCTTGTTCACAGGTACTGTACTTTATTTGGCCATTGATTGGTGAAATGATTTGTAATGAAGTCATAGTAACTTGCCAAAATCCTGGAACAGAAATTGGCAACCAAATCTGAGGTTCTACATCACATCCACCAATAAGCAATCGACCACCACCAAGTACAGATTGATCTTTATACCGATTAAGATAAATACAAAACAAACGCCGTTTGATTTGTCCTTGATTGTATAAATTATCAATTGGTGTTGAAAAATAATCGGTATGTGATACATATGCAAAGCCTAATCCAAATGTTCCATCATATGGGCTTTCGTATACATCGAAAGGTTCATATTGTGATTCACCGAAAATCTGATTTTGTATTACAAGGTTGCTAAACTTTGAAAAATTATAAATAAATCGATTATTTGTTCTACATGAGCAATTCATTTGAACTTACTCTGATAACATCCATTGAAGAAATTCCATTTACGCTACCTACACCATAAGTTATATTAAAAATTCGATATCCAGATTTCGGCCGATATGTTGATGAAGCTTTTTCATCATAGAAATTCGTTGAATCTAAATGAAAATTAAATCATTTTAGATTTTACTTGAAAAAAAAAAAATCAAATATTTGAAATTTATTTAAATATATTTGATGCTGTGTAGTTTATCGCTAATGAATACGGTACAAAGGAGGCAAAAGCTACAACACTCTTGAAAAATGTTCTGTTTTGAGATTAGTTTTCAATTTTAATTACTGCATAAAACACCATGACAATCTATCGATGGAACCCATATATCTGATGAACCAGTATCCATTAACATAAAAAATCTTTTTGGTGGAGTCCCAATAGTAATATTGAAACCATATTCAACCTAAATTAAAAATCACATTTTGAAACATTCACTTAGATATATCAAATCAATTGAATAAAATAAAATCAAATCAAAGTACATTAATATTGTTAAACAATGGAATAGTTGCTGCAATTGTTGAAAACAAAGGTAAACTGTCGAAATATATATAAATAAAAAAAAAAAGTTTCGTGGAACATCACATACATTGAACTAATAATTTTTATTTAATAAAACCTACTTATCAAACGGAAAAGTGCCTGAAGGAGCACTTGGAGGACCCGGACAAGTAAATTGCTGCCCATTGCTAGTTAGATGCTTCGATTAAAAAGGAAATCTATTAATAGTATATAATTATTTAAAATTGATTTTCATTTCTTTTGTCTACAACTTACAAATGAAAAAATTATTGTAATTGAAACAAAGATTCCCATATTGAGATTAATAGAAGAGTTATCGATGCAAAAATAAAATTTATTTCTCTAAATTAAATGAGCGTCATCTGATTATTTAAAATAATTTAATTCATTTATATAAAAAAAAAATTTTTCTTGGAATAATGTTAGTAGAGCTGCTGTTAATGTAAGTAGAGCAGCTTAAATAAAAAGAAACCTGTCTTTTCTTAGTGGAAAACATTTTTTTTACTTATTTTGAATTAATATTCCTTTGTTCTTTTCAAAATATATATATTGTTAGCCAGTTACATGTTTCGATTGTTTACAAATTCGATTTTAGTTTTTCTTCTGCGCCAGTATTCTTTTAAAAAATAAATAATTTTTTTTAAAGTACTCAAAACCTGGGTAAATAGTATATCATTGAAATTGTCACTTTAAAGGTTCATTTGTTCTGGGACTTTGACCCATCTACAAAAAAATGAAATAATGAATTTGAGAGCTGCTTTAAACACAATAAAAGAAATGTTGACATTCAAGAAAATAAGTATATTGTCTTCGATTGCTAAAGTATAGTGTAGTAATATATCGCTGAGATAAGGGGATAAACACTACAATTTGCATATAAATCTCAATAAAATTCAATGAATTTTAGTCATACATGTATCTTCTCTACTTTTAAAACCAACAGAATTAGTTTGTCTTCTGTACAAGTACGAGTATACTTTCACTAACACCGACCTTTTATTTAATTTCGAACAATATTTCAATGCAAGAAGAATATTAGAATAACCATCAGTACCTGGGTAAATATTTTAATATTAATTCTGTTGCAAATGTTGTTTATTATCATACATGTGCTTATTAAAATAAACAACAAAATGAGGTTAATATCCGAGATTTTCTGATCAATTTAAACGTCTACAACAGTGAATTTAATCAGTACTTTAAAATGCAAAAAACATGTGTATTGAATGAAACGTATGTTGACTTAAGTTGCTGAAATACAGCTGTTTACTGTGTTCTTGAGGCTAATGATTTTATTAATTTTTTTTATTAAAATTTGATCAATTTATATGTATAATTTTCAAGAGAAATTCTAGAATGAATATTTACTCAGGCATTTACTATTCTGAAGAAATCTTACGTAGTAAGTTATTTATTTCCTGACCATTATGAACAAGCATCACGATCAATGTTAAATTAAATTTAGATTAACGAATTATATTCCGGGTTATAAATGTTAAATCCAAATCAAAAAATTGTAGTTGAAAACAATATTTCTGCATCCGCATATAATTTAAAATATCATTCTAGGTAACATCACAAGATCTCTGTCGCCTTTCGCCATTGATTACAATCATTAAGTCGTACAATACAGAAAGCATATCGGATTTTAATATGACTGATTTTGTTATTATTGTCAGAAAGCGATTTCGAGATGAAAGGGAAAAACAGGAGAAAAGACAAGAAAAAAAAAAGTATTCACACCAAGAAATGACCTTAAATATGTTTATTACATTGTTGTGCTGGATAACCGTTGGCAAATCATAGTCAGCCTGTTCAATTCGATTGAAATGCCAAAGCAACGATAACATTTGCGATGAAATTGAACAAGCCATCAAAGTGCATTGATGAAGCGATTTGGAACGCATAAAATTAAATTATGGATTTTTTTTTTGCCAAAGTTGAATAATATAAGATTTTTGTTGTTGTTTTTTTTTTGTGCTTTCTCACTCGATCCGTTAAATATTTAATAACAATAATTTAGTTGGTGAATTTTAATATGTGCGTAAGATCACTTTATATCTGATTTATGAGTGGTTTGAATGGAAATTTCGCCTCCAACCAGCAGCATATAAATTGTATATTGTGTTTGTTCAAAAGGCATTCTGCTTAAGTTACTGCTCTGTTCTGCACTCTCGGCATTACTCAACGCGGATGATTTCGTAAGATTCTTAAATCAACGGGATAGGCCGCTTCGTTTCATTTAATTTTTTTTTTCTTTTGCCGTTGTTGTTGTCTTCATTGAAGCTTGATTATGTCCTGGCAGGCCATTTTCGATGCATCGTTATGTTTTAATGAAATTTTTATACATTTTTTAATGTGTATGATTTTCAGAAGATCAAAAAGATGTCTGACTACCATTAAATTTCTTAGGTTTTCCTTGGCACTTTTTTCACAGTTTCACAACAAAAAAAATTCCAGGCTGCCGCGTTTGGTGAAGACTTTTTTTCATTTAGTATGCATGCCTATGTATTTGAGTGTGTGTGCATGTGTGTGTGTGTGTGTGTGTGTGTATTTGCACGCACATAAATTTCGCAAATGATTACAATCAAAAATTAAGAAATTACATTTTAATGACAAATAATGACACGTCGTAAATTTACAGCCATTCGACGATGCAGATAACACAGCAAAAATTTGCAAAGAGTTCGGGAGGGAAAAAAAGTCGGCCAAAGTGACTATGGTCAAAAGCGTTTGTGTACACAGACAGCACCAAACCTTCGTGCTGGTGATTTAATCGACTCATTTTGAGTTATTTATGAGTTCATGTTCACTTATGATAAAAAAAACAACTGATGCGAAACTCTGAATGTTGTATTTTTTTTTATTTTCATTTCATTTGGTTGATACGTCGTTGTCGTTGTCGTCGTTTAAATTGTGCACTTGGACTCTTGACGGTCCAAAGATTTATGATATCAAAATATATAAAATACTGTACACACACATGATATCACTTCGCCATGTTCTCGCGCATGCTCAAACAACATTTTATACCAAATGAAATAATGTGCGTACGTAATGTCGTTCACAAAATGCAGATAAGCAGAAAATTTAACTTGGCAACTGCATCAACCGCGAAATCAACCAAACAGATAATGAAACCGTTTTTCTTTTTTTTCATTTTTCTTTTTTCATTTTTCGTTTTTAAATTCAACATTCAAGTGAAAGAATTTCGAAGTGCGCCCAATTTACGACCACTCATTTGAGATGTAATGGATTTTATGACGTGTGTACAAAGCGCACACAATTATTTCAATGGCTTGTCGTTGTTTTTCTGCCATGAATATTGCATTGTATTTTGCCGTCATTACGGTGGACAGTTTTGGTTGTACAACATCAATCCAATCATCAGTCGCATCCATCATATACCTTTATCATCTCTTAATGGATTCGTTTCGCATAGCCCAAAACAGATCATAATCAAGACATTAAAGTTTTTAACGTAATTTTTTTTTTCTTGTTCTCTTCACATAATCGAATCGGCCTTTTCGCCTCCAACCCAAATGGTTGGATCTCGACAACTTCTTCTTCTTCTCCTTCTTCTACTGAACTAAAGAAAGAGTTCATTTAACATTTTGGCATTTTAATGCTAACAATCAAAATAAAAATCACAACTTAATTTTTGTTGCGGCTAATGAATAAATTGAAGCCACTCTCAACCTGTTCGCATTTCCAACAACAATGAAATGATATGCGATTTTTTTCATCACCAAATAACTAAATCGAAACATACTCATCTAAAAAAAAAAAAAATACGGCGATGCCTGGCCCGAAGGTATAAATGGTGAAATTCTTTTTTGATTTACGATCGATAAACATAATATCGAATTGAAGAGAGCAAAAAACAACACACACACACATCAGAATTCACTTTAACAATCGTTATTGATAGGTTTTTATTGGGCCAACGGCAATGACTAAGTGGTTTTACTTGAGCAAATGCAAAACCAAGAAAAAACAAACTCTACTTGAATCAACCAAGTGAAAAACAAATAATCCCAATTCCGATTGAACAACTTGAAAATGCAAAAAAGAAAAAAAAAAATTCATTTGCTCACAAATGCTGTGGCCGCAAAACTATTCTTCATTCTGATTCCGTGAACTTATCTTGATGAAAGCCCATAGCCAATAATATCAGGCATCAAACCAACGAATGAAAACGGATGAATAAAATGTGAAAAAAAAAACAAAACTTAAAAGAACATGAATGTACCATTGAATTCCATTTTTGATTCAAAGTCAGACTGACTCAGAAACCTCTGCGGTCGGGTAATTCTCTACGTTTATTAATGAACCATTGGCATGACATTTTTGATATGTTGATGACGAAAAAATTGCATCCACACATGCGGCTTGGTCGTTATTTTTGTCATTACATACCGCATACTTTTTTTTTATTTTGATTGACTGCGAAAATTATTATTTACGGATGTTGTGCAGATTGTCAGAGCCAACTTGGATAAAGTTCATGTAGTTGATGGTGTGTTTTTTTTTGTCTGTTTGTGTTTTGTGCTCATTGAATTGAAAACAGTTGTGAGAAAAGAGGAGAAAAAAATTTTTACGCATTTGCATTCGATTGACAAGGACAAGTTTTCAAGTGTACCTGCTGATCGGCTGCCACTTAAAGTACGCATAATTGCATGGCAACACAAAATGAGAAAAAAATTATTCATTTGCAACAACCACAAACAACACATATGCTGCATCGAATAAAATGACAAAATTCCAATCAGTTCGCATTAGTCATGGATAAAGATAGTATTTTTTTTTTTCTTCTTTCGTTTGATGCCAACTTTATGAGTCGCGTCACAACCAATTACAGATAGTTGCTTGGGTCATTTATGTCGCGCAATTTAATTGAAACGCCAAAACGGTAGCGTTCTGTCGCCGCGTCGCTAATTCTACATCATCGTGATCATTATTTAGCACTGAAAATAAACGGGCGGGTGAAGTGAACAAAAGTCCAAAATAAATGGAAATGAGAGAGAGAGAGAGAGATAGAAAGAGAGAAAGTGAGAAAGAGAAAGAGAGAAGAAGAGTAGTAGAGAAGGAGAGCAAAGTAGAGAAAGGGAAAGAGAAGGAGAGATATAACCCAAGAGAAAAGAAGAGAGTACTCAGGAAAGAGATAACGAGATTGAGCGAAAGAAACAAAGAACCAAAAAGAGAAAGAAAAAAACAGCAACGCTTTTAATAAAAATGGATTTCATTTGTTAAGAGAATACGCGTAATAATAATTAACCGACTGACGACTTGAGTAGGTATTAATGTATAACACATATTCGATAAAAATTTACTGCTATGCACCTATTTACACTTTAATTTGCATACTTTATCGTATTTTTTTTTGCTTTTTCAATTTGTTTCCCTCTCAGTTGCTTTGCATGGCTTTCGAATCACTCTCGTTTTTTCTTTGTTTGTCGCGACTATCGATGTGCACATATTGGCGGTTCCGTGATACAAATTAAAAGAATTATACTCATTAAATGTGCGTGTCTGTGTACAGTATGCTGTGTGTGTTTGCGTGGTGCGTGCAAAAAAAAAAGAAAAAAAAAAACGTTGAGTCAGACCACGTAGATGCGTATATTGTGTATTGCATGACAATATATGAATATCGATATCGGTAATAATTTCCCTCGACATCATATCGCTTTTAAATGGTCCAATTTTCTCTTAATTTATTTACGTAAACGAATACATTTGTATGAATTCGAGTTTTGATTGCATTTAAATGGTGATATTTTTTTTTTCGTCATTTTTGGCGCTTGTACAAAAGTTGAAAAAAAAAAAGAAAAGAAAACAGATTCCATGCGGAACGCATATTGCTGTCAATCAATTCATACCTCACGAAAATTAAATTAAAGTCACACGGGCGCAAAATAATTGACTACAATGAAAAAAGCGAAAGACGAAACGAAAAAAAAAATCTTTTTTTTTCTGCAAACTGAATTAACAAACGGACCGAAAAATTCAAACACAATCGTCTTGTGTTTTTTTTTTCTTTTTAATTTCAGTTTAATGAAAATAAACAGTCAATGTTGAGTAGAAGAGAAAAAAAAAACCACATTAAACGCTTCACCGAAACCTATTATTAGTGGATCACATCGATGTCGGAAAGAGAAGAGTTGAATAAATACGTGCATATATCTTGTATTGTGGTTTTAACTTCACCTGCAGAAATTTAAAATTTACATAAAATTTACGATTCATAAGAGACAGAAAAATTATACTACAGCTAATCGAAATAAATCGCCAAGATGAGGAGCGAACATTGAAAGCGACGCAAAGCATTCGAAATACATACGAAATATATTTAGTGTGAACGCATTTTACGCCTCGCACACATGAAATTGTCTTTGATATCATCGGGTTATTTGGACCGTTTTTCCGTGAGAGACACTCGTGGTGTCTTTTTTTTTATTCTTGCGTAGGATGCTGCCCAAACAATTGAGCAAAAGGCAAGAGACCAAACAAGTAAACAGAAAAGAAAACCAAAGAGAAAAAAATCAAAAGAAGAAAAGCACACACACACACAACATGCCAAAAATTCGAAATTTAATTTACTGAAGGTCGGATAATGTGTCAGGAAACCGACGGTCCAAACAAAACAAAGAAATAAATATGGAGGAAAAAACAATAATAAAAAGACACACACACACACGCACACATTCAGCAGAGTTCAGCACAATGCAAAAACAATTATAAACACGTAAAACAACAGCACAAAAAAGAAATCCAATTAAAATCGGTGAATTTGACACAGAGTGTGAAAATGTAGCACCACACTGTCAATCTTTTATGTCTTTCTTTGCAAAATTGGCGTCAGTCGCTGTTCTTCTTCTTGATTCTTTTTTTTTCGTTTGCGTTGATTCCGTTGTGGTGGAGTTCAACTGGCATCGATATTTTGATATTCATGTTGCATATCGCAATTGGCCAAAGATCTTTTCGCACTATTGTACACGGAATACATTGCGAGCAGAACACACGCATTTTAACGAAACATACATACATTACGATCAAACGCTATGTGAAGATGTTTTATTGGATTTTTTGAAAATAAATCAAACGGAGTACCGTTGCATTGAATAACCCCAATAGAATCCAAGCCACTTGGTTTTGACGTGCTATTATAATAACTGGAAATGGAATAAATTTTCGCTCATTTCCGTTTTTGCTGAGACTGAGTGGATCCAAACTGGCCAAAGATTCGTTTAACATTTTATGTTTTTTTTTTTTTTTCAATTTTTCTTGTCTTTCCATTCAATTCTGATACGGATTATTTCAAGAAAATTGATGTTCATTTCAGTGGATTGAGACGCACCGTACAAAATACATCGCACACCATAAGAAACAATTTATGTGAGCTTAAGATTATATTCGGTGATAAAAGTCATTTATTACAAATGCAAAACAATAGTTTATTATTTAATGATAGATTTTATACAATTTTTTTTTTTTTTTTTTTGCTTTTCTTCAATTCGTTCATAAGCTGTGCATATGGGCGCAAAATGGTGATACGTTTGCAATCTAAAGACCTATCATTTATATTAATAGTTGGCGGAGTTTATCATTTTTGCAGACAAACTAATAATAATTTCAAGATATAGCTGAGAGAGTTGCCACCGACCGATTCTCTTCTTCATTTTTATTATTTTTTTTTCTTTTTTTCTTTTTTCACTTTCATAGTGTGTATATTGTATGCTGGTTCAACAGGTTTTTCTTGACTATTATTTGTTATGTATGTTTGTGTTTTATATTTTTCAAATGTTTCTATCTACACATGGATTAATATTTTGAAGCAAACAAAACTCATTTAAATGTTTAGCATCGTTTCCATTTTGCATTCCATCCGTTGTCCATATAACAAAATTTGTTAAGGAACGATTGCGCGCGGTTTTGTCTATGATGCTTTTTATCCACATAAGGCGATCATTCAGTTTCGTTATCGGGTCACATTGAATGGCTTTTGTCTAGCACTTCATTGTGCATAACTTAAAATATTACTGTTACTATAAACGGTGAATAAAATCTCATTCTCTCTCTCTCTCTTTCTCTCTCTCTCTCTCGATTATTCTCTATCTGTATTTACGCCATACACACTCACATACGATTTTGCGCTCAAACAATAAAACAATACACACATTGTCTATCTTCTAAATGATGCTATTTTTAACAAATATTAGAGAAAACAATTTCTTTTTTTTTAAATGATGGACACAACCATGTTTACCGACTTTTCATTTCCCATTCTTCAATTATATTGTGGAAACTTTTTTTTTCACTTCAAATTTTCAATTCAATTAATAAATTATTATTCAAATTTCGTGTTTATTTAATTTTTAAAATCAAGAATAGAATGAATTGAGTACGCAATTTATTAAAAAAAAAAAAAAAAAATATTTAAATATTTCGTTGATGGTAATTAAAGTGATATAAACGAATCATGGCCATTAGTAGTGCGTTTAACTGAAAAGATTTATTGTAGTAATGTGTACTGAGAGTTTTAAAGTGTCGAATACAGCGCACACAATTGACCATGTGAAAAAGGGTCGTCAAATTAATTAAAAGATTTGTTCAAGATATTTGACCGGATGCCACAATGAAACAACAACAAGCCGAAATTCTGAAAAATTCTTCCAGAATAGACCTAACGGTAAACAGTCTACAGCTGCAATTCGCTGAACCATCACACAGTGTAAAATGCGGCTAATATAACTTCGACCATCGAATTTATTCTAGATATAGCCATTCTTGCGGAGATTGAATCGAGATTTCGTAACAAAAATTCATACTAAAATGAATTTATTTGTAAATAAATTTCTTTTAAATGAATAGTGTTGCATGGCCGCATTCTGAATGCGAGAATGAATAAAATGTGCGCATAAACATCGAAGAGAATCGCTTCGAAAACAAAACTGATAACATCTTGAATTTTAAATTATTTTCAGTTCTAAAAATAAGCATCTTTCTACATGTATCGGTATGGACGTCGCATTTAAACAAATAATAACCATTTTAAGTGGTTTTTATCACAAATATTAGCTATGTATCTTCTACTTCTTGGGCAACTATATTTTTTTTTATTATTGTGTTCCATTAGCTGCTAGTTTTTATATGACAATTTCATGGCAAAGAAGTGCCACCAACAATAACACGTACTTATCTAATCTACTCTCGCTTCGTTTCACTATGTAAGTTTGTCACATAGCCAAAAGATGAGTAGCACATTACTTGTGCTTATGTGCTGGAAAATATTTGCTACTTTAATAATAAAATTTATGTGTTTAGGTAGCACACAAAAACAGTCGTTTGAAGGTGTTAAAATCTAAATTGTCAATTGATACTTCATTGCTGCGGACACATTTAAAGCACATAAATTTGTTATTATATTTTCAAGTCATTTGTCAAATAGTAATTAAAAGGTTCATTTCGTCTTATATTTGAATGTCCAATAAAAATAAGCTTGAAAAGTAGCAATTTTCATTTGTATTTTATTTGCAATAATTCATCGATAAATATTTGGAAATGAACAGCAGTCAATTATTTTTAGAACTTCATTTTATATGTGTTATGTGACCAAACGACATTACGTATGCGCCTCGCGCCGCTTTGACACTATTGCTTTGTTTTCCACCTCACTTTGTTTGGTGTTTTGTCCTTACATTGTGTGAGTACACACTTAACAGGCATATTGATGAATAGAACCAACATTTTTATTAATCAATGAAATGGTTCCTTCAATTTCCCCAGATATGAGTTCTTGTTTAAAATGCTTCATCTGGAACGACTCCATCAAACCAAATTACAAAAAAACGTCTGTAAACGGATTGTAATCAGGGAATCGAACTTTCATTTTCTCCAATAATTTAACTAGCATCTTCAGTAGCAGAATAAGAGGCACTTGTTGACACAGTATGTGCTAATTTGTATAAGACATCACGTGCACAAGCAACAGAGGATCCAAATCCAGGATTATACGTGAAAAATGTACACGAATGCGGGATATAGGCCTTGTAAACAAATTGATTATTTTCATCAATGTCCACACTTCCTTTAATAGACACACCAATTAATTAATAATCTTTATATTTTAAATTTCAATTGATTTTTTTTCTCTTAATTATTGTTAAAATCGTTCATTGTCACTTCAAATCAATTTAAATATTTTAATTTACAATGAAATGTGAATAATAAAAAAAAACCTTTTTGATAAATGTTGAATTTCTGTTAGTTTTGCTAGTATTTCAATTTTGTGAATCGCCTTTTGTGAATCACATCAATTATATGCAAATATTATTGTAACGCAAAATGAAGTGGTTTTATTTTCAACGAACTACTTCCTCGAAGTCGACTTTTTTTTTTACTAGCTTCCACCTCCTCAAAGACATTTTACGACATAAGAATATCGAATTTATAACATGGTCATTGTAATAATATGTTGGTCATGATATTTTTGGGTTAATTTTATTGATTTATTTATATATTTTCTTCGAGGTTAGAAAATATTGTCACGAAAAAATTATTGAATTTGATAAGTCAATTTAATCAAAGTTTACGCATATCAAAAAAATAATTCATACATTGCATCAACCTATTTGAGCTGAAATGTACAAATTTTATTTATTTTTGCAGCACGATTATAACTTGGTGGTCTTCATCGTATCAACAATACCCATACGTTTGAACTCTGATGCAATTATTATTTTAATCTTTCAATGTTTACTATCAGACCAGGCAATAGAGTGAATAATATTGATAATTGCTGTACGAATATTAAATGTATTTTATTCATTGGATTATTTACCACTGGATTTGTTATTCAACATCGGGTGATTGATTATTTTAAAATATTCCAAAAAGTTCCCAAGCGTGCACGTCAGACATCAACAAAAATAATTGTATCCCACAAAATCATGTATTATAAGTTCAAAAAATATTAATTCAGTTTTTGTTTACGCCAATGAACTCAATCAAAGCGACAATGTGTTGTTCCACAATCTGATACGTTCTTCTGTATGAAGAATCTTCCAAAAAACAATTTTTTGTGCGAATATTTACAAAAAAAAAAAAAAAAAAAAAAAAATGTTGATAAGACGAACTTGGAAATTTCTCTCTGATCAACAATCACCACTTATTTATAAAAGCTGCAATTGATTAAGCGTTAAGTAGTCTATTGTTAAACATTGAATAAAAAAGATGTTAAATGTGAGAAAATTATTCGTTATATTCTGTGTTGTATTTTGTGTCATAAAGAGTAAGTGAATAATTATTTATGTCCAATGTAAACATGAATACATTCTTTTATTTTCCTTTTTTAGCACATAACGCCTATGTGAATATATATACAAGGTAAGAGTTATTTATTTGCCATTGGAAAAAAAGAATCTTTCTTATCAAAGACAATTTTTAACGTATTTGCTTTCATGATTGATATTTGTTTTGCATTTATTTTATAGTCTTCCTCACGTAACCTTATGCAGCAAGGTGGAAAATTCAATAGTTCATTCGACTGGAATATGTAAATTGCGAAAATGTGTATCAGAAACTAATACGCTGTGTAACATTTACAATGATATTGAATTATGTGATTGCAAGAGAGGTTACTTTTTCAATCCATGCAATGGAAAATGTGTTAGGAAACAAAATTGTCCAAAGTTGGTCGATGGAAAACCTAAATGTCTTACAAATCCTACTAGTTTTCAATAGACAGTGGTCTATTATTATTCATATCATTTTTTGAAAATAGAATAATCATTACTAAAATATTCAAGATTTAGATCTATATTTGGTTTGTGATCAGTAGTAAAAGTGTAGTTTAAAATAACTAAATATGACAAATATTCATATATTACCGAAAAAATTACCGTATTATGACATTTTTATTATTGAATAACGGTATTTTTTATACAAAATATTTATTTTATCAATAATGGACATAACCATATATACAATAAACATTGTTAGAGCGCAAATATTTGCTCGAATATACGCATTTTGTATTTATTTCCACTTAAAAAGAATGATCGTCATCGGAGGGGTGTGTACGAATCAAATTGAAAACAAGTGACTTCTGACGATTGATGAAATCCATTATTTGCTTACAATGTATGAAATGTGATTTATTCTTATCATTTGGCAGTGTTCGACCCCAAGCACAGCATGAACAAGTGCTGAGTAGATAATTACAATTTATAAATAAATACCTCATAGAGAGAAGACCGTTAAAAATGCTATCAGCTCACTGGTGACTGTTTTTTATTGCTACTCAATTCAAGTAATCAAAATAATAAACAATGTCAGTGATGTTTTTTTTTTTTTTTTTTGATCCAATTTACATTCATTTTGAGTCTTGCTTTTCACATTTTTTTATTTCTATAATTATTGTCTAAAGTGGTCTAAAGTAAATTCTCATTAGATTTTATTTCACAATTGCCGCATAAAAGGCATGATCCATAAAAAATTGATCACAAAAGAGTGAAAATGGTAATTCATTTAAGGTTGACGTGCAAAAAATCAAATAATCTATTCATGTCTATTCTATAGAATTAAAATCAGAACATTTAAGCTGTTTTGATGATCCATTTTGTGTAGAATCCACTTTACAATCAAATATGATTTACAAAATCGTGCAGTTGCGGTTGCGAGTGTTTTTTTTTTTATTTTAAAATGTGATTATACTGTCACTAAGTAAAAAGAAATTTGATGAAATTTTCAAAGAAATTCATTTAAAGCCTTATCATTTTTTTCAATAACAAAAAAATCATAGTGTTAGAAGATATTAGTGCTAAGAATTAAGATTTTTACTCTGAATATTTATCTGAAATATCCATTTTAAGTTAACTCTTTGCTATTTCAACTTTCCTTTATTCGGATGTGAAAGTGACGAAAACCATGTAGAGAGAATATACCATTTTCAGTATCTAAGATATTAGAAGAGAATTATCTAATTGTTCCAAAAACTGTATTTTTATTGTTACAAAATTACTCAGTTTAATTTGACTTACTTTGCAAAATGTCTGCAAATTCAAAGCAACAATTTTGCCTCCTTTATATTCAATTGGTTTGTTTGCGTTGATGATCATAAAGGCAACATACTTCTGTAAATCAATGGGTAAATCTGGCCAATTACATTCATATAAAGAATCACCTATTTTAGCATAGAGATCAGTGCACAATTTTCCAACATAACAGTATAAACATAAAATCGATAGGCTAGTAAATAATGCATAAATTAGGTATGCAATTTGAGAGTCAGCATTTCTTAATTGCTAGAAATTAATGAAATCATGACAAAAAATCAAAGTTCCATTAGTAAGTTCAAAGTCTTCGAACTAAAAAAATTACCAAAGAAAGTTGAAGGGTAATCGTAGACAACATAACCGTGCCACAGCTGAATTGGCATAAAATAATGTACTGATATACGTGAAGAGATTCCAAAAAAATCCTAGAAAGAACGAATATCAACTTATTTAACATATTATAAGATGAATGCCACCAACATAAATTAGCAACTAACTCTTTGGTTAAAATATGTAATCGAATTAGACGAATAAGAGTCGCTCTGTTACACTTGTATTTGTTTGATGTCTTATTCGGAAAATTTGTATCACGCAATATGTGTTGAAAAATATTTTTAATTGCTTCGTAATGAAAAGCTAAAGACACGAAAAACGATGTAGGTGCAAAGTAAGCATGTAAGCCAGCTTCGGAGGCTGAAACTCCAAATAATATTTCTCCGATGTATCCAAGTGGTTTTTCTTGATTCCAAGGTAAACTATTTATTAATGAAAAGTAAATAAATATCCAAAAAGTTTCTTAAACTTTTTAAAAAGCTATTCGCACGTGAATTTTTTTCCAAATTAATTTTATTGTGTACACAGTATGCAAAAAGATATATCTACGTAGATTACCTAATTTTATCAGCATGAGCAAGATATTTTGAATCAAATCCACCAGTAACTATCAAACAATATACAAATGAAGCCGCACACGAAACGGTTGCCAAAATAAAAAAGCCACAAACAAAATATTGAAAAACGAATGTCCAGATTCGATTGCTTTTATTAGCTGCATGTTCAAGGAATCGATAAGTGTCCTCATTTTTATCTAAATATCAATAGTAAAAAGAAAAGCGTTTCTTTGAGTATCCTTCCTTTTGTTTCTGTACTCAAACAATTTTCTACAATTCAAATTAGCAAAGCTCTTGGCAACACAATCAATAAACATATTTTTTGAATTGAAAATAATAATTTTGTTCGTTTTCTTTTAAGTTTGCTTTGTAATCTTCCCAGGAAATTATATTTTTGAATTGTAATTTAGATGAGTTTAACTTAAAAGAATCGAAAAATACTTAATGTAACTTGAAATGGCTGAGTTATCAAAAATATGAAAATATATTGTTTAAAATTATGTAAATAAGTTGAAGTTTAAAACATGTAAATTGTTTCTAAATCATTATCAATTCGAAATGGTCAAAACAGAAAAACTTACGATTATCATAAATCTGCAAGAGTTGTTCAAAGATAAAATAGATTTTTTGCCGAAAAATGAGGAGTATTGAAAATTCCATTAAAGCATCCATAAAACCAGAAATTTGAAAAATCGAAAAAAGAGTTTCTTTTGAGTTCACCAAGTACATTTTTTTCACAAATGCCACTGCAAACACCTCATATGTCAATATAAAAGAAATAACCAACATGGACAAAATTGTATAAGCTAATTTCTTCCTCTTATAAATTTTAATATCTTTGGTAGAAAGGACACCAATCCATGTAAAACATTTTTGATTTATTATTTGATCCATTTTAAATTTTTCAACTTTCTTTTTATTATCAAATTTTGTTTCAAAATGTGAAAATATTATTAAATGATTTTATTTTCAAAATATCCAATTTTATGAAGTTTATTCTATTTTAATTTTAATTAGAATAGTGCAATTTCACTGACCGAAAGATGCACAAATATTTCTTCAGTGCTGAAGTTCAAACTGATCTGATTCGTCAACTCATTTGAGGCATTTATTTAAATGTTCGATTGAAACAAACTTACAACATGGATTATTTTTTCAACAAGGCCAATTGTGACGTCAATTGTATTATGTGGTGCATTTTAACATTTAAAATTCCTTTTGTTATAGTTAATATTTTTCTTCATTTTTAGTAGAATATTAGAAGGACACACATTGTCGTCAATAGATAATAAATATTTAGTGCGAAAAGACAGTAAAACACTGGCAAACATTCTGATTATATAAATTTTAATAGAACTTTACAATTGGGACATTATCCACATTACAGTTACTTGATGAAAAGGAAACAAAAAAAAAATATTGAAAATTGCTAAATGTATTCTTCTGAGAATAAACAGTAGCAAAAAATGAATTGGTGATTTGAAGGAGTCTTTATTATATAAAAATTCTATTCAATGTTATGAAAATTATCGTAAAATAATTTTAAAAAAAGAATATTAAATTCAAATGTGGCATATATCAAAGACTTTTAATGACAAAAGAATATAATGGTCTCCCTTGATGATACATTTCAGTAATGTGTTTTGTTTTGATTTGTTTATTTGAATTGATTTTTTAATAAATTCAAATGGAATTTTGGATGAGAGTTTCCTCAAAGGATGGAAAACAACATCAAGTGATATTTCAATAACAATTCTTTTGAAAAAATGTTTCGAAAAATTGAATCAACAGAAAAAATGCTAATAAACAACGTTGACACAATTTTTTTGAAAAATCAAAACAGCCAATATTTAGCTTCTTAAGTTCTTTACTGTTGTCAAGTTGATGTATACTTAGATCGTTTTTTTAGTTTCCAGTGGAAAATTGTTCTCCTATTTTCTGCTGTAACAACGACTTTTTATTCGTTCAACATCACTTTCTTATTCAATTTACGTCATTTTGTCATACAAATGTATACAGAATGAATTGAATGACGGAATAAAAATGAAGAAAAACCAAATAACGGTGTTCGATAACAAGTAAATGCGTGTGAAAATCTGTCTGTGAAAAAAATTCATTTTAATTTTTTGTTTCTTTTTTTTCTTATTTAAATAAATATATGTATACATTTACTATAGTGTGCACTTGAGTGTAAAAACATTTGCTGCACTCAGAAAGATAACAAAAAAAAAAATATATATATAATTAGTAACAATAAGACGGAAGTATTGAGTCAGATTGTCGGCGCAACTCGAAATCGCTGATAAAACTATCTTTTCAAGCATTGTGGTTAATGTGATTCACTCGCATTATCTTTACATGATTTATGTGAGTTTAGAGCCACGGCTAAAGCGGATGCGTAGTTTACTTATGAAAATGATTGTTTTCTTTTATGTTGAAGATTGGATTAGCCGAAATTGTTTACATCAATTTGACAGACAGTAATAAGCCAAACATCGAAAATGAGTTTTTCACATTCTCATTCATAGACCCAAATCACTTTGGATCCCGTTGAAATTTGAGAAAAGAAAACAAAAAACATGGTTTGATTAAATGAAAAATTCGTTTAGAAATTTAATGAGCTGCGGGCTCAAACAGTCATCGCATGTGTTTCTCTTTTTTTTTTTTTTTTTTTTTTTGATTAAATAAATTGTTCGCATCAATGCAAATTAAAAAGAAGAGAAAAAACCGCTCACGAAATAAATTTGAACTTCTAATCAAGAAGTTTCAGAGATTTGTTGAAATGAAACAAAAAACTAAATGATAATGGAACCAAGTCAAGTGAAGCAAAGAAACCTGTACGATAGTGTTTTGATAAAATATGCAAATTCAAGCATTATCCCAAGCATCAAAAATCTCATCATGAATAAAAAATTGATATTTTCTTCGTATCGCATCTATTGCGAAAACCATTTAATGGCCGTAATTTGTTTTCTCTAAATTCTATCTAACCCAAATACTTAACTGTTGTGCAATCGAGCACAAAACAAAATATATCAGCGTTTAGCTCATTACGATTGAGCTTGCTGGGTAGAAGAAAAAAAAAGAAAAGAATTATCTATTAATAAAAACTGACGAAGAAAAAAAAAACAAAAAATGAACACGAAAACTTGATCTGTTCGCCAGAAAAAGAAGAAAAAGAATAAGAAGAAGAAGAAGGGAAAAAAATACAAATATTTATTGGTGCGGGCTGCCTGGATGGATGATGACGGAGACGATAATGATGTTGATGGCTGCTCGTTGTCCGCTATCTTTGCTAATACTTTTTTTTCTCTCCAATGACGTTGCTTAAAAACTACGTTACTCGCTTACTTCATAATTTATTGATTTCAAACTGAGATCGTTCATGTGTATCGTCTCTAAACCATGGAAGCTTAACTCACTAAAAATGAACGAGTAAGCAAGAGAAAAGAACACAACAATCAGCGATAAAAAAAGCGTACATTAAAATCATTTGATTTGATGCGATGCGAAGTCATCAAAATGCGACTGCGTCTAGCGCTCACTCTCAAAGTGTTTTCTGTATACATTTTCCCCGTGTATAGATTTTTACGAGCTAAGCATATACAACGCGCATGGATGCACGTAGTATATTCGTACAAATTTGTTAGTCGTAAGTTGCAAAGTCACATGAAATGGATAAATTATCGGATGAAATGTAGTTTTGCATGCGTGGACGACGTCCATAAAATGTTGCCTAAGCGAACAAAGTGTTATTTTTCTAGAAAAGAGAAGGCGAGAGAGAGAGAGAGAGAGAGAGAGAGAGAGAGAGAGAGAGAAGGAGAGAGAGAGAAATCTCATCTGATGGAATCTTTTGGCTGCAAGAAGTTTATTTGAAGAGTTGATTCACAACTTTGGTGACGTGATGAGTGCGCAAAATGAGCAAGAGAAATTCAAATCCCAACGAGATGAGAAAAAAAAAACCAAAGCAATGATTACAAATGATCAGAATGAAAGACATGGCTGAGAAAATGTAATCTATCGGAATGGCAATGGCCACATCTCAAAAGATAAAATGAATGAAGCACACAGAAAAACAAAATTAAAAACAAAATGATCAACCCAATAACAAATCCCGTTTTCACTTTGCCTTCCATTTATAAATGATTTCGAGGTTGGCATTCACGAATTTTTCAGTAATGTACCCGTGCAAATTTTTATTGCCATCACTCAAATTCATTTATCATTTCGTCAACAGAAAGCCTTTGGCTCATTTAAACTGTCACACACATCTTTAAGAAAAAGATAAAGGAAAAAAACATATACGGCTGACAATGACAAAAGATCTGATTCTGAATTGTTTCGATTTTGTTTTTTTTTTTTTTTTTTTTGTATCCCCTCAAGAGTTGAGGGCCTCAACTAAATGATTGTCGTGTTATGTGGTTTTTCTGTTGAACATCTACAAAAATATCTGTTAAATCGATGATTTATCTGAATGCTGCAGTGGCACAGGTAATTCATCAATTCGAATATTCGAAAAGCAATAATCATAATTTTTCTTCTACTTTTCATTCATGTACGCATGTTCCATCAAGACATTTACAATGCGAAACCAAACATTGTAACAGAAATGTGAAGAACACAAGAGACAAAGGCAGAAAGACAGAGGGAGAGTGAGAGAGAGAGAAAGAGATAGAGAGAAAAAAAAAGCAAACATCGAAAATAATTAATTAAAATGTTTATTGTCGGTGTGATTGTGGATAGTGCGCGAATACGCGGTGCGATACATGAGAGCCAAGTCGGTTTGCATTTGCATGTGCCGAGATCTAACTTTGAACATTGAAACCAGTTATGATTAATTGATCAAGTTCAGTTGAAACTGAAACATAAAACATGCTTTGGCACAGCGCGTACAACAACAACACTAACAACAGCAGCATCGCAATGGCATTTTTGCTTTGGTTTTTCGATTGTTCGGGCGCGCGTAATAAAGAAAGAAGTTGGAAAAAAACTAACGATTTGATGTCTACCTACTAGCACAATTCAGTTAGCAATTGCGATTACGATTTCGATAGAGAGTGACAGAGCGAGAAAGGAAACGATTGAATGACAGTGAAAAAAAGAGAGAGAGAGAGAGAAACGCCGAAAAGCATTGCTTGAGCTTGCTCACCATTTCAAATGGTGGGAAGAAAACGTGAGATTCAATCCAAACAAACACACACACACACACACACACACATCATCATCAATCGCACAAGGCATTTTCAGCGTCAAGTAATAAATCTATTCGTATTTTGTGTGCTATAATCAAACATCAGTGAAACAAACAAACAACAACAACAACAAAACACATACAAACGGCTGAGATTTGTTTAAAATAATTGTGCGGTTGCGCATGGTGCGAACATGGTAAAGCAAATGAATTCAAAAGAGATAAAAAGAGGTGAAGAAGCGCAAAACCAACAGCAACAGAAAGAAAACAAAAAATTGTTCTTTCAGATATACCATTTAAATCCAATCAACGAAATTATACCGAGAGCGCAATTTAATCACACAGAAGCAGGACAGCGATAAAAAAAGAAGAGACAACATAAATCCGGCATGAACACCAGCAGCAATGGCAGTCACCCAGCACATGAAATGCTCTCTGTTCAAACGGTAAATAAAGAAAAACAAGAAGAAGAAGAAGAAGGAAAAAAAAATCGAAATTGAGGGAAAAAGCAGAGTATCATCATTTACAACGGAACATGCATTGTAACATTGATGCGAAAGACGGTGAACGCGCACACAAAATGAAAATAGGTGAAAAAAAACAACAACAAAATAAGTGGTGATGCCTTGCAAATCCAATTTTCAAAGTGTTGCGACTGTGAAGCTCATTTTCAAGATCTTTGACATCCGATGATTGACGCTACTTTGTAAGTGATGTGTCGTTCGGAAATGTGATTAGCTCGTTGACTACCTCAGACAAGTTTTCGTATCGTTGTCATTTTTGTCATTTTTTTTTTATCCGTTCCCGTCAATACAACATCAACTGACTGCAATATCAAACCGGCCAATTTCTATTTCGTTCTCTTTTGTAATTTTTGTGACGCGACGCAATTTCTCATTCTCATTAATGTCCGCTGTCTCGGCATATTGCCATCGGCATCGGCACAAAAGATTTATGTAAAACATAACATACTCCATAATTCATAAATTCATTCAATTCCGATTGGAATGTAATCGGATCCCAAAGAAGAAGAAGAAGAGGAATATGAAGGAAGACAACAAAAGTAACAGCAAAACCGTCGCTTTTAAAAATCTTTCTCACAAAACCATTTTCAATGCTTTAAGTTTACTTGGTAGCTTGTAATAGGCTGCAAAATTATTTAAATGAATAAAAAAGATAGAGAATCGTTTGCTATTTTTTATTGCCTGAGCCCCGAAAATTTATTGCCTACTTATTGTTTTTTTTTTCTACTTCTTCTCCAAATTGACAGGTTTTTAGCCTGTCATACGCAACAGCCAGTGAAACACATGTGCGAATGAAATATAATTGGGAGCAATGATCAATCTTAACGCGAACGCGCGCGAAGATGGTAAAATCGACAACAAATCGAAAATCATTTGTAGCTGTAAAAATTAATAATAAGATTGATTTATGCACCCAATGCGAAATTTACTTCACTTAGGTAACACATCATGTTCAACATCGATGTACTAAGATGTTTGGCTATTTTCGGATAACTGTTTAATGCTTATAAACACGCATATTGAAAATGTTTTTCTCCGAAATTCAGTCGTGAACTCGACCCAGCACCACAAATAATGTTTGCGTTATTATTCGTTTGACTACAAAATTCCCTTAAATTGATAGATTTACTGTCTCGAGCAACAGACAACGAGAGATAGACTCAAAAAAGTGCTATAGGGGGCGAGAGACTAACAAAGAGAAGAATTGTGTGGTGTTGAACACTAAGCGTATTGAACAACAACACACAACAAAAAAAGAAAGAAATAAATAAATGAAAATTACAACAATGCTCATCATGGGGGGTAACTGATGCCTATGGTGTGCACAAAATAGTTCAATGTAGAAAAAACAAAAACGAACTTCACGAAACATTTAAAGACGAAACGTATGGTGTCGGCAAAAACATTCAATTGGCCGCTTGTAATAGCGTTGAGTTTGGTGAAAAATCAAGTTTCTGTCATGAACTCTGGAAAAGAAACACAAATCCAATTGATGAAAAACAAATTGATTATATTTTCAAAGAACAACTTTTTCAAAAGACGAAATGAAAACAAATAACAACAGCAAAAACAACAACAACAGAAGCACACACAAAATAAAAAAAAAAGAATGTTGTTCATATTGCATTCACTATTCCATACAACGCGAATCCAACTTTGAAAGGGACTTGAGCCATATTCCAATTTTATTTACATTGAAATCGAAGCCAATTTGATCTTTTCGTCAATTCGAATCGTAATTTTGTTTTCACTTGAGCAGAAGAAGAAGAAGACAAACGAGGTTTTTAAAAACACAAAGTCTTCATTGAAATGGAAACAAAAAGAGAGAAGTCAGGACGTTACACCTTTATGTAACCTTGATTTCAATTCAACGTATTGCCAATTATTGTTCGGAATTGTTTTCATTTTGACTGCAATTAACAGCGCTTAAATTCAATTTTAAAAAGTCATCGAAAATCTTCAACATGATTTTTGTTCGGCAATCCATTGCCAAAAGTATATGTACGAAATACGATAAAGCAACGAATTGCAATCTCGCATACAACACACACACACACACACACACACACACACACACACACCAAAGATCATCCATTCGATGTGCATTTTCATTCCAAAAATATTCACCATTTTGAATATAATGTAAATTAAGCGTTGCAGTTAATTCAGTGTGATATTTTTACTTCCTTCAAAATGCGAACGAATCACCATACGCGCATATAAAATTTGCATTTTGCATACTTAAAAGCACATAAATTCACTTTGGTGCTTACATTTAATTGATAAAAAGTTGGCAAAATGTAATTTATGGTGGAACACAATGCGCTCAACATATTAGCACCACAATGTGAATGCAAACGCACTGCCATCGATAAGATGGTAAAAAGTAATGCATAAGAGACGAATAAACGATAAAGAATATGTAGAAAAGAAAAAGAAGAAGAAGAAGAAGAGAAAAGAAAAAATAAAATGCCGAGGGAAAAATCAGCGAACAAAATCAACTGTGAGATGAGATGATTGTGATTGCCAGAAAAATGCGCATCATCAAGGAAAAATCGAGGAGAAGCAACTGCACTGCGCACTCCAACTGTGTTCAAGCGCATTCGCATACCTCAATAGCTAGGTCAAATAAAGACAGTAACACGTTGAAACATTTGTCAGCTTCATTAATTTGCTTTATACAATACAGTCGTCGCAATGCATGCGTAAATAAATGACGAAATGAAAAGAGAAAGAATGCATAAATGGCATCGTCATCACTGGTTGATTTTCCATGCAAGCATTAGCCTGTGCGCTTGCGCCCATTTTATCGCATCAATGTGCAAGAGCACTTGCAGCTATTGTCTCTGATGTGTCTGTGAAAATCGAATAAAAATAATCGCGAATAAATAGAGAGTGTGAGTGAAGCAAGTGAAAAAAAAAGCAAAAAAAAAAAACAAAAAATTGCGATCTCAAGCACTTTCTTTTTTTTATTTCGATTCGCAAGCAAATACACAAATTATTATAGAATCATACAAATATACGCACAAACACTTATGGTGCGCATCAAGTAGCCATGCGTCGACCAATCGTGAGCTATCAACGAGATGCCAGCCCCAACTTTAACTTCATTATTATATTATCGAATTATAAACGACTTTTGATATTAATTATCTTCTTAATTAGCCTTTTCTCTTTGCGTTTCGCGCATATGTGAGAAATGGTCGCCTTTTTTTCGGCTCATTTTCATTTATCGCGTGTATTTTCAGTTATCACGAATGAGTTTTTTTTTTTTTTTTTTTTTTTTTTGGTTTTTGCGGCTGAAATTTCGAATCTTTTGTCTTCAATGTAGAAAAAATTTCAGTTTCACCAAACCCAATGCATAAATTTGGCTACCAAAGTGCCGTAACTATAGCAGTAAATATATACGAACATCGAAACCAGGTAACACTTAGATAAGAAATATTCACGTTGATTAGTGATCTTTTTCTTCTGATGTTTTGAATTTTTTTTTTTTATATTTTTTTCTCTCTCTCTGATGGTTTTTTTTTTATTTTTGGTGTGTGAAGTCAGCGGTGTTTTTTTTTATTTCTTGGATGAAGTCAAGCAAACGATTTCAACTGAGCAGCTTTAATTGAATATATAAACAAAGGGAAACTTCATCATTATCTGATTACGGCTGATGGCTGATTAAGGCCGATTTTTAGCCGTGCAATACTCTTTTTATTCGTTTTCATATATGATGCACTTATATATGGGCTGTGTTTCCAAAATTGAAGGGAAAAAAAACTACAACCGTTTCGTTATTGATTTGTATCATTTTCATAGTATGTATGTAACTCCTAATTGCTAAATTGTTACAAAACCATCGATAATGAACAGGAAATGATTATGAAAAGCTCTTTGAATTGAAGGTGTTTAACAACCAAACTGCAGTTTGTTGAATGCATTGAAGTGCAAGGTTTTGATGATTGATAAACAAGCATGAAAACGTTTCAATTCAATTCTAAAGGGAAGTCGCTGACAACGAAAAACAAAATAAAAAAATGTTTTTTTTTTTCGTTTCTCCCCACGACTCCATAGTGCCCGTCAACCGTAACGGAACATGGCACATAAAATATGGGATTTGTATGAATTTTGTTTAACGATGACGATATTTAGGTAAGAACTACTTATCTAATACTCACTTAACCAGTTTCGAAGAAGCAAGAATTCAAAGCAAAAAAAAAAAAACTAAAATAAAATCCAATTTTTTTTCGTTCGTTAAAATCCAATAACATTTAAGATTTAAGAATTTAATGTAGAAACAATATAATATGCGTGTAAGCTCATTCAACATCACAAATTGGCTGAAACAGCCGTATCGGTGCCATGAAATAAGCTTAAAAATGCACGAGAAGAAAAAAAACACATTCAGTGACATCGACACTGAATCATATCAAAAGATGCTGCGGCTGAACAAGCACAAGTTTGCCACAAATTCATCCATCTACAAGCTCATAATCTTAATCACAATGGAACTTGCACGATTCCGCCAAGCCACTTATAATGCTAAATTTATGAATAAAATGTCTTGAATAACAACCAAATCGGCACTAACCAATTCAAATATCATTTGGTGTTTGCGTGTTGTTGTTGTTCTTGTTGTTGTTGTTGTTATTATTATTTTTTTTTCTCTTCTTTTTCGTATTCCTATTTTGCAAAAAGAATTTCTCAATCGAAAACGGCAGGCACAACGAGCCGCGAAAAAACATGGGATTGGAATTGGGAATTAGACAATGAAAAATAAAACCTACCTATTCAGACGAATAGAATTGCATTTCAATTGAAGTAGAAACATAGTTATTGCAGTATTTTGTTATGTTTTTAACATCACGTGCTTGTCGCCGATCGCACAAACAAGCCCAGCATCATGTTTCGCATCAGCATGAATTCCATGCATTGATCAAAGAAGCAAAATAATAGAAGAAGAAGAAAAAAACCTCATCATTCAGTTTCAAATGCTCAAATCTATCGAATTTCGAATACAAAATTATATTGTAAATGTTTAAATCGAAATGGTAATTATAAATTCATAATAAAATGTGAAGAGAGATCATAAAATTGAAGAACATTTTAATTCTTTGTCTTGTCAATTTTTATATACATTCAACGATCAGGGGCATCGCACATCCATTCAGTAAATTTCAACAACCAAACTCAATTCATGTCATATTCAATTATTTACGTGGAATTCTAAGTTATTATAGTTGATCTGTCATTATATCATAGTTTCGATGGTATGAAAATAGGCATTTCTGACAAAATAATATGAAAATATTCAATTTAATTTCGATAAAATATCGATGCGAATGGAATACAACAATAAAACTGAAACATAATGAGCATTTAAATATGGTATTTTTATAGCTCAAGCTCTTTTTTTTTTCTCTTCATCTTCTTGTCTTCTTTGGTAAATTTTTGCATACTCATGCCGATTAAGACAGCCTAAGTTAGTATATAAGTAAGTTGAATTGCCCAGGAAAAAAAAAAAGATCCGTCTACATACTAAATGAAAATTCGATAAAATGTGCTCGGTACAAAAGACAATTTTATCGCTTGTAAATTTTTTTATTTCATTTTCGGCACATAAAACATGAACAAAATTATAAACTGTAAACGGTTAATAATTTTTTGAATGCCAGTAATTCGATCGCCTGCACAAAGAATTTTATAGAAAATTTTTTATATGCTGTGCTTGGAAGAGAGAAAAAAAAAAATCATTGAAATCGCATTCAATTTTCACAAACACTTTAAGTATGTACGTGAGCAAATGTGAAATTCCAAATGGGGTTTTTGAAGGAAATCAATTCGCGATTTCGACATATAAACGTTGCAATTTTTTTTCCTCGCATAGTACATGCATACACTGAAACACGGATGAAGTTAGTGTGCATTTTGTGTGATCTTTTTCAATTCGATTCCTGTGGATCGTTCATGTGGGGAAGTGGATTTAATGTTGGCTTTTTTTTTTATATATATATACATATTTAGAAATTATGATTTGCGTGAGAGAATCTACAGGTGGTACTGGCACCTGATAATGATTTTCTGTTTGACACGAAAGAGAAGAGATGAAAATAACAACGAAACGAAATGAAAAAAAGAATTAAACACGGGCGCATTTTTATGTGAAAACAATGCAACGAATAACAAAATTGTATTCACGTTAAAATAGATTGTTTGCTGGCAAATACACAACAACACGTACACGCAAACAAAGAGCTATTCATATTAAAGTCACAAATAAACCGGTCGCACTAGCATTTGGTCGCTTACGACAAGAACCGTTTTTCTTCTTTGTGTTTTTTTTCCCCTTTTTTCTTCATTTCAATCGCTTTGCACATTGGTTTCAGCGGCATATTTTAATAAATAGTCAATATCGAGCGCGATATGTGTGCGCATGTGCGCTTTTGCACAATGTATTTTATATGCACAACAATTGGCTTTAGCTTTAGTTATACATACTGAGTATGGATCGATCGATCGGTAGATCGATTCGGTCGATGTGCTGTGTATATTTATTCGCGTAGTTCTTTTTTTTCTCTCGTCTCTTCAGTTTATTTTATCTTTGCGCTGATGAAATGGCAATAATATGCTGCTAATAGATGATATAAAAGTTGACGGAGTGGAAAAAATCGAAGCGCTTTGTGCCTGAGAAAGCTAGGCAACATTGTATCCATATTCTGAGATCAGTGCAACGGTTTCTTCTTTTTTTTCTTTCGTTATTCCTTCGCCTTTTCTTCATTCTGTCGTTTTCTTCGGTTTATAATGTTGCATTTGTGCGATTGAGATCGCGCTTTGACTTTTCTGTCGATGTCATGGAATGAACTCTTTTTAACCTGTTGATCATAAAAGGCCAATTTATGCTTTTTGTGTGTCTTGTCGTTGAACTAAGTTTGGTTTTTTTTTTTCAACTTTTCAGAACAATTATGGAGTTTCATCTGAAGGAATGCTTCGGATTGTTTTTTTTTTTTTTTTGCTTCGTGTGCTTTTCCAACATTCCACTTCATTACCAACGACAACACAAAAAAGCTTTTAAATTAATAAACGATTTTCTTTTGCCAAATTAAATCGCCAAATTATACACGTTTGACCATTTTGTTTCAATAACATCATTATTTTTATTATTTTATATCGTATTTTCTTTGATTCGCATTTGCTCCATTCGATTTCGTCTATAATAATTGCTTTTCTCTTTTATTGTGCGGAGTCGCTTACTGTTTTCGATTTGCTTGCTTGCTTGCTTACAGAGTTCATTCCGAGAGAACTCAACTTAATTGTCAAAATTGATATAAACATACGAGTAGAAAGAAAAACAAAAAACTAATAATGTTTGATATGATGCCGTTGGCTTGAAATTTCGCAATACTCAAGATAACATTCTACGTGATTTGAGTATTATACGATGTTTCATTATCATTACCCATTACTTTTTTGTCAATTTTCATTTCTATTTTTATCAATCGATCGAATTGTGTATCATCATTAATACCACATTACCGTTACACACACTTACATAAACACATGAACACGGGATGATGAAACAGTCAAAACTCGGAAGCATGAACATGAAAAATTTGGCAAAATGTTTCACATTCTTAGAAATGCTACCAAATTGTTTGTTCCCCATTTTCGATTAATCATAAAATATTTTACGAAAAGAGAGAAAAAAAATTGCTTTGCAATACTTGGAATTTGTGTAATGTTGATCGAAGCCATGAGTCATGAGCATCAGATCGAATTTCACGTTTTCATCAAGCTACAGTGTGTGTGTACGTGTGTGTATCGGAAACTGATTCGAGGCTAATAAGCATGGGAACTGAACAATTTAATTTGGACGTTAACATTTCTTGCGCTACAAAATTGAGCTGTGCTGAAGACGAGGAAGGAACCATGTCATTATGATCATCATCATCATTGTATTGTAATGACATAATAAAATTCGATGAACTTTTGGTCGATGAAATTGTATCTATCGCGATAGTGAATGAAGGAAGCAAGCGAAAGAGATAGATAGAGAAGGAGAGAGAGAGAGAGAGAGAGAGAGAGAGAGAAAGATACTTGTTGAATAGAGAATACAGTTGGTTTATGCGCTAGTTTGAAAGATGTTGAACCATATAAATGGCTGAAAAGATATCTAACGTTATGCTGGTAATCTGTCCTATATTTGAATGTTGTTTGGTTGTGTCGTGTGCTTGGTTGTGCGCACAGTGCTTCTTTGTTGCGGTTTTATTTTTATTCAATTTCGTTAATTTTCCTTCAAAACAAGTTAATATATGATACGCATATATTTCATTTTCCTGTTTCGTTATTATTATTATTTTTTTATTCATTCTTTCGTTTGTTCGTTCGTTGGTTTATTCATTCTTTTTATTCCATCGCGCGCTCTCTATGAGTTAATGCTTTGTAAGCACAGTAATGATATAGATACTGATTTCTTCCTCTACCTGTTCCAACTGGCTGTGTGTTGTTAGCTGGTGGTTACAATTCGTAAAACGTCGAAATAAAATGTGTAACTTGACTATAATACGTATACAACGTACTTCTCACATGTATCACCACTGACTGTCGTGGTCACCACCGCCGCCACCGCCTCTGTTGCTACTGCTGTTCGATTTATTGGTCGAACTAACAACAGCGCTAATAAACATTTCAATTAACATTTTTTTTCATTCGTAAGCAGCCGTAACGTTTAAAATGGAATGAAGTAAGACGAAATAAAAAATAATAATAATATTGTGTATGATTGGTGTAAACTGCAATATTGACCACAGCAATACACACACACAAAAACGCACACATTTTTTGATGCAATTGGTCGACACTCAACAACATTGTTTCATAGGTGCCTGAACATTTGTGCAAAAAATATAAAGAGAGTTGAAGATATATAAAGAGAGAGAGAGAGAGAGAGAGAAGAAAAAAAAACAGCGCAAAGAAAATGAGAGTTGTAAACAAAAGTGACTAATCCGATTTTGCAATGTTACTTTTTTTTATTGGATTTGTTGAATTTTCTCACTTTTTGCAATGCACATGGCATTGCCTGTCGGCACACACTTCTAGCGCAGCCTGCTGCCAACGCCACCGTCGCCGTTGATGCCGTTGAAACTAAATTTTTATAGTTAACCACATCGATACGAATAATTGCTAATTAGCTTTGTGCCACCACATTTAATTTTATACTCTCGCGAGATAAATTCATTATGATAATAATGCAGCCATATTTATGCCTTAAGCAAACTCAATGAAGAAAAAAAACACAAACACGAAATAATCAACGCAAAAAGCATTACGCTTTATCAAATATCTCTTTTGGGGATTTGTCGCTATTATAACTTATATTTTTTTTTTGTTCGTTTCACAACGAATAACAACACACACAGGTGGATTAAATTACTTGCTTGATTAAAAAATAATACCGTTAGTATAAAATCAAACTTCATTGGAGATGAATAAATTATCCAAAACCGGAATGCAAAACCGAAACTAACAAAAATAGAGCACTTAAAAAACACCAAAAATAAATACCAACATCTAAAGTGAACAAATGAGAAGCAACACACACAACACACACATACACACACATACACACATGCACGAGCACAAATAGACGAACAATTTGAACCCTTGTAATAAAAGTCGACAATTTATGTTCACAATATTTTGAAAACATGAGCTATCAAACGACAAAATCAAGATTAAATGCCATTGAAGAGAAAGACAGAGCATAAGAAAACTAAACGCATTTATTTTTGTATCGTATAAAACGATTTGAGTACGCGCGACACAAGTCTTTTCGTACTGCATAATATGATATACATTTTATTTGTTGTCAACGAACCTGATATATTGTAGAGCGCATTTTGTTACTTTGCTTGCTTGCTTATTTCTTCTTATACTCATAGATCGGGCTTGCTAACTCATTCTTTTGCCCTTTTAATTATATGGTTGCTTTTTCACTCTTTCGCACAAGTCTTTCGTTTTGAAAAACACACACCACCACCGCACAAGATTTATTCGATTAGATCAATACAATAAACCAGTAATTATAAATTAATTGTAATCTATGGAAATCATAAGTGCTGCTCCATTGTGTGAATAAATAATAATCGGTGTGTGCGCCCCTGAATATGGCTTTTGATTTGATGGTACATCAAGAGCATGAAATATGTTTTTGTTTGCAATTTGCATGTTTTCTCAATCGATATTTAAAAATTTTAATATTGAACAACACAAGCCGCCGCATGTATTGACTCATTGTTTGCGCTGGTTTGGTAATTTCAAATAGATTTTTTCAAAAGTCAAAAGAAAATTAGTTCAAAGCCTTCAATAAACAGTGAAGAAAAAATAAATTGTTTATGCCATTGTTTCTCGATAGCGAATGAAACATTGGATCCGGTGCGGTTTTCTGAATTTGTGTTTGTGTTGCCATTTTTCTTTTCAAGTTATTGCGGAATGTGAAACCATTTGATTTTTTTTTTTTTTTTTTTTTTTTGTAAAATGAGGACAAATAATGAATTCATAAAGGAAGGAAATTTATGAATGAAAATAATAATTATAATTAAGTCGAGACGCCTAATATAACGACAATTAAACAATGTGTGTACTCAATAAAATTAGTGAATTATCATTCGCCTGGAACTTCCGTCTCGCATAAATGACAAAACAACACACACTCACACAATACACGAGAAAATGATCAAACAAGAATCATAAATTCTGCATTTGTACACATAAACCAAATGATTACGACGAGAATATTAACAAAAACGAGAAAAGAAATAAATTGTGCACTGTCTCATGAAAGCTAGAAGAAAATTCCAATTTGATTTGAAGCGATCAACGCATAAAACAAGTTCTGAATCGTTTCAACGGACGATGGCCGTATGTACGATTGTGTGCATGCGTTTTTATGTTAGCTTATAAGTTGACTTCTTTGTACTGATCAATTCAGCTTAGCAATCAACACGAACGATAATGCATACGGGAATATGGTGTAAAACAGAGAAAAAGAAAACGTGGTAAAAAAGCAATGCTGAACACACTTCAATGTTCGCAACATTTTGGTTTTACCAAAGACCAAACCGTATTCGACGCGCATATTAACAAATGAATTTTTGGTGTAAATGTATGCGTTCGTATTAGGTAAAGACTCAGCATATGGTATTTTAGTGTGCGACTTTGTATACCGCTAATGCTTTGCAACAGCAACAGTTAAAACATAGTACAAGAACTGATTGGGTCGCACGGCATGTTCACACAAACATACATACATAGCCGCATACTCAATCGATCGCTGTGTTTGGATGATGTTGTTGATGATGATGAAAATGCGATTTTATTCGGTCACTCAGTCTAGAGGTACACGCTAACAGTAACGTTAGTGTTTATTTTTTTGTTCTGTTTGGTAGCATAATTCACGCGCTACGATTCATACCTCGTTACTAGCAACAATTTTATATAAAGTTTTTTTTTACATTTTTTCATTCATTTAAGATTCTTTTTTGTTGATTTGTTTGTTTATTTCAAATCGTTTTTTTTTATTGTAAATTTTATGGTGAACATTTTTTTTCTGTTATTGAAATATGTCAAATCAATTGTGAAAATAGAGACTATCGATTTTAAAACATTAAATTTCTGAAGGAAAAACCAACGAAAAATTTCTTAAATTTCAAAGAAAAAAAAGGTGAAACAACGACATTTCAATCATTTTGAAAAAGAAAAAGAAACAAAACTTTTTTTCTGTTTTCAACACTTAGTGCCTAAGAGATTAAATTAAAGGTGTACATCAATGAAATGAATAACTGAAAATCGCAAATTTTGATTTTGTTGTGTGAAAAAGAACAAATTTAATTTGAAAACTATTGAATCAAAATTACGACCATTTCGTAGCGAAACAAGAAAAAATTCAAAACAGCCATATCGATCATTCGTGATAGACGCGATCAATGCGAATGAAAAAAACGTGTATTGAAAACTTGATCTATCTCTATAGGTGAAGCCGAACAAGTCGACGCTGATATAGGTCATAGCGTTGCTAACCCATTTTCATCGTTGTCTCTGTGCATATTCCGTGCTGTGCGAACACACTAAATTCCAGATTTTCCGCTAAACGGTTTCATCTCAGCTGCTTTAAGTGTTTGGATTCGTTTTGTTTTTTGTTCGTAACTTTTCTAGTTGCGATCTTCAACTTGTGGCCGCGACGAAGTTGCAAATATCGTCGTCTTAATTGCAATCAATTTATCTGTTAATTTGTCGTCATCGACGTCATTTAAATTTTCCTCATTCATGTAATTCGCGAATTGGCGATACTTGTGCAAATAAAACAGCGAATTTTAATGGTGAATGATTATTATATGTGCGGATTATATGAATATTGTGCAAAAAGAAACACACTTTTATATGCATATATCGAAATGAACAGTGATTTTCGCAGAAATTCATGATAAATATAAGCAGCAATTGCATTTTCATTGTTATGCTCAGTTAGTGCAAGTTCGATCATCAGTGTCTAAGTGAAGACTTTACATTCAATCATAAAAACTTTATAATTGAATAAAAAAAAAAACGCAGAAAAAAAACTATAAAGCGCAAAACAGCAAGCAACATTTCGACGATTTTACGCATAAAAATCGAAGACAAATTATAGCGGTGACTTTTTTTTCTTGTGTTCGTTGATGTGTTCGGCAAACCAAGCCGAAAAGAAGAATTGCTGACCTTTTCAGCAATAAAAGCCACCAACATAAACCCACATATAAAAGATCAACAGCATCCACTAGAGATTATGCCCATCTTAATGATCATCATTATTATTGATAATAAAGAGACATTTTTTTGAGAAATTTTGCACAGTGAGTCACAATATTTTTTTCGCCAGTGTCAGTTGGGTGATTATTATTTTGTGAACGAAAAGATCGAAACCGTAAATTCCTCAAGGAAGACCACGGCGCCATTGCTTCTCTTTTTTCGTTCATGCAAATTGGCGCTTCGCACAAAAACCAAAATAAATATATCTCACACTTTGGTGTCAACAGAAAAGTAAAAAAAAAAGACATTCCTGCTGAGTAACGGTCGTGTTTTTCTAGACTTTGTTTAATTAAATTGATTGAAAAACAATTACAGAAAGTGACAGAGAAAAGATATACATTGCTAACGCAATACTTATGTTTAATTGTGAATTGTGAGCCGCCCATGCGCAAATACTAAAATCGAAACACCAAGCTCTCTTGTTTCTCTCTCTTTTATTCTTTGCCAATTTGAACAAATGACGTCAAGTGACAAAAAAGCATGTAATTTAATCTAGTGAGAGCGACTGAAAAGAGAAGATAAAAAAAGACACTTTTTGTGTGTGTGGTTTTTCGGTGTTGATTGAAGCCATTTCTGTGTCGAGAGATTTTTTTTTTTTTTTTTTCATTTCGTTTGTGAGTAGGACGAGTAATTAGGATTTTTACTCGAAAAATGTGTAAAAGACAAATTTAGAAATCAGTAAATGAAGTTATACGTACAAAGAAGAAGAAAAAAAAAACACCAACCACTAACACTAATTTACAAGCAAAGTGTTTGAATACGAAAAATTCGTGCGAAATTATTTGTTGGTTTTTGTTTCATCGAAATTTTTACTGCAATCATTAAAGAATTGTCGTCATCGTAACCGGATGCACAACGTAACCAAGTGAATTTTAAGTTCCGCCGTTGTTATTGTATCGTTTCATCAATATATTTTCCAATTTATAATCAAATTGTGTGAGTCAACGCCTTATCACAACCGCTGCTGACGAGTAGAAAATTGACTTGAACTAAATGCAAACGAACAAAAGAAAAAGACAATAGAAGCAGAAAATTCGCAAGCAATTTAACAACACGTTCCAATCTGTGCATATAATCAAAGCCATTTTGTTACATAGCTATAAAACTACGAAACTTATCGGATTTTCTGTTTCGAGTTTCGAATTTAAAAAAAAAAAAAAAAAAAAAAAAAACTTTTTTTACGTTCATTCATTTTGGTGTGTGCTCAACGAAAAAAAAAAACCAAACGGGATTAAGTGAAGTGTTTTAGTGCTCTACACGCCTTCAAAAATCCATATCGACGAATGTGCAGAGCAAAAAAAGCAAAAGCAAATTAATTTTTTTTTTCTGTTTGCACATCAAACACATAAAAACTCACAAGCACACAAACGCAGAGTCATTCGCATCAGTTTGACTAAACGAAACTGTTTTTTTTTTTTTTTTTTTTGGAAGAATTAATACTGAAAAAGAAGAGCAATCAACAGACAAAAGCCAAATACAAATTTCAAGCAACAAAATAATGCAGTTCCACTCATACACCGTTCATTCTGTATCTTAATTAATTATGTGAAAGCGTTGCGAAGAGAAAAACTCTAAACTACACAAAACAATAAAAAAAAAGAGCAACAAAAACAACAACTCAACAAGAAGAAGAAGAAGAAGAAGAAAAATCAAATTAACACTCAAGAATATCGCCGCATATAATTATCAATATAATAATCAAGCGAGTGTGAATTATAGAGCTGAAGCACGGTGCAGTTAGCTATAGTTGAAAAATCAGAATTTCTTTTTCTGCAGCCAAACGATCGTTTTTCGCTGTAATTTCACAAAATACGGAATATAATTGATTAGCATATTCACTTTTTTTCTAAAGCACATTGTGGATTATTTAATGGAGAGATGAAATCAGCGCCGCATGATTTTTCTCTCTTCTTTCTTTTTTGATTATGCATCTGAGGAAACCGGCCGCATCGCAACCGAATCGCCATAAAATCACCAACTAACAAAAGAATAAGAAGAAAAAAAAAAAAAATACTTCCTGCAATCAACGAAACAACAGAAAAAAAAAGTTCATACTACTATAACCCGAATTTATTCTCTTCTATTTTATGCACACATAAACCACTCAGGCCTTAGCAACTGTGCACATCGTTAACAAAATATACATCATTGCTACAAAATACAAAAGACAATAAAAACATTTTGCATGTATGGAAACGAACCCGATTTATTGAGAAAAGAGAGTGAGCAAGAGAGAGAAAAGAAAAAGTAACAAGAGAAAAAGAGAATAGACAGTGAATAGAAAAGTCCAAGTTCAAAGTGTAGTTTATCTAGACATGATCAAAAGTTGCATAGTTCATATGAAATTGACATTTTAACCATTGAATATATATATATAGAAATGACAATGACAATTTGCCGATTCAACATATCCATTTTCATTTACTGGTAAGTCACAAAACGATAAACAATTTTTTTTTTTTTTTTTTTTTTCTGACTAAATAACATTTTATATTGATCATTTTATGTTTCTTCTATTCGTCAAACTTAATTACCATAAGATAAAGATATCATCGAATTGATGAAGGTTTTTTCTTTGGCATTACTTGGTGAGAGAGAGATAGACTAAATCGATGGAAAGCATTTCATCTGAAAATGAATAAAACATGCTTTTAAACGATAAAAGATGCATTTTGTGTTTATTTTATTGTTTTTGTGATTTCATGATTTCTTGACGATATTCAAACGGTACATTTGCCTCGTTCTCAAACGTAAAATTCGCCATCTTGATTAATCGTTTGCCATTAGGTCTAATTTAATGGCGGCCACATCGCATTTATTTTTTCACTAATTTCTTTTTAAATGTCAATTCTTATCGAAACATCTAAGTGGATCGTACGTTACCAACGAACAAAGAAATCAACAACACAAGAAACAAAACACAAAAAAAAGACTAAACACACGGCAAGTCAGTTGAAAACAAATTAACGCATAGACTAGAAATGAAACCGTTAAAATTCCACAATCGACACATTTGTCACTCATAAACTATGCGCACAAGTGAATTTCGAAAATCAAATGAAAATTTTATTGAGAGAGAGTGAGAGAGATAAAAAAACGAACTAATAAATAAATATTAATATAAATTTAAAGTTGACAGCAAATGCGAATTGCTTGCCAATCAATTGAAAACGAAGAAAAAGCAGAAAATCGATTGAAATCAAATCGAAAAAAGAAATAAAATCGCAAACATATTTTCAGCGTTTTTTTCTTTTTCTTCATTTATTTCGGGTTCTTCTATCAATCAGCTCGCTGTATTATTAAACAATTATATTTGCTGGTATTTTGCAATCGACTTGCACACTTCAGCATAATAATATAATAATGTTTTTTTTTTTTTTTTTTTTCTTTGCTTCTATTATTCGGGTCGTTTGGCCGATGCAAAACGAATGCGTTTTTTCTTTCATTTATTATTTTTGCACACAGCTGAAGAGAAGAGAGAACACAAAAAAAAAAACGAAAACCATTTGGCTTATGCGCTTCGCCGCCACTCATTATTGTTATTATTTATTTTCGCATGAAGAGTTTGGTCTATGTACTTGTACGTATACGTCGTTGTCTGTGTGTATGTGTTTGTTTGTTTGTTATCGGATTTAACCAAGACAAAACAAGCAAATACAAACATAGACTTCAAACTAATTACGATAATTGTAATTATCTATTGCGAATCAATTGCGGCCAGCTGTTTAGACTTTAGGCCGGTTGTATGCGTGAATATGGTTTTCCGTTTTTGATGTGTTTTATGGTCAGTTTGAACTCAGTTTGGTTGACTGCAAAATAACAACAACAACAACAACAACAAGAAACAAAAAAATGCATCAAATATTGTTATATCGTAATTGGCATTGTTGCTTGGCATGTGTGTTAAATTCCAAAATTGTTTTCATTTTTCTCAATCAGTCAGACGCGATTCGATTTAGACTTTTTTTCTTTCTTTTTTTTTTTTTTTTGCTAAAATTTTTTCTCTTTTCTCACTCGATCTAACGTTGTGTGTCAGTTTTTTGATGCCAAATTAGTTCTCGTTCGCAATCTGACTGGAGAATAATTTATGATTTTCTAATGGACTTTTTGGAAATGTGTAATTCGTCAAGAAGCAAAAACAAAATGTTCGTAAATTGTTTTGCTTGTCATGGTGTTAAAATGCAATCGGCACTATCGCACCTTGCCAAATTCCAACAATACCATTGCGATTCTAATATATTGATGAGAATGCAATAATCAAGCCATCAATCATCACAAGACATTAACATCGAATTCTCTCATCTTTGGTCAATACAAATGCGATGCATAACACACACACACACACACACACAGAAAAAACACGAAATTTAAGCATATTGTTTGTCGTTTTGCGAAAAGAAAAAATTGACTGCACCGCGAAAAAAAAAACAATTTGTTTTTTTCTCTATTTTCCAGCAGTAAATAAAACTGAACGATAATTGTTTGGCGTGTAACGTAACTTCCATTTAATCATAATTTATTTATAATGGCTTTTATGACAATATCGACAAAAATCAACGACCACAAAATTTCAACGACATCTATTCACAATTCGTACACACAAAATATGTGTGTATGCATCGTTCATCGTTCATCGTTCATTGTACTTACTACTTATATATATAGTACGGATACATAATGTACGGCATAATTTGCTTTACGTTTAGTCATTTTCAAATGTTTGGGGTATTGTTCGTTCCGTTGTAGGGTAATGTTTCGATTTCATTGTTGATTGCATTTTGTGTCTTTTTTTTATTTTTTTTTTTTGTTTTTTGTTTTTGGTTTAATCGATTATAAATGACGATTGCGTATTTGCGTCACTCCTCTTGCATCAAAAGACATCATTATTCTGACATAGCTAACAGCACTTTGTCGTTATTGTCGTTGAGCTGGTTCAGTGCAGAGAGCATCAGACTGTGGAATTAGCAACGACATTTTGCATCGACATAAGTACATGTGTTTTTTGATTTTGTTTTTGTTTCATTTTGTTGTTTTCATTTTGTGTGTGTTTTTTTTTCTTGCTAGTGTGACTTCAAATGCACTGGCATTTCAATAATAACAGTTGATCTTCTTTTTTTTCTCTATTCATATAACTTGATGAAATTGTGCAATGTAGAAAAATGTTATGTGCGATGCACTAATTGACAGTTCGTCGTTTATTATGAGATTGAAATCTTTTGTACAATCCATCGGTATATCGTAGCTAATAATCGTTTCGTTTACGGCAAATTCATTCTCGTAAATTGAAGAATCGAATGAAAAAATGATGATGAATAAAAAAAAACAACAACACAAACGCAAAATCAATCACTAAAACACCAAGTCTTCATCATTGCGAGATTAGATCAATTTCGATCGAAAAAAGCATTAATTTTCTGTGAAAAATAATTTAATCGCACTTTTCAATTGGATCACGATCGGTGATGATGACAAAATACGTGTCGCATGCTCCTTTAGTATTGAAAACGATGTACAATTGCACAATGTACATCATTAATCGGTATGTGCTGTTTCGTGTCTAGAGAGAGTGAGAAGAGGAAAACAAAAATTAGAAAAACACATCATCAACATTGATTGACACGGCCAAAGTGGAGCAAGCTACAAGCAAAAAAGATGTTTAACAAGAAAGAACTTAGGAAATTGCACACTTCAGTTCGAAGAAGAAATGAAGATGAAAATAAAAGAAAAAAAAAAGTGAATTTTATCACAGCAGATGCATGAAAATTAAGTTATCAGTCGACGGTAATTCTGGCATCTAAACAACAACGAACCATATATTTTCTAATGTTTTTACAGCCTCGGTGCACTTCGCATTAGGCATGAGCAAATTTTTTTATCATTATTCTTCGTTGAAATTGCCAATGAATGGAATTTTTTTTTATTCTCTCTCTCTCTCTCTCTCTCTTTTTGTTTTTCTGAGAGATTTTTTTCCTCTTATCTCTCTTTTCTCGTATTTTGATGAAAACAAAAAATGCGCAAATTTTTGTGGAAAATAAGTTATTAAAGTGTAAGCATAATTTCTTTTTGTTTTCTCCACTTAAATCACAGCACGTTTGTTTTTTTTTGTGTTTTATTTTATGTTTTATGATTGTGCATATGTAACGTTTTTTTAGAAAACTTTTTTTTATTTCTTTTTTCAAGTTGCATCAAAACGGAGCGAAACAAACACACATACACACTAAATCATATGGAGACAAGAAGAAAACAAGAATAATTTTTAATTTTATTGTTGTTAGTTTGACGTTAATGAATTACTTAAAAAAAAAAAAGTTCCATGAATAGTTAAATGAGTTGATTTTTGTTTTGTTTGACGGTCTGAGATTTGTTATTATGTCTCTATCTCTCTGGATGATTATAGCTGTTTGCTGGCGAATCGTGCTTCGTTCGTTTTGGTCGTTCATTGCGCTCAAAATGTTATTGTTGTTGTACGGTTTTTTTCTCTCTTTTTGCGCTAATGGATTTTATGATCTCGCGAGAAGAAAAGTTATGCTCTTTGCATGAGTGGAATGGTATCTGGTTGTCGTCGTCGAAGTCGTTTTTGTAAATATATATATATATATATATTTTTTCATTTGTTGCAAATTCTATTTCTTGTAGTTGTCTCTGATTTTTTTCCCATTTGCCTAACAAATTCATTGCGAGCGCATGTGCGCGCACATATTCAAGCTCACTCTAGCTCGTTTGTCGTTACTTGCATTTATATGTGCAAATTAATCGTGTACACTTAAAATGAATAATCACCTGAAAATTAAAGTAATGAACGGAGCGTAGTTTTTTTTTTTCAAATTCCTTCTTCTTCTCTTCTATTCCTTTCTTCTCTTTGTTGTAATTATTATTTTTGTGCATTAGATTTTGTGCTATGCTGTGAGGAGTGTGTCTTTTTGTGTGTCGAATATGTGCCTTTTTATTCGCCCAAGTTGTTGGCATTCGATTCAGAAAAGTCTTTTGTTGAAAACGAAAAAATAGCAAATGAATTGGTATGTATCGTTTATTTTGTGGATGTTTGAACAAAAGGAATCTGGCCAACAATAATATGGCAATGAGAATAAGGTGCGGTGGTGGCGGACTGTACATGTCGAATTAAAATGTATATAATGTATAAATCGAGTCGATTTTATTCACTCCAATTGGACGGTAAATTGACATTTTCGTGGATCAAAAGAAGGAAAAAAAAAAAATTATGTATAAGACTTTTAAGAAATCACACGGTCAAAATTTGTACTGTTTTAGTCGAATTTTTGCTATTTTCATCAATTTGTGCAAAACGGCACACCAAGATATACCTCCAACAGATCATAAATCAAATGACATAAAAACTAATTCAGTGTGTCGTATTTGTTCGTTTTTGATACTGATTTGCACACACTCACACGCGAAGAGTAAAAATCAACGCGACACATATATACAAATGATCGCATTTGTACGGAAAATGCCATATCGTTACCCACTGTCAATAACGTTTAGAAGAGAAGCAAGTAGAAGTGAAGAAAAAAAAAAATACTTTCGTAGCAATCTGAATTGAAATTGAGTACGGCAAAAATTGAATACGAAGCCATTAGCGAGTTTCGACACATTCACAAATTGGATTTTTTTTCTCTATTTTTCTATCTCACTTTTGTTTCTCTTCTCGTTGTTTCACGTGCATTCTTTTTTCGGAGTGTGTGTTCATTGCTTTTGTTCATTAGATCGATTGAAACTGGGTAATATTTCATTTTATGCCAGTGTTTCCATCCCAAATGCTGGCTTAATTGGAAATATCCAACAAACACATGTCAATTGAATTTAGAATTAATCTTTTTTGTTTTTTTTACTTTGTTGTTTCTATCTCATTGAATGCAGCAGAATCATTTCTCTCTCTCTCTCTCTCTCTCTCTCTTTCTCTTTCTCGCGACAAAACGTATATAATTTGCCCACGTAATAATGTAATTGAAATTAAGGATTTGGCGTCATGAACTATATTTTATATTTTTCGGTCGTTTCAATGACGTTAGAACAATATTTTCAATCGATTTTGCCAATGCGATAAAAATCGCTGCTGCCGCCTGAGCTCATAGAAAATTGGAATTTTATTTTGCGCAACGAAAAATCACATTGAAAAAAATCTCTCAAAATCATTAAATGGACCCGAATGTGGCTCAGAAAAAGAGGCCGCCGCCGTTAATAAATTACGTGCCACGATTGAGATTCGATTTTTGATCATTTTTCAAATGGAATGTAATCATTCAGCGTCGCAATTTTATCTCTTCAGCTAAAACAAAAAAAGCATTCCATGTAATGAATTATTTTATTATCGGTGGCGATATCGAAGCTGATTCCAAGACTCAAACAAACCACTTCTATTACACACGTAACAAATGAACGACCGCAAACAAAAAAAAAAAACAAAAAAATAACAAAATTACGTCGTCGTCGTCGTGGAAAAACAATAAGTATCGACAAAGGAGATTTGTTACAGCATATTCAATTAATAAATTTCAGTTTGAGAGAGAAAGAAGCAAAAAAAAAAAAACATATCATGCCATACACCATGAGATGCAGAACGCGTTGAAAATTCTTGGCATGAGTATATGCAGTTGAATTTGGTGTAGTGGAGAGGTGAAAACAAGAAATACATAGTTTGCAACAAAATCCGCATTCGATATCGTGCATAAATGGTCGCACGTACAAATCAACAACACTACGCGGCAGCAATAGAAAAAGACATTAAATTTAATTTATACACTGTACACGAAATTAAATCGAACGAAGCAAAAAAAGAAAAAAATTGAGCGATATTTTTTTTCACCTCTCTGCCTCTTTCTCGCTTGCTCGTTCGCTTGCGAGTGTGATAATCTGTATGTATTCCTTTCTTTCAGTTCGAACTCGTTTTAATGCACTGCATGTTTAACGTGCATGAGGCATGTTAAGCGCTGCTACGATTAATAAATGGTACAGTTTTAGAATAGATAGGTGTGCCCCGTGTCTTTATTTTTGTTTCACTGTTGAAATTACTTGATTCATTTCCATTTTTTTTATATAAATATCAGTGTTTTTTTTCAATCTCTCTCACTTGAATGTTCCATGTCTTCGCTCTCATTTTCGCTAAATTGCTGGAGAAGAAAAAAAAAAATTATGCTTGAAGAGCTCAAATAATCCACCATTTGAAAATGAACAACAGCTGAGTTGTAACAAGAAGAGAAAAAAAAAACAAAACAACATACTAAGTACAAAGAATTTAATAAAGGAACACACAAAAAGCGCTTTAGCTAATAATATAATAACACATTACGATGCATACTCATTACAAGTACACACATTTGCCTATTTCTTTGTTACTTGTAAATTGGTCCGGTGAAACAAAATACAGCCAAAGAAGAAGACGGAGAAAAAAAAATATTATCGCCATAACGGCAAACGTCGCACGTCTGAAGCAAGTTTCCGTAAAAATTATCGCGCCACACAGCGCCACTGATTATTGATCGACACAATGTTTGTGTTTTTTTTTTTTTTTTTTTTTTTGTATGGATATTAAATTAATTTGTATGCAATTCGGAGCATATCAATACTGAATGCAGGAAATGCATTCATAATTTAAAAGATACTATATTTTTCTAATCCTACTTCTTGGCCATTTAATGGAATATCTCACACCCAATCGAAATGAGTAGCAATATAAAATCCAAAAACAAAAACAAAAAAACCATATTGGCTGCACGTTTTTAATCGGCTAGTTTATTATATGGCTTTAATCTCTTCGATTCCTATAAAAATAAATTTCATGTTGTTCTGTGTCGTTGCCGCGCTTTTTTTCTGCTGTTCGTTTAGCATGGAATGGGAGCTTAACACTCATTGTTTCTGGGTTGGTGAAACGGTATTCAAGGACACGAACATGATTACACGGACAATATATTAGCAACGAAACCAAAAAAAAAAAGAAAAGAAAAGAAAAGAAAAGAAATCAGCAGTCGTTGTGAAAACGGATTTTACGATTTGAAAATATTTTCAGAGACCTGGCCTCGATTAAAATTACAAGACAACCTAATGGCAAAATTGAGTCAACGATGACAATTATGTGAAAGAGAGAAAACACGAAATTCCCAATAAAAAGAAGTAATCGATTCCCATGTCACGCATGCATCAAATGACGACGACAACGACGAAACGAACACTCGAAGATCGTAGTTTATAAGAATTCGTAGTCTATTTGACACGATGTTGAGCATTTGGAAAAGAGCCGAATGATGCCACCAAATAGTCACGACATTCCATTCGGTTTCGTCGCTTAAAAATGATTATTTTATTTATAAATTTTTTGATTTTCTTTCGTTTTGATGCGTTCGCTGAAGATGTTCGCATGTGCATAAACAAGCACACAGAAACACACATCTCTCATTTCCAATTGACGTCTAATTATTGTTATTGGTAACTAAATGAACCGTTATTTATGTGCGATTGAATGAAAGAAATCGTTCGCATACCATTGCGTTGTATGCCTGAACTCTCAGTTCTGTCGTTGTTTCTATGCACGCTATTAATAATAATTATCAAATTATGTGAGAGATGATGTGCTAGAAAATTGTGTCTCACCAACTCTTTGCTGCGTGTTTTTCTTCTTTAAATTCTTCTTCTTCATCCTCCTCATCATCATCATCATCATCAACAACATCTTTTTACAACTACTGTCGTTCACATTACGTATCATATGGCATGGATTTGAGTTCCTGTTTCGTGTTTGTATCGTTTTTATTCGGCATGTCATCATTCTGGCTTCTTTTCATTTTTGACATGTTCAACAATTTATACAATCGATGCGGTTAAAATCCTATTAAAATTGTTGTTATTCGTGACAAAAATTATGTTGAGAATAACAAACCAAGCGCCAAAGAAAAAAAATCACGAATTTTGCAAACCTGCACCACATTGAAACGGAAGCGAACCAAAATAAATGATCTTAAGTAAGCACAACACGAAAATCAAATCAAAGTCTTTACAAAATATTTCGAAAAGTTACAGACCCACAATCAGACAGACACTCAACATGTCAAATACACAATATACATATTGCATTCGATTTTCTTAGCTTTTATGTTACGTTTTTCCGATTGTATGAGCATTTAATGTGTATACGCGCTTCGCATGACATGAAAAACGCAACTCAATGACAATTAAAAAAGCAAACGAACTAATGAGTTTGCAAGATGCTTGTGTTTTTTTTTTTTACATGAAAAATCTCAATGAATGTGTGAAAGTAAATATTGAATTTATGAAATTCGTTTGTTGATGTTGTATTAAGCTTGGGTGACCGCTTCGATGCTTGCACATTGCTGAAAATGATAAACTACTACTGGTTATAATTTCAACAATAAAAGCAAATACGTAACGAACTGTAGCTAAAATGCTCCAAAGAGAAACGCAAATCGACGAGAAATAATAAATTTTATGAGCAATAAACTCATCGCATAACTGTGCACTTTTTTTAGCCTATTCTTTATCTCTCCCTCTCTCCTTCCCCCCTCTCTCTCTCTCTCTCTCTCTCTCTCTCTCTCTCTCTGTCTGTCTACTTTGCTCATTCCAACAAATGCTCATTTTCCAGCTCATTCTTCCAGTATGCTCTTACAAATTGTAGTCGGCCATGAGTTTTCTAATGATAACAAATGCGTTTTTAAGCAAATGTATCTAAATTGCTAATAAAATAAATCGGTTTTAAGAATCGAACCAAGTTGAGACTTTTCACATCATGACGTTATACAAGGCATCACGTTTCATCTGTATTCGATCCTCTTTTAGTGAAAAGCTTACTATCAATTGCCATAACAACAAACGCGGAAGCAATTTACTCACAAGGCACTCGATGTGATTTGCAAATATATTTCATTTTGGTATACTTTTCACTTACAGGTTCAATGAAGAAAGGCTTAAAATTAAATGTTTATTAGTTTCGTCTCAATGATTCAAGGCATTTTTCAATGTGATTTTCGGTCAATGCAATCATTTTATTGACTCAATAGTATTATTATATATTATTGACTTGAGTAGACAATACTCATTTTGGTGCACAATTCAAAGTGACTGAGAGTTTTGAATTGCACGATCTGAATTGTAATTGTCAACCGTATAAATGGTGATTAACTTACGATATCCACTTAATTTATTGAAATTTACACAAAAACTAAATGGTCGATTCAACTGGTATAAACAAGTTCTTTTACGTGAAAACTTACAGGTGAAAACTGCACTAAGCCAACTCGCTTAGCCTGAATCACAAAAAGTTGCACAAGACGATTTCTTTTAATTAAATTTATGGAATGCTAAATTAAAGGTTTTGTTATTTGTTTGGTTGTTTTTTTTTTTTTTTTTTTTTTGTTTTGCGATGGAAATTTTCTTCAAATCCCATGATGCCATTCGGTTTGTGTAAAAACATGATTTTTATCAAATCATTGAATTTATTTAGTCTTTTTTTTCCTTATTCTCAGCACCAAACATACCATTTTTATGTCTTTCAATCCACTTGAAAAACCTACTGCAATTTATTTGCGTTTTTATCGCTTAGCATTCATAAGAAGACAAGTGAAAAAGTATTTAGAAGGGGGGAGGGGTGCCACAAAGAAAGATAAAGAAATTACAACTAAAATAAAATCTGCAAGCGCAGATAAAGAGACACAAAACATTATCTGTAATCTGTGAACACCAAAGAAGACGATTCAATAAATTTACCCATTTAAGTGGTATCTGTCATCGTGAGCACAATGAATGGACTTTCATAAATAATAATCATAACTCTGTGTTTGAGTTCTTTTTTTTTTCTTCATTAAGTTTTTGGTTCGTTTGCTCACTCACCTGAGCCTTCGATTCGAACTGTTTTTTTTTTCTTGTGCCTTCCATTTCAGTTCATCTCTTGTCGTTGTTTATTTTCAATATTTACTTTAACGCTTCGTTACCTGTTAATTTTCTTCATCGTAGTTTGTTCGTGGCTGCTTTTTGCATCTTCTTACAATATTTCTCTCTGTCTCTGCAGATGGTTCGACGCGATTCTTTGCTTCTTTGATCGTTCATCGTTTTGACCAATCAATGCATTACTATTTACACTCTTCAGCTGTGTTTTGTTTTTTCTTCTTCTTCTTCTTTTTATCATTTCTTCTACCATGCATTGTTGCCCATTCACAAATATTTGTCTTCTTGTCGTGTAGTTTTTTTTTTCTTTGTCTTTTCTTCATTCTTTAAATTTATATGCCGGTAATTGCGTGAAAATCAACACATCAACACCAATGAGGTGTGAACAAACAATAAAAAAAATGACAACAGTCATGAAAAATTGCTGGGTCAATATTTGTATTTTAATCAACATGTAAAAGTTGTGTGAGTGTAATGTGTATATTTATGCACTCGCGCTCGTACCAGATGTTTGATTCTTTGCATTTCAATGAGTTATAAATGAATAAACGTTTTTATTATTGCCTTTGTTGGTTTTCAAATCATATCGAATACTAGCGATCTAGCCAAATTAACCACAAGGGAAAATCACTGATCGCTTATTCGATTTTCATTATTCGTGCTGCTTGCCAATTTTGGAATTTTCAGTAGTTTTCATCATAAATGTAATCAGGAAGCCCATTTGAAAAATCATCAAAATTGATAAACATCTGGGCAATATAGAAATGATTTGACATGCGAAAATAAAAACCATGCTCAAGATTTGATTATGCTTCAGGTGAAAATCCAAAGCCAAAAAAAAAAAAAAAACAAAAAACAAAAATATTCATTCTAAAAATAACAAATGAACATTGGCTGTCATGTGGTCGTGCCGGTCGTGAACATTTCCGAACTTCTGTCATGTGTTCAGTGTGTCCATTTTTGGTTTTGGAATTTATGTTGCGGGCGAGCATGCAATTAAAACTACAAAAATAATTTTTTTTTAATTGACCATTTTGCCGGTGGCGAAATTCCAACCAACTGTTTGGCGATGTCTTGTCTAATATGCATTAATGTTACTTTGATCAAAATGCCCCCTGAAAAAAAAAATTACGCTCCGATTTGTTTTATTTTATTTTATTTTATTTTTCTTCATATTTCGAATGTTTTTTTCTAATGTAATAGATTTCAAAATCTATTCTAGAAACGCAATTGAAACATAAACACACACACAGAGAGAGAGAGAGACAATTTAATACAACAAGAAATACTGTCGTAATTATTTTATAACCCCAAGGCGCCACAGCTCAGTGAATTCATTTATGTTATAAATATATCCAATATTTAATGTTATTATTATTGTTTCATTTGTGTAAGTGTGTGTGTGTGTTTCACTTTTTCTTCAAAATCGACATGCATGACAGCAAAAAGCATGCAAGAAAATTCGACCCAAACAAAAGTAAAACGTAGAACCGCAATGGAAAAATTCAAGATAGCAGAGCGCATAGAAGAAATCGTAGCTTCAACTAACTTATTTGATGTAGTTATTTTTTTTCTCTTTGTTTTTTTCTTTCAAGAAAGAAAAAGTTCGAAAACAGCTAATTATTTTGTATTTCTTCTGCTTCTTCTGAAACAACAGTTTCATTTCTTTTCGGTGATTTTTTTTTTCTTTCTTTTTTGGGTGTATATTGTATACAGGTTTACGATGGCAATAGAGTATTCCAATCGCACAATGACCAAAATAAGCTTCGTATTTGTGAATGACAGTGGAATTGTGGATGAAAAGAAAAACATGCAATAAGAACTAACACAATATAGTAAAGTGGAATTCCGCGGCACACGAAATGAAACCAAAATGCAAAAAAAGAGTGAGAGAGAGAGAGAGAGAGAGAGAAAACATCAACTGAATCTGAATAAAATTGTGCTCTACTTTTCGCTATAGTAAAACTCTTTATGATAGGCTCGTGTGCAAAACTACAATGGAAACGATGAAATAGATTTTAGGAGGAAAAAAAAAACCTAATTCGTTGCACGATACAGAAACAAAGCTGAGACAAGCGAATCAAACACACAGAGACAAAGAAAAACAGACGCACACACACACACACACACATTGAATACAATCAGAGAGAAGAAAAATATTAAAGAATAAATTAAGAAAATAACGAAAACGAAGAACTTGAATGAAGAAAAAAAAATCCACAAAAAGTCTAATGAGATAGACATCAAAAAAGCGACGAGCAATGAAAAGACGCAGCTATGAATTCCATTGGAGAGCATTACAATGGAAATAGTTTTGACTACGAAATGTGTTAAAATACACTTCAGTCTACGCAATGCACACACAACATCTTGCTTGTCGTCATCATAATCATCATCATCATCATCATCGTTGTTGTTGTCGTCGTCGCAACAGATCACGATGCAGAGAGTCAGAGGTATCAAACAGTGCGGGTACCGTTTGAAATTTCGAATTCGTGTATTCATAAATGGCTTACTCTCTCACTCTTCGCTAATCCAAATCGCATCTCTTACTGTGTGTGAATTTTATTTATTGTTGGCATAGTCTTCAGTTTCAAACGGCATCAAAGCAAGCTAAGCGACCCAATACACTGAATTGGTTTTTCTTCTTTTTTTTTTCTCTGTATTTTCGTTGAATCAACAAACCAATATCAAATATCTCTAAAACACATAAGTTTTCATCGGCCTCTTGATGCTCGTGAACCATTCAACTTGATATTTGAATCGAAACCATAGAAAAATGTATGCGACCACGCTGTGGCATACACGCATTCCTCATACGGCTTTGCAGGAGAGGAAAAAATAACACACAAACACAGCTTACATGGCTTTACTAAAAACCATTTTTATTTTCATTCATTGCGGTATTTTTCGCGATCATATTACAATTGTTTGTAGAGTTTAGACACTTTTTGTGCATCCATTTATGGATGCTTTTTTCATATTCTTCGTTTTTTTCTCGATCTCTTTCTCTCTATCTCTCTCTCTTTTTTTTTGTGTTTTTTCTATTGCGTTCGATCTATTTGAACAAACATCTTTTCTCGATAAGCATAAATTAATAAGTTGTCATTTTGCATGGGATTCTCAGTAGATCATCGTCGATCTCTCGATGCTATTTAACTTATTTACTGTATGCGAAATGAAGAAAACGACAACCATTTCAAGACGATATTGTGTGTAGGTGTAATTGTAACAGTTCAACATTTTGCATTGTTTTCCATTACACAAAAGATTTTATGAAAAGAGCTAAAAGAAACGAACAGCAAATAATTACATTTTGTTGTTGGATTTTCTTTAGCATACAAAACATCAATGGAATTCGCAAATGATCGCTTCATCATTTTGCTAGAGAACAAACGCTTTCAATTATTAGATGAAAATTATCCACCATAACAAATTGGCCTTTGTTTCATTTCTAATCCATTTCGCCGGTCGTTTAGCTAGCGGATGAATTTGTTCGCGTGCTTTGCAGCCGCAGAAATAGAACGAACGAAATTTTTTCGCACAAAAACCGAAAAAAAAAATGTATTCTATTTGCATGCTAGTTATAGTGCGCAGAACAAGATGATGATGATGATGAAAAAAAGAGCGTGTGTTGGCTTGCATACACAAAAATAAGCACACAAACTTGTAGTACGGTGTTCGCGTGGCTCCATTCGACGATCATTCGCATAGCATCACACCGGGCACAAAAACCGTTCTGACAACTGACCTTTAAAATATTTAAATCAAAGAGCGTCTTCTTCTTTTTTTTTTACATTTGTTCTTTTGTGTTTTTGTTTTTCAACGTTTTTATAATTCTCCGTGGTTCATTGTAAATTTTAGTGATGTCTGTATGGTGTGTGTTGTGTTTTGTTCTGTTTTATTATCGCAGTTCTAAATCTGATCGTGTGCCCTTATACGAAAAGTATAAAACCAATAACATTTTAAATCATCTTAAGAATCATGTGAACCAAATGTAAAAGGTCTTTTTCATCACATTTTAGCATATTCAACGTGCAACAACAACAAAAAAAAAAAGAAAAAAAATCAGATGATACATAAAAATAGGCTCATTGGGAATTTCAATGCCATAGTTCCAATTTTAGAGGGAATCAAAAACACACATACAAAATGGAATGATGATTAATACAAATGAAGAAAAAATAAGTAAAAAAAAAACATCATAATCGACCAAACAGTATCCAATTTTCCAATATTATTTAGAAGAACTTAACCCACATAATTCGTTACGAGAATGGACGATAGTGTCTGCGTATGTTTGTCTAGGCAAAATAGTGAATCGAAATGGAGCCAAATATAGAGCTCTTTCTATCTCTCTTCAGAAGCAGAGGGAGAGAGAGAGAGAAAAAGCGAAAGAAAAGAGAAAGAGCGATAGAAAGAAAGAGACAGTTAAAAGGAGAACAAGAGAGCGACAGCGAATGAGAAACATGAAGAGTGTAGAAATGTTTGAAATATGAAAATAACAAATCAAATACATGAGCAATTATGCACGTGTGTCGTAATTATTGTAATAAATTGTTAATGTAAAAAGATAAACAGGCACAAACGATTGGATAGATCAAAAGTATTCTTGAATTTTGAAGAGAAAACCGCCAAAATGTTAGAGAATAAAATTACTATAAAATGCCTGAACTAAATGGCATGCTCTGGAAATTGAATGCATCAAATCAAAACTACGCGTTTCAAATGAAGCATCATTGCAAAAAGAAGAAAGAAATGAGCAAACACTAAGAACTGGTTGAACGAGTTATAGTTTTGCCTGAGATTAGATAATCACATTTACGAATTCTGAGATAGACTTGTGTATTTCTTGAAGCGAACAAGTACTTAGTTACCTCTTCATGGTGCTGAATGAGAAGCAAAACAACATTAACAACATGTAGATCGATACAATGAGAGCTATAAATGAGGAAAATGAAAATAGCAATTTTCGATGAATGTTAACGTGCGTTGTTTGCATGGATATCGTGTTTCCGACGAGCTAAACATTTTGGCTTCAACAGCTTAATAACGAAAGAAGAGAAAAACAAAAATTGTATGTGTGTGTGTGTGTTTGTGTGCTGTGTGCTGTGGTCTCGGCATTTTTGTTGGGCACCTAAGAAATCGTTGCCAAACAACATACAATCAGTAATCAAATTCTTTTCATTAGGCTCAAACAAAGCCAAATCACAATCAAGTATAAAACGTGCGCGCAAACCAAAGCTTGCTCTCGCAAACAGCACAAGTGCTTTGTATTCACACTCAATGCTGGCTAGTGTGTATTTCTATCTGTTTGTGAATCGATGCAAAATTATCCACGTTTTCATTTAGACATAAAAATTGTTTGGTTTCTTTGTCGTCTTACTCTTTAATATCCCATAATTGTTGTGGCTTTTTGGTAGCTCGACGTCGTTGTTGTTGGTTTTTTTTTGTTTGTTCAATAGATTCGATGTGCGCAACTGCGATCAATGCTTCTTTTTTTTTCTCTCTCTCTTTTCACATGTGTGTAATTTTTCACATTTTTCATCCAATGGATATCAAAACATGACTTTATAAGCAATTATGAGGTTTACTGAGAGAAGTGTAGAAAAAAAATATCCAAGAATGAAGAATTCTTCATGTTTTGAAATATGAAATTCATCTCGCAAGAAATTGTCTCTTCAATGGAATTCAATAGAAATGTATTTGGCTTACCGTGTATTATGCATTGAATAAAAAGCCTTGTTCTTCATTGCGCGCACCATTGTTAATTAATGATCTTTTCATATAACATTGCGTCGATCTATCTTACCGCTATTCACAATTTCTACTTGAAAATGGCTTCGAATCCAAGGAATTGCCGCATATTCACAAAATAATAACAAAAACAACACACACACACACACACACACACAAACAAAAAACACGGCGAAAAAAAAAGATTTTCAATAATATTTTTGTACGCGTTCAAGTAGGCATGGCTTGTGAGTTGAGTTCGCATATTTGTTAGAACATAAAAGATTATGATTATCATTACTTCGGCTTTATTTGCGCAAATATCAAGAAGTACCGTTACCAATTTATTCGGGCGTTTGTTGTTATTTTTCTTTCTATTTTCGCTTCTCCCGCTCGTTAGAAATCAACGATCAAAATAAAAAAAAAAAAAAAACTAAAAACTAAACGTGCACTAGAGTTTCTAAAAGTCTTGCCAAAACAAACATGTATAAAATGAATTTGATTTGGAATCGAGTGCATTTGCAAACATCAATTTTGTGATTCGATTTCAATCTATTGCTCAATCTCGATCTCAAGATCTATTAAAGTAATTTTGCGCAAAAAAGGATTAACAAGCAAAAATTGAAATTTGTTTCTCTCTCTCTCTCTCTCTCTCTCTTGAATTTTTACTGCTTGGTTACATGTAATGATCATTTATTATTTGTGTTGGTTCGAAGACTAGATCATGTAAAACTAGTTAATTTGCGATGCAAGATAGAAGGTCGACTGAATAGTTTCGAGAGATCATCAAAAATTCAATGTGCTGCCGAATTCTTTTTTTTCGGCACTTCAAATGGCAATCAGCCATTAAGCGATTCGACACGATTCCACTGACTCTGGCTTTAACTCTGCTTTTGGTCGTTTTTTTCTTTTTTTTTCTTCTTCTTAGTTTTGAGCGAGATCGTCTAAAATAAATGACTTTTTGCTTCCTTTTAACGGGGCCTTTGTGCAATCCAAACCAAATAGATGCTCAACAACCTGACGGCAATAAGAAAATTGAATTCTCAAATGAACCACACAAATTTACGAAGCGTCCTATAAAATCCAATTAGAAATCATCGTGTAATAAATCGACAAAGTATGATGAAGCATCTCTCACCACCATCACATTGCCAATCTATAGATATATTGGCAATGGGAAATAATGCACATTTCGTGCATACAATATTAATGTCGCTGAGATTTGTTTATTGAAAGCACTTGGATTTTTGTGCACTAGGCACAATACAATGGCAAATAATCCATAAAGCTCTTTCATTGATTCAAATCATTTGTTTTTTTTTTTTTTTTTTTTTTGTTAGCTAAACAACAGATGAGAATAACAAACAAACCAAACCCATTCAACAACAACACTCACACATGAACGAGGGAGAGAGATAAAGAAGCAGAAGAAGAAGAAAAAAAAAAAATCAACGATCGTTTTTGTTCATGATAATTCGTGATTATCGCAATACCCTGGCTCCAAATAAAGCAGCCATTGAATTCACCGTGAATTGTCGGGGTTTTTCCTCTCTCATTTTTTTCTTTTTCCATTTCATTCAATTTGATTTGTTTTGAATCTTTATCGCATAAATACGTTTTCATTTCGTTTGTTGTATAAATTCATGAAAATCAAATAACTAAAATGGTTGATACTTATGTGCAAGTATTTATATTCATAAAAACGTTTGAATTTAAATGATAATTATGCACTTGGTTGAAATTGAACAACAACAACAACAACAAAAACAAAACCAAATCGTGTACGTCATATTCGTTACACATGAAATGAGCGATAGAAAGAAAAATGGCCTGCAAACAAAACATCAAACGAAGAATAAAACAAAAGCCACGAAAAAAAAGCAACAACAACTCGATACAATGCGAAACATTTTGTACGACGATTTATGTTCGTGGAATTTGTTTTTGTTTTTTTGCGGGGCGCAACAAAGAAAGATGGCATTAAATGAAGGAAATAATGGTGAACCAAGAGAAGAAGAAAAACAAAATAGAAACAAAAAAATGAGCAAACCACTCCACCAAGCCCAAGAGACACGGATCACTTTGGCTGCATTAACAATGTTATAAATTATAAACCGTTTTACTTTTTTTCTTTGTCCCGTTTGAATTGGCGAAACATAAATAAAAAGCCACGATAGATGCTAGCGCAAAAATGGAATCACTGTAAAAAGAGGAGAACGAAAAAAATGGCATATCGCAGAGTTTGAATGAGTCTCAAATCAGATCCTCGTTGCGGCATTTTATCGTTCGTCACTTGACCCAATTTTACAAATGTTGAATACATTCAAATGATTCAATTTTTCCTCGTCTTTTCGCTATTCCTTGCGTCTATGATCGCATCATTCACGTTTCGAACCGAGGTGGCGATCATGTGTGTGTGTGTGTATGTGTGTGTTTGTGATTTATCGCCGAAGAAAAGTACAAGCCAAAAGAGAGTGAATTGAATTGTATGAACAAATGAACGATATAGAGAGTCAAGTGCAGAACTAGCCATACTATCGAGCTATTTTCTTTTCTTCAACCATTCTTTCTTGGTTGATTTGATTCATTTTACCAAATGCAAATATTCAAAAACACTAACAAATCCACTAAATATCCGAACAAGAGGAAAATTTCAGAAAAATAAAATCGTTACAAATTCGAATCTTGACTAAGATTTCTTTTGCATCTGCACAGCATGTAGTTTGCATTGAACCAGTTTCACGTGAAACGTGCAAAAAACAATGACATTTTTTGGATGCAACATCCAGTGTGTTTTTCAATTATCTTGGCAACGATGCCAGTAGCAAAACCAACTGACAGTTACACTGATCGCATTTTTTTTTCCTCTCGATGTTCTTGTTTTCGTTGCTCCTGTTTTTTTTCTACATCTCTCTCTGTGTTCGCTTTTGCTTGTCTTCATTCTTTGTATATTCGCTAACAAGTGACCAAACCACAAATGCTGTAAATTATAAAACACATTGACAACACAAAAAGACAACACAATTCTCAGTGTATTTGTTTGTGTATCTTACAAGACCTACCACGATTAAAACACGACACTTTGCACTCAAATATATTTTTCGTTGAAATAGAGAAACCAAGTTTTCTCTTTCAGAAACTTAACGAACTATTTTTGGTCTGGTTTTTTTTTTGTTGATAATTCTTTCGGTAGAGAGAAAAAAAAATATTATTTTTTTACGACTTTTTTTTATGTTTTGTGTTAAAATACATATATTCAAATTATGATCATTGCCAAAATGTTCCGCTTTCTCAAACAACCGCGATAGAGTTTTTTTTCCTCTTCGGCATTGCAATGATCGTTTGATTAGAAAATATCAAAAATAGATTCAAATCATCATATAAATGCAATCTATATTAAAATAAAAAAAATAAAACTAGCGGAAGGTTTTTTCCGCCATCAATAATCATTGATCATAACGGCAGATATAATTCATATTGTATATTCTATGTATTGAAATCCCAAAAATAGCATTGCTAATGCTATCGCAACATAGCGATCAAATTCATATTTTTCATTAACAAAAGAGCCGCTGCGGCCAAACATCTTGCGGCCATAAATATTGCGGCATATCGATTTTAAATCTATGATTTAGTTTGATTCATTTGTTGGCCAAATTATTTTATTTTCTTGAATAACGACAAACGGCCGATGATAATATCAAAACTAAAAATAAAAGAAAGAATGAATGAAGGGAAAAAAAAAGCAAAATAAAATATATTATTATTCGATTATTATTGCTCAATGTAAACGGTTAAAAAGAAAAATTACGCGTTCCGCAGATTTTCAATTTTGGTAGAATGGTAAATTGCCCGCCCCATATACCATGGTAAAGAGATTCGATTTCAATCCGAAGAAAAGAAAAAAAATGAATAAATGTTTATGACAATGGTAAATAATTAGGAAAATTGGCTGTATACAAATGGAAGAAGACAAATTGCAAAATAGTAAGACAGACAGAGAAAGAGAGAATAAAACTGATCATGACAATAAATGTGAAACAATAATGCTCATAATAATAGTAATAATAAAATTTAAATTAGCCAGACTGTATGAGATCAGTCAGGTAATAATGTAAAAAATAAACGGTGAGAGACCCAGTAAAATCATGATCACGATATGAAATGAAACGAATGAAAAACCAAAACCAAATCCAAAAAAAGAACAAAAAAAAAAATCTTGAAGGCGCACACATCTAAGGTGAAAAAATTTCAACATTTTGAGGCTGCGTGTGTTCGGTGTTCGCTCTGCTCTCGTAATGTGATAATGTGCGGCTTTTTGCAATGTGCACAATATCTTTTTTTTTTCCTTCCATTCCCTCGTTTCGTTTGCAAATTTTTAGTTGTATCTATAAAATAATTTGATATATGACTTGGCCTAAGCAATGTACTTATTATGAGAACACCATTTTCATCTCTTTTGCTCTCTCTGCTGCGACAATTATCTCTCTGTGTCTGTGTGAATATGATTTGGATATATTTCTCTTTTTTATGATTTGCATTGGTTATACGATTGTGTACAGGGCATTTTATGACTTTGGTTGTTTTTATCTGATCTTTACGACAAAAATTCCTGTACTTTTGTTGATTTACATTTTTGCATTTTTTTTTCCATTTTTCGTTACTTCTTTCCAATGTTTGTTCATTTGTTTTCCATTGGCACACGATAGAAGCCGAGCAAAATAGCGAAAAGAAGTCAAACATACAAAAACTGCGACACCTGAGAGCACAAAAACAAAAAGAAGTGAACATGTGTGTGAGTAAGCGTTTTTTTTTTTCTTTTCGTCTTCTTTGTCGTGATAAACGAGTAACATCGAAAGCCATCGAGTCAGGCATCTAATGGTTTTCCATATTGTTATGTTACGTGATCACCTTAGCGCGATCATCGATGTTTTGTGAGTTAGCTCACAGTTTGGTATCTATCGCTCGCGCGCCAAAAAAAAAACAAACAAATGAAAGAAGAGAAAAATGTACTATCGCCACGAAAAAAAAAAAAAATACTTTATGAACTACAAACGAAATAAACTAGCCAAGAGATGCGAACAGGAACATTGCAACGAATGTGATACATATGACATGAGGAGACTTATTTGAAGCGGAATGAAAAGAGAAAAAATATCGCTGCGCATAATATTGTGTGCGAAGCGAAACAAGCATTTTGTCAGCGATTTTCTGATGCAAATCTAGGAATCCAGCAAAAATATTACTTTGCACAAGAGACAAGATGAAGTGAGAACAAGGGAATACAACAACAACAGTAAGAAGAAGAAGAAGAAGAAAGAAAAAAAACAGTCATTTGAAATCGTCCATTGAAAATCTATCGGGTGTCAAAGTATTTTTGCCACACATCGCAATCGGAATTGAGAATTACATATTGTATGCACAGTACAGAGCAATGAAGAAAAAATACCTATGCAAACATTCCAAATAAATTTCGTTTGTGGTTGATTTGTAGTTATTTTTTCTACTTCTTCTTCTTTGTCAATTCATTTGGAGCCCGAACAGACAAAGGCCCGCTGAAGAAAATCGTGACTTGTATCCACTATAAAACGATAAATTTCATTACGAGGTGCACTAGAAGTGCACACAGAGACACCGAACATAGTGTTTATTTTTTTTTTTCTCTCTTCGCTCATTTTGTTATGCACTGTTATGTTAAGCGATCGACTTCGACGACCAAAGATAATGAATATCGTGGTATGAATGATTTCTGTGCCATTGGAGCAGCACCAAAATGATGGAAAATATCCCAATCACATGTGCACAGCTTTTTTTTTTGTTGTTGTTGCTCTCTAACTTTGTCGATTTATTACAATAATATCTACAACATCGACATGCACTTGTGTACGCGCGCTGTTGTACTCCCATGCATATCGAAGGAAATATCATTCAAAACAAGCATTGAAATGAACAAAAATGTAAAAATATGCACAATTTTTACTGAGAAAAATATGACACGTACATGAGTTTAATCGCATACAACGACGTTTTTCTTTCTTTCTTCTAATTCGCTCAATTTACTCACATGATTCGATCACAGTGGTCCATGGCTGCAGTGCAACTCAGCAGATGACATACTCAACGTAGATTTAAAGCGTTTTTTTTTTGTGAATTCGATTCATGCTTGCAAATGAAAAAGGTCTTAACATGTTCTCCAGTGATTTCACTAACACAGCAGCTACGTTTTTTTTCGTTTTGATTTCGTTCATTAGAATCGACTAAATTCAAGCATATTTCTTTCAAATTATAATATAATTTGCATTTTTCTTCTATTATAGTTTGTATTTTTTCCTCTATAGCTTGCTATTGTGACTACAAATTCTTTGTGTCTATCGAAAAAAAAAAAACGTAGATCAATTCCGTAGCACCGTGTACCGTGTACGACAAAAATCGAATGAACATAAAGTCCCATGAAAAAAAAATAATCGATGGAAAGAAAAAAAATACCACTATCAACGTTAATAACATAGATCATTCATACCATGCATATAAACTTTAATGAGTCTAGCATATTTAATTTTATTTTTAGTTACATCCCATAAATATAGTATCCATAGTAATATGAATAAATCGAAATCGATCGAAGAAAAATCGAATGACAAAATCGATTGACAAGAAATTGAAGATGCTTTTTTACGCGAGAGAAACATAAAAAAAACACACACAACGAAAAAATCCATATACTGTATCACTGAGTTTGCTTCATTAATGTCAAGCCGGCCGTCGAAACAAAAAAAAACACTAACGTCGACAACACATCGAGATAGGTTGATGATTTCGATGTTCTGTGTTGGGTCGTCATCAATTTCTTTCGATTTAAAGTTTTCTTTCTCTTTTTTTCCTCTCAATCATGCTAAGCGCGCGCAAACTCTAATGACCGCAAACCTGTGACATTATTCTTTTTCTCGGTCTCTCTCTCTCTCTCTCTCTCTCTCTCTCTCTCTCTCTCTCTCTCTCTCTCTCTCTCTATCGTTATTCATGAGTAATCAATTCAAATCTCTCATGGTTTTTATTTGCCCGGCGTGTGTTTTTCTAATGTGTTTGCAAAAGGTTGCTTGCAGTTGTCAAAAGGTCTTTTGTTTGAAACATCTTTGATTCAATCGTAACGAATCTCGCACGGTGTAGCATTCATTAACATGATTATCGGAAAGAAAAAATATAGTTGATGGAATAAAAAACGAAGATGAAATAGAAAAAGAAAAGCAAATAATAAAAAAACGGCACAACAATACGTTACACACCATCATTCGATGAATCGATTTTTATATTTATAGAAGAGTTAGCTCTGATTTCAATACTTTATTGACATGATCATGAAGACTCCAATTTGGTGTGGTGTGTGTGTGTGTGTGTGTGTGTGTGTGTGTGGTGCAGCGTGTGTGTTTTTCTTTTGCGCAATGCGATTATCTGATTTTTGCGACGTGATTTCTATGCAAATTCGTGATATTTTTTTGTTTTTGTTTTTTGTTCATTCGTTTTATTTCATTTTCAAACATGGCTAGTTTTATATCTTCCTATTCAGCAAAACTCTTTGGACCTGATATAATCTCACATGACACATATTCGAATCGGAATCTGAATCCGTTTGCATGCAACAAGTCAATTTGAATATATTCAATTTGTAAACGAAAATTGACTTGAAGAGTGACCAAGCGGTAGTTTGTAAGGAAACCAATAACATTTGCATACTCGTCCAACAATCAATTCAATAGATGAAACAAGAAACAAGTTAAGCTTATCCGTGTTTCAATAGTAAAAGGCTTAATCCAAATCAATTTGCAACACCAAATGCTCATTTTCAATGAAAAAAAAATAAAAAATAAAATGAAATAAAGAAACAGAATCCGCAGAAATGTGTATCGATGCCACATGCTCATAAATGTAATGTTTGAACATCAAACTGGTTTGATTGTAACAATTTATTTTCTGTGTGTGCTTATCGCAGCCAAAATGGCTCGTTATTGGTGTTGCTAAGCCTGGAATTCCATCGTCGATGTTTTTGTTCGATTCCAAATGTATGGGCCAATAAAAAAGCAATTCCATTTGATCGGAAATCATGAATCTCTTGCGCCTTAATTTATGGCCATTTTGATTTGTTGTAAATTGTTTCATTTGAATAAATCATGCATACTCGCAATAGTCACAGGTGGACTAAATCAGCGATAGAATAGAAACAGATTGAGGGAGAATGAGAAGAGAAGAAAATAAAAACAGAGAGAAAGAGAGAGAGAGAGAGAGAGAGAGAGAGAGAATGAGAATGCTAACTGCACGCATTTATCTAAAAATATCTGCCATTGACAATTGATGAAATAGCGTAAAACTGAGGTACTTGCACCTTAACTTAAACGGAGATCAAAACACACGCAATTCTAACATTTACGTCTGTTTTCTGTTGATTAACAGTGAAACATATTCAATAAATTGTGAAAAAAATGCAAATTCATTGCCAACCACAAAGTTTTGTGCACATTGAAGTGAAATATTGCATGTGAAAAAGAGCGAACCGAGAAATAAACAGAAAACCGAAAATAGACATTAGCTAAGAAACTAAATCACTCGTTTCTCTGAGTTTTTTTTTTCTACCAATTCTTTTGTAGCTCGTTTGTTTATTTCTCTTGTTTTCTTCACCTTAATGCTTGTGTGTGTGTGTGTGTGTGTGTGTGTGTGTGTGTGTGTGTGTGTGTGTGTGTGTGTGTGTGTGTGTGTGTGTGTGTGTGTGTGTGTGTGTGTGTGTGTGTGTGTGTGTGTGTGTGTGTGTGTGTGTGTGTGTGTGTGTGTGTGTGTGTGGAGTACAGCGGTTGGTGCTCTCTCTCGGTTCAGGTTGTTATTTCAATCTGTCTTATTAGAAAAGCTTTCTTCTCGTCCATCCGATTGAATCAAATACTACAAATCCATGAATTAAATTGAAAAATGGCTTGAAACCAACGGAAAAAATGCCATATTCAAACCAGCAACAACAACAACAATTAACAACAACAGCAACAACAATTTCAAATGAATTCGCTAAAACATGAAATAAAGACCCTGACAAAGGCAACAACCAAGAAAAATGGCTTTTAAAAAACCCAGAACCGTCGATAAATATACCATTATAAACATTACAATGCACTTGATTTGTGTGTACATTTATAATATATTAGATTTTCGGACTTTTTTTTCTGTTTCGTCTTCTTCCTCTTTTCCATCATCATCTCATTGCCGATTCATTGAACGAAGGAGAAAAAAAACGAGCAAGAGCAAGAGCAATAACATTGAAGTAAAAGATCCAATCCGCCTACCTGCGTATTATAATCTATCTAAAATAATAATCATTGTTCGATTCATATATGGAAATTTGGTGCTGGTGCTCTCTTGCTGTGTGTATTGTGCTGTGCTGTGCTATGCTATGCCGTGCTGTGTATTTGGCCGATGAAATTACACTTTATAGACATGATGGTTGGCTTTCAACCAGAACGATGAATTTCGTTCCATCGTTTGCATTTCGTATGTGCTGAAGTGCTCTTCTGGCTTTAAACATGTGTGTGGGTTTTTTGCCATTTTTCGACTAACATTTCTTTGTCTAACGGTTGTTTTGTTGTTTTCGATGCTACAGTGTGTCTGTGTATGTGTGCGTTTTTTTTTTATTCGCTCTAAAATGCTCTTTAACAACTCGTGTTTGTTATTTTTTTTTTTCTTTCTTCTTTCTCCTTCTTTTTCTTCTTCTTGCTTGTGCAATTGCGAATGAAAAGTGCACGACATGAAAGTGCGCGTGCTTACCATTTCGATTAGAATTAAATACGGGCATTTAATAAATCAACTTACACGACACGAATTGGCTGATTGATCGATGTTCTAATTCGATAATCTGGACATATTCAACAATGATGCAGAAGGAGAGAGGGGTAAAGAAAGAGAGCTAAATGGAGAAAATAAACGTCAAACGAAAAGTGGACGATTTATTTGATTATCAAGTTTTTGGTCGCGAGAATAATTCAAATGAAAACTTTTGATTTTTGTTTGGTTTCGTTTCGTTGTCAAACAAATAAACAATAAAACCCGTTCAATGTGGACGATTAAAACGGTAGCGCAAAAGCCAAGAATTGTTCAAGTGTGCAAGTTTCGTACACGTCACCAGTTCTCAATCGTACACACAAAACTCAGATGCGGTTTGTTAATTTATTTGATTTTATTGTCGTTTTCATTGCAAACAAACCATTTGTTATTAAATAAAGACAGTTTCAACGTATTCACAGTTGTTGTTGTTGTTTTCGTTGTTTTATTTACTGTTTCAATACCAAAAGAAATGCATAAAGTACACGATAATCATAATAATGAAAATACCAGCCGAACCGAATACTAAAACGATTTATCAGCTTGCGCAACAACAATAATAAAATCGTTTGCTTCTTACTTCTGAATGCAGTTGTTGTTGTTATTTATTTTTCTGCTTTTTTCTTATTTGTTTTCATTTCGTTTTATTTTTTATTTTTTTCAAAATCGCGAAATGAGTTTTGAGTTGCTCTTCGAGTTCCAGAGGTATTTGCAGTGTGTGTGCATTTAGTCGTTTTTTTTGCGTTCATTTCTATGGCTTTTTTTCCATGTGATTTTCTTTTTCATTTTTGACGTGCACTGCATTTTGTAAAAATGTTAACACGTTTTCATTCTCGCATTTATACGCGGATTATATGAAGTGATCAGGCTGCGCATTACAGCACACATTCATGTGATGTTGGTATTAAAAAAAAAAGCATTTATAACACGCTTAATGGCCATCATATAGTAGTAAACCAACAGATATGATAGAGGAAAAGAGAGAAGATGCTAGAAAGAGAGAGAGAGAGAGAGAGAGAGAGAGAGAGAGAGAGAGAGAGGCGTAAGAGTGAGAGTACAAGAAGAAAAAAGAGAGAAAATGAGAAGGAAAAAAAAAATGAGAACCGCTTGCACATTGAATTGAATTGCATTTTGTGCAGTCAAATTTTATGGATCTAATCGACGATTCCACACACTTCTGTTGCCACAGAAAATAAATTTATTTATCTATCAATTCGGTTAAACGTTATTATTTTGCTGTAAAAACGCAATAACATATACAATTGGTAATTTGAAGAATAGAAAAAAAAACGAACCATGCTCACAGTGAGACGTCGATAGAGAGAGAAATGAAAAAAAGAGTAAAAAAAAGAAACAAAAATGAAACAAGAAGCAACGACAAGTGGAACAATGTTGGAATGCGCAACGTGTGCAAGCGCGCGCGAATTTTACGAATCAATTCAAGTCGCAGCATGCACGTTTTTCAAATGCAAAAGCGCTTCTCGTAAATTTTTTTTCGAACTTTTCATCGAATCCGAATACAAGTTCGATATGGCTTTTCCTCATTCGGTTGATTGGATTTTGTGAACGTCTTCAGCAGACGGCAATCTGTCTAAGTTTTTTATAAGAAAAAAAAAACGCCAGCATTTCAACTATTTCATGTGCGTTTCCATTTGATATCTTTCGATTTTGAACATAAAATGCAACAACTTGGAGCTCCTGTGAAAGAGATGTGCTGCTGTGAGTGGGCTTTACGTCACGTCACACATTCTTTAATGCAACGACTGCATTGTCATCAACGTCGTCGTCGCCATGTAGTTTATTAAAACGGCGAAATTTCTATCCGTCAAATTATGCTAAGTGCAATGAAAAGGAGGCGATGCATTTACACGTATCAAGCAAACATTAAAAAGAAGATTATATGCAATATGCATGCTTTTACTGATATTTAATTTACCAACATGAATGTGACATAAAATTAACGAAAATCATATACAAATGAACTGTTGATCGTCATCATTGTCGTTGAGTAAAAGTGGGGAAAAAACGGTACAAAATAATACGCAAAGTATGCAATTAATGTCATTTTCAACTACATCGCCTCTAAATTGGTTGGAATCGTTGTTCGCATCGTCTTTTGTTTTAGCTCTTTGTTCGAATTGCTGATGACTGACTGGCTGGCTGGTTGGTTGGTTTGGTTGATTATTTTTGTTTTCCTTTTATCTTGAAGGTGCAACGAGATGGGCACTTGAGTGAGTGAAAAAGAGAGAGAGAGAGAGAGAGAGAGAGAGAGAGAGAGAGAGAGCAAAAAACAGAACACACCGAGCAATACGACAGAAAACAAAATGAAAATTGCCCGACAACGAAAATGTTATGTTTAAATGACACGATAGCAAATTATAGAGCTACTTAAAATCAGTGTGCACACTGTTCACATAACTAACTACCTTCGCTTCTTTTGCATATTTTAGTGTTATTTTACTTCTTCTTCTTCTTTTTTTCTTGTCATAGTCTTGGCCATGCTCTGTGTGCTTGGTTTCATTATTTCAGCCATGGCAATGTGTTCAAAGTTGGTTCGCATTTCCCATAACCGATAATGTGATGTGTATTTTAACGTTGAAGAAAAAAAAATCCGATTTCTTTTGACTATTGGGGAGCCATACAAACACTTAAATATCGACGATGTTGTAGTGTCAACAAATCGTGACGAAAATAATTAGAAAACCAGCCAAAGCTGCAGCAATAAATCGAAAAATCGCACAAATGCCTGTTCAGACCGTCGTTGTTTTTGCCATACTTTGTTTCTGTCTTTTTCTTCTTTCCATTATGTATTTTATTTTTTTCACATCGAAAAATTTATGATTATTTTGATGCACAAATTGAATTCTTTGGTAATATGCTTGCTTTTTTTGATAGAAAGAAGGAGAGAGAGAGAGGGAGAGAGAGAGAGAGAGAGAGAGAGAGAGAGAGAGAAAAAGACACTTTGAAAATAAAAATTATAGTTATTGTTGGTTAGATGGATTTATTGAAGGTGCAAAATGCAACACCGTTCCATTTGCACGGTCATTTTGGTACATGATTCAAGCAATTGGCCAGGGACTTTTTTATTCAATTTGATTGTTGATTTATTGCTGAAAATAACAACGAAATGAAAAAAAAAATTCCAAATTCATATAAAATTCATAATTACAATTTACTAGTACACAAATTGAAAATAAAAGGTTTTTCTATTCGATGTAACTCTGTGTGTTCATTTGTCTTTAAACTGGTTTTTGTTCCTTGCAACGAAAAAAAAACAACAAAGAAATACACAGTGAAACAGTCAGTTGCAATGTTTACAAATTTATTCATTTGATACTCATGCTGCTTGCATGCGCATAAAATCACAATTAAACAGTAATTAATTACCACTCCCGAACCGAGCTCTTAACTGAGAAGCGAATGCATTTGTGGTACCAAAGCGATGGCAACGGGAAGGCGCTGCGGTTCAATTGAACTTTTAATAACATGTCCATTAGAGATCGCATATCATAATCATTTGCAAAATTAAATGAAACGCTTTTATTGCCGATTCTAAAATGAAGGAGAAAAAAAACAACGAAAAAAAAAAATATTTACGATCGGCTATTTTTAATGACTCAACCGTCGTGCTTAATATCATGAAATGTGCGAACGTAAATTATGACCAATGCGCGTTCCCATTTATCTGTCGGAAGCAATTTCTGCAGCGATTTTTGTTTCGTTTGCTGGTTGGTTTTTTTTGATTTTTTCGTTGATTTTTTTTCTATTTCTACCAATTTGAAAATGCAATGAAGCTAAACCAACACGAATTCCATTCCATAATTTTTTTTTGTTTTTTTTTTTTTTTTGTTTTCGTTCCTTCATTAGTTTGACGATTTAATTTGCTACAGTCGAAAAAAGAAAAGAATTGGCCGTGCTTGACTTCAAATTATTATTATCTCTATATGGTGTACGCTTTACGGAAATTTGTTTGCCGGTCGAAACAATGAAGAAAAATTTAACACGCTTCCACAGCTATATAGATAAAAATTGAATTGCATCTTAATGAGCAGCCAAAATATTATTATCGCATAGATGAACAAAGCCACAACAGTAACGATGACCACCTTTTCACACACACATATACATACACCATATGTGAAACAGCTTTTGTAGCTGAAAATCAAAAATGCCACAAAGTAAGCAGAGCAGAAACAATCATATGCGTTATTAATGCTTCATTCATTGTTTTAAACGGAATTTTTATATTTTATTTAGTTTTTTGTTTTTTTTAAAATTAGTTGCTAGTCAAAGTTGTGACCACACTTGTGTTTGACATATAAAGTGTAGAAGAATTTGAGCATACGAAAAAACACACACAGAGTGATATTGAATGAAACACAAAAGAAACAAGTGATTAAAGATCATTTTCATTTGAGATGGAAAAAAGTGTATTGTTTTGCATAAAATATAGGACACATTCAGGATATCGATGTTTGGTTTTCTTTCTTTCTTTCTTTCTCTTTTTACCACTTTCCGTTGAAAATGTAGTTTTATTTTTTTTTTTTTGGGCTGGACACGTAAACCCACTCTCGCAACTGATACCGTTCGCGGTTTATACAAAAATGTATCGATCCCCCCACAAGAATACAGATACAGTTACCAACAGTGAAAAGAAGAAGAAAAAAAAAATCCCGCTTCGTTTTACTGTATTATTCATCGTTATTCAGTCATTTGCAGCTGAATCACGGCAAACAGCATAAGAGATAAAGTGCTTTAAGTGTCTCAGCGAGCCAAGAGTCAACAACAACAATACAAAAAAATGAAAAAAATTCGATCCAAGAGCGTCATGTGCATGTGATTCTCTTCCTTTTTTAAACAATATTCCAATCGATATGTTTGTTCTCTTCGCTCACATTTCATTTGATTCTTTTGGCTTTTGTTAAGTATACGATTTATTTTTTAATGATCGTTTTATGTTTTGTGTTGTTCTTTTTACTCTCGTTTTGTTTAACTTTCACATGGTTTGTTTTGTTGGTTGCGTTTCATTCGACGTTTTCGTGATGCTTTGCTACCGCTTTAATTTGGCCCACTGCTTGATCTTAATCTGACTCAAAGTACGGTTGTTGCTTTTTATTTCTATTTGTGTCTCGTTTGCTCATTCGATTGCTTCGCACTCTTTTTTCTTTTCGATTGGCTCCAACAGTTTCAATTCCAACATCGTATTTATTCTTTAGCTTCGATATGCCGAAATAAAGAAGAAAAGAAAAAAAAAAATACTCAACTGTAATTGGCATTATAGCTCATTCCACCTTTGAACGCGTTTTGAAATCGTATATTTCTTTTTTTTTTATTTTTCATCAACGATATCGGCTGTTTTGTATTTGCTTCAATTTGGGAATGACATTCATTCGATATGCGAATGTGAGCGGGCGCGCGCAACTTGCTCACATCTCACTAAAAGACAAAAGTAACAAAATGCGATGAACAAACAAAACGGAAAAGAGAAAATTAACGTCACTTATTGAACAAAAATTTAAAAAAAAAGAAGAAGAAGAAGAAGATGATGATGAAGAATTCAAGAGAAAAAAGACGACACGTAAAAAGCGTCGCGCAATGCGATGACAAACGGAAATTGTTTCGTCTGCGTAATTGTTAAGCATTTTGATCAATGCCAAATACCATCATTGTTTGACTTTGGTTGTTCTTCACGTAATTCATTTCTTTTTGATTCGAATCGACAAACATTTCGGTCGACATTTTCCCGATGGGCACACATTTTCACGTCTGCTTCATTTAAGGATTTTAATTGTTTTGTTTTTTTTTTGACTCTCTTTTTGTTATTTCATTGTGTTGATTACGTAAATATGACAATATGGGTCAAGATGGAATCTATGTGATGACCAATTCAATATGCTGTATCATCGCATTAGAATTACAACAGCGATGATAATCAAACCATTGCTACTGTTGCATTGATCACTGTTCTCACGCTAAAAATCATTGTCAACTGTTGAGTTTGTGTCGCGTCATGTCCTCGCATCCACAACAAACACAGAATATATAGCATGGAATCGGGTCAAGGCAATTTAAAATCGATTTATCTTCTGCCCGCGTCTCATGTACAGAACGAAATGCAATTTTTGTGGAACGACTCGATCGACAACAACAACAACAACAACAAAAACCACAACATAAACATTGGCTCTGGCCAATAGCGATATTTTAATGCCAATCGCTTCGTCCGTTAAAATAAATGATTTGATTACATGGGACGAAAGTGAACAAATGATTGTATTCACATTTATAATGTGTTAATAATTGCAAACGCAACAAGGATTGTCGAATATGAGCATGGAACATGAAACGTGCAACTTGATCAGGTATATGCATAGTACTCGGGGAATGTGAGGAATAAAAAGGCAAAAACAAGTCGAACTCCAAAAGAAAAAAAATTGATTAATTTGATTTTTTCGTCGTTCATGTTTTTTAACAAAACTTGACTGGCACACACGCTCCATTCGCTATCTTAATCAACGTTGTAATTAATTGTGTTTGAGCATTTTTGGATGTGTTATGGAAATACTAGGTAAAGAAATTCACATGAAAAAAATGGCAATAAATGATCATTTTTTCATCGAGTTTTTGACTTGAGACTCTCTCAACGATCAATGATCTCTTAATTTTTTTCTCCGTTGCCTTCTCTCACTGTTTTCATTGAATTTGCCTGAAAAGAACATTCAATCGTTTAATCATATTTTTTGTTTTTTTTTTTTTACTTCTCTCGATCATATGAGCTTGATGCAAAAAGCTTGATTGCCTCGTTACCATGTAAGCCTTTAAAACCATTGATCTGTTATCACACCTTTCGCGTGACTTGAACACAAAGTGAAATGAAGGATGTAATTTTATCGTCAAATGATTGATGCGTTTGTGACCAGATTTTGAAACTGGTAAAATCATCAATTGCCAATCTGTAGCTTATGCTCCAAAAGAGAAAATGATATTCATTAATAAAACCGAAATAAAAGAAGAAAAAAAAACGCAGAAATTATAAGGTTTTAAACAGTTACAAATGAAGATATCCAAATGAAAACGGGTATTTTGGCAGGTCAAATGAATTACAGATCCCTTTTAAAATTGGCAACCGATTGCAAACATAAAACGTGTTACATTATATAAAAAAGAGAAGAGGAACAACAACGAAAAAAGAAACACTCTTCATTCCGTGCAATGGAAAAACGAATCAAAAGGGGGCGTAAATGTTTTTATTTGTGCTCAATGAAAATCGATTTGGCAAAAGAAAGAAAAAAAACAAAAAACAAAACCCAAAAAGTCACATAAAAACAACAAAACACATTGACCATAATTCTTATTGGAAGATTTATGCACAATTGAGAGAAAATACTATTATATTCGAAATTGGTAACGCAATGAATACCAAAGAAAAAACTACACAATTTAAATGGCATGAAAATATGCGTGGCCTTTTCCAAATCATTGCATGGCCGAACAACAACAATGAAAAACAAAACATCGAAATGAAATTAATCAAATTGCGATTCGAATACATAATTGAGTTATAGCTTTTAGATTACTGATAAGAATGGGGACGAAAAAGGTGAATAATGTGTGAAAGTGATCCGAATCGCAATGAATAATTTCGTTTAAGTTAAAAGAATTGAAAAAGGCAACGTGATGAGCGCGTGAATTCTTACGATTCAATAGAAAATTTCTCGCTCTTTCTTTCTTCTTCTACACTCACTCTCTCTCTCTCTCACCCTTTTTCTTTCTTTCTGTTGGTCCATCTCATGAGCGTTCTTTGTATGCATCTTGGAATGTGCCAAGTTTGGCATCTGACTCAAAGCATCTGACTCAACGCCACCGATTATGGATATAAGCGCATGTTTTGACCAAAACTAAAACCTCAAAAAACCGTAACAATACCAATGTTGAAAATATTGGTATGTTTGACTAAAACAAGGCACCGTACCGAATGTATTTTTCTTTTCTTTTCGTTCTCTGTGTGTTTTGCATTTTTAGATTTTAACAAAGGAACAAATGCACAAGGCAAAATATCGCGTTAACATGAAAACATGAACATGGCGCAATTGTTATTATTATTAAATCAGTTCAGATACGTGGAAAACGCATGTTTCAAAAGAATACAGATGCACAAAGTATCTGGTGTAGACAACATAAAACTCCAGGAATTTATTAATTAGGCGGATAATAATTGTCATTTACATTACCATATTTTTTGGCTTCATGCCATGTTAACTTATGATTCGGTCACATTTGTTTTTATATATTAATGTATATATGCGGTGTGTATGGTTGCACGCATTGAACAAGTTACAAATGTAATACAATAAAAACTACTGACAAACCGAATGAAATCAGATAATAAATTCAACATGATGACCGAAAAGAGCACAAAGAAAGAACAAAAGCAAATCAGGCGACAATTTTATTATAAAATAAATAATTTAATGTGAATTGTAATGGTTGTTTAGCGATCGGAGGTCGCACATCGATTTCAGCAATGTACAATGAAACAATAAAACAACAAAACATTTTCAACCTGTTGTTATTGTTATTACAAAATGTTTAAAATCGACGACACAATAATATTGAACAAAAAAAAAAACAGCGAATTCGCAATGGATTTAAAGTCTATCGCATAAGAGAAGAACAAAAAAAAAACCCGAAACCAAACCAAACCAAACCAAACCGAAAAACAATAAAAAATTCCTTGCGGTACGTTGAGCTGAACAATGAAGCAAACACACATCATTGCAGCGATTCATCGTCACCAAAAAGAAAATTATAATTAATTAATGCTTATTTATGTTGTTCAACATCTTTCAACATATAAATCGACACCGAACAATTGCTCATGTCCGCTCTCGATTGACAATGAGTTATTGTGAAATACGCGGAATACAGTAGTAATCGAATCATGTGAGCAAACGACTGCGAGAAAAAGAGAGAGAGAGAGAGAGAAACAACGAATATGTTAGTTGAATTGATTATGCTTTGGTTGGTTTCGAGCATTGGCCAATGCAAATTGTGTTCAATTGTTGTGCATTTTTTTTTATTCATTCTCTCGTCTTTTCATGTTTTGTGGTGACATTTTTTCCTCCTTTATGGACGTACACTTTGTACTGCACATTAATTTCGTCAAAAAATTCGCAAAAATACACACACACACACACACACTCGCTCACAGAAAAAATCGCGCAAATGAAATTCAGCACGTCGAAAATATTGAAATACAGGTATTGTCCGGCCCCGGAGAGAATTTTTGTACACACTGCCCGTAGCCTAATTGGCTCTTGAATGAAAATTTTTATATAAAAATAATTAATACCATATAAGCGAATAATAATGGTGATTATTGTTATATGTGACTGACGACAGTAGCATTCAACACAATAAAGCGACGAGAAAATAAAGAAAAAAGTGCATACCATTCGGCTTTTGCCAAATTGTAATGGTTTATAAATTTGCTGGCTTTGCTCTTTGTTCTGTTCATTCTTTCTCTTTCTTTCTCTGTCTTTCTGTCTCTCTTTCTCACATACATTTTTATTTCTCTAGATTTCTTTCTCTTTTCCCGGCTCTCAGTTGCTGTTCATTTTTTTTCTCTTGAATATTTCCCTCATTCCAAGGCGGACCTTACATTTTATTCCAAGTTGACATAATTTTTTTTCCCTTTTTTTACCCGATGTGTCTCTTCACTTGATAATCAACGCACAACTATAAAACGAAATCAAGAAGACCGATTTCGATTCCCTTATTAACAAAAGTAAAAAGAAAACGAAGCATAAGAATCACGCACACAACAACATGGCCCTGCCACAGAGTTGCAGGACCAAAAAAAAAAAAAAAAAAAAAAACGCAACAATCTGAAAAATACTTTTCTCTCATTTAAAATATTTTCGGTTAATTTTTTCGATTTTGGTTGCTTTTGTGCGTTATCAACAATGTGCGCAATTCTTTTATGTATTTTGTGGTAACGACGACGAGAATGTATATATATATTTTTTTCTCTTGCTTTGCCGAATGTTTTATGATACCAATTGTAGCAGATTTATTTCATCGAATTAAAATTGTCGCTAATATTTATGTTCCCATTGTAAGTTCAGTCCGGTTCGGGTAGTTCAAATTTCTTTCACTTTTGTCTGCCACACATTCCGGTGCTACTGGTGGAAAACGGTTTTCACGAAAAATATCTTGACAATATTTGGTTTTTTTTTTTCTCATTGAAATGGACATGAAATCGTGACTTCCACAAGTCTCACTGCCACTAAGTAATGCGAATGAAGAGAAGCAAAAAAAGAAGAGAGAGAAAAAAAATTGCCCAACTTCATTTGATGTATTTGCTTAAGTGATTTTTTTCTCTTTCGCGCGATCATAAAATTTAATTAAGAAGCATAAAATTCGAAACAAACATTCTGTAACGGCAATAATAATTAGGAAACAATTTTCGCATTTTTTTAAATTTTTTTGTTTTTATTTCAATATCATTGCAGATATACAATTCAAACAATTTGTGAAATTGATGCCGAATTAATACGAATATTATTCAACATATTGAATATACATACACATATCGGATTAAATCTTATGTGGCGCGATATATGAGATTACCAACACACCATTCATTTACATATATTTGGAACGCCTTACGCAAATCAACCCAGATTGAAACGTGTTGATTTGTTTTGTGGAAAGAAAATAATATAAATCAGATCGTAAAAACAACGATTACTACTTAATTGGCTCTATGGTTATTCAGTTGAAGGCTTTACAAGAAACTATGTCGACTGGCAGCATGGATATCACTGAGACATTTCGCACTGATGATATTACAAAAACCGATTTCTTTGATTTTGTTACCGCACCAGATACAATCGGTATTGGCATCAATGATCGCGTCGTCACATCCGATACAAATGGCAACAATTTAGATGCACCGTTACAGGGATTTGATCAGGTAAAGAAAACAACAAAAAACGGGATTTTTCATTGACATTTTCTTGTTTTTTTTTTTTTTTTTGGTTTTGTTTCAACTTTCGAATTCATTCTTTTCGTAGTTTTTCTTTCGATAATGACGTATTTGAATGTAAAAATCGTTGGTTTATGTAAAACTATTAATAATTTAATTAAAGATTCAAATGGAACATTTTCGTGGGAAAAACTGTTGATTTAAATAAAAAAATCATCATTTTTTTGATAAAAATTCCTATGTGAATGTTATTCACTTCGATAGAAAATTGTTGACATTTAAAACGAAAAAAATGCTAATTTGTTGCTTTTCATTAAAAATTTTAACAGTTTTGGGGTGCTGAAAAGGATGCAAATCGTTTTGAATCGACGATATTTGAAGATTTAAATCGTTATTGTTGGACACAACAAAATAACTCTAGTGATCTGGGTAGTCAGGTGTGTAACACCGACGGGCAAATCTATACGTTGACAGTATTAAATGGTAATGAACCATGGCTGTTGAGTCAGCAACAAGAACCAATTATGGTTCAACGTAAAGTATGTGATACAGCCGAAGAGACGCCAGCACCAGCACTTGATTTTGATAGTTTGCTAAATACATTCCCCGGTTATATTAAAACTGAATATTCCTATGATGACAGCGGCTTTTCAACCGATAACAAAGACGATATTCTCATTCATTCTTCATCTTCGTCCGTATCGAATGCATCGTCTGTATCAAATATTCAGCAACAGCAGCAACATCCGCCACCGCCGTCTCAACAACAACAGCAACAGCAACAGCAGCAAACCCATCAATCAATGCAACAAAATCCACACAGCCAGCAGCAAATCCCGGTTACCAATAGCACGAATTTAAATAGCACACTAAACGCCGCATTTCACAACAATAACAACAATGATTGGCAAATGGCTGATCATAATATCATCGTCGAGGATGGCAATGTAAGTTTCTCTCTCTTTTTTTCGATCGGCTTCTTTTTTTATTTTTATTTTTATTTTTTTTTTTTTTGCCAATTCACACTGACTTGAACAAGTTTTGCCAAATAAACTATGCTATGAAATATATCTGCGTAATAAAAATGTCGAAAAAAAAAATAGAATTTGCATCATTCACCTTGAAATGATGGTAAATTAAGTGATCTTTGCCATATTGCGTTTAATTGATTTTTAATGAATTTAAATTTTATTCTTTCAAAAAAATGCATATAATAAATAGGAAACACCAGAGTCACTGTTGCGCAGTGCACTTCAGGGTAAAGGCTATTCCAAAGGCATGCAAAATTCGGTCACTGTTATTCCACCTATAAATAGTATCAAAACTGAAGGTACACTGAGGCGAGCCATGTTTTCCAATGATGTTCAGGTAATGATACTTCATTTTAATTTTGAATTTTTTTTTTTTTTTTTATTTCTCGCATGTTGAGTGTGATTTAAAAAAGAGATATGCTAATTTATGAAAATGATCAACAATCGATAAAACTCAATATTCGATACGAATGTTAAAACTTACCGAAAAACACTAATTGAGTAATTAATTTTATAGACAACATTAACGTTTGCTGATTCAACGTTGAATACACCGTTATTCGATGAGAATCATTCGGCTGTACAATCAACAAATTCTTCATTGCCAACATCAAATCAATCGGATGGCACAGAAAATGGTGTGATGGTCGATGACATGTTTTTAACATTAGAGTCATCATTTACGGATGATTTTGAAAAAATTAAACGCATCGCATCGGATGTTCAACAATTTTGTATTACCGATGATTTTTCTGAAATGATTAGTGAAGTTGCCATTCCGCCAAATGCGGCATCAATTGTAACAACAACAGCAATGCCACAACAGGATATTGTCACCACATCGAATAGTGCATTGATTAATAGCAGACCGAGCACAACAACAGCCAAACAAAATAAACCGAAAAAATATAAACGATCACCGAATCATAATAATAACAATATTAATGTGAACAATAATAATTTGAATAGTAACGGTAATATGAATCTCAATACAGCCATTAATGGACAACGTAAAGAACGATCTTTGCATTATTGCTCAATTTGCTCAAAAGGTTTTAAGGATAAATACTCAGTGAATGTTCATCACAGGACTCACACAGGTAAATATGCACAATATAATTCATTTTACTCATTTTCTTTGATTTTCAACTTTTTTGTTTCAATTGAAATGTTGTTATCATCAAATAATTTGAAAAAAAAAAAAAAAAAAAAAAAAAAATCGTAAATTATTTAAATTGTCAAATTTTAGGCGAGAAGCCATTCTCGTGCTCTTTATGCGGCAAGAGTTTTCGTCAGAAAGCCCATTTGGCAAAGCATTACCAAACGCATTTGGCTCAAAAGAGCGCCATCACAACAAAGGCATCGAAAGCTCAACAGCAACAACAGCAGCAACATCAACAACAACAGGCTCAACAGCAACAGCATCATTCCGCTCAAACTGTACCATCGGCCGTTCTCACAAACGGCACAAATATTATGAGATAAATTAAAATTGCCTTCCATTTATTTGCATCGCTCCTAATTTGCCTAATATTTTATTTTAAGAAATTATTTACATTTTTTTCCTATATAAATGTTTTTGGATCGACAGAGTGATAGAAGACTAAATTTTCATAAGATTCGTTTTTCTTTTATTTTTATTTTATTTTATTTTTTAATTTTTTTTTTTATTTTTGCTTCTTCGTTTGGTTATCTTCATATTTTATACAAAAGAAAACATCGATATTTTTGTGTTTCGTTTTAATTAATTTATTTACATTTTATGAATGTTTTTTTGAGTTCTTTTTTTTTTTTTTTTTGTTTTGTTTAATTGAGATTACCGCAACTGATTGACAGTTCCAAGCAAACCAGGCCTCATGAAATGAAATACTCACTTTGAATAGATAATTTGTGTGTAATTTGTATGTGTTTTTGTGAGATATAAAGAGTATTTTTGATGAATCAAAAACGTATTTCTTAAGTTATTTACTGCTATAATTTTTTTTTTCTAAATGTTTAGTTACCAATCTTGAGAAAAAAAAAAACATTTTTTTATTATCATAGAATTTCATGTATTGTATTTGAGTTAAACTCGATTTTTTTTTATTTCGGACATTTTCCACACAACATGCATACGTGCGAGCGGTAAATTAGACTGTAAGCATTAAATCTAATAATATATATACATATTTGTTTTTTTAAAAAAAAATTCTAATTCATTTATTTTTCATGTTTGTCGCAATACTCATTATAATCTATTAATATTTTAGAATCGTTGAATGCTATTCATATGACCAGATGGAGAGCTTCTACCATTTGATTAGATATCATTTTTTTTCCACTTTCTACTCTCTCTCTCTCTCTCTCTCTGTCTCTCTCTCTCTCTATTTATGTATCTCTCTCTTTCTGTCTTTTGTTAGAAAACGTATGTGTTGTTAATGTTGTAAATAGTGAGCAAGTAAAATTGCTTGCAATTGGATTGAAACAGGAACTTTTCTTTAGATTTTATAAATTTGTACTTATAAACGATGTTTTTGAGGAATTTTTCTTTTCAAAATCATCATTTTGAGGATTTGTTTCGTTTATGTACAGATTTTTGTTTCTTCAATTTCGTTTTTTTTTTTTTTTTTTTTTTTTTTGTAATTTAGAATTAAATAATTTTGAGAATGCATATGGGACGGTAAAGATAATATTGAACAACGACATGCTGTGATCAGATACACAATTACTCATTACAAGATTACGGAGTCGAATAGAATTGAAAAACAAAAAATCAATAGAATGGAAGAGAAAATTCGATTTGCTAATGAGAATAAGAAAAACAAAATGAAAAGAATAAGAAGAATACTAACTTATGGAAAACATCATTATTATCTCAAACGATTTCTTGCCATTTACTGATGAAAATATTGACTTTTTAAATAGAGATTAGCAACAAGGTGGGAAACGTGCTTCGGACAATTTTAACCAGATTTGCAATGAAATAATTTTTTTTTGCAGATTCAATTTAAAATTAAAATTTGAATTAAATATTTCACTGTAACCTATCGTCAATACTGATTAAACATAGTTTTTTTTTTCAATGAAATTACAACGATTCTTTGCTCAATTCCATTGAAATTATTTCGCTGAGTTTTTTTTTTTTCAATCAACAAACAAGGTTTTGAGTCAAACCTTTCGACAACCATAAATTTGCATCACCACTTGAATTCGATTCTATTCCCTGAAAGCAAGAAATATTCCACATAATTCACAGTAAAGTTGCCAATTTCGTTGACAAACGTTTAATTACTAAACAAACATATGTTATGAATTAAGATTTAGATTCATAGGAATAGTCTCTAAAAATTCATCACAAGCTCTTACCTTTTACAAGAATCACCATACGCATTTACATTCCGATTTTTTTTTATTGATTCATTTAACAATAGTTCGCATAGTGAAAGAAAAATACAAATTTGACTTATGAACATAGATTGGCTTCATTTAGTGTAGCAACCATTCTATGGGAATTTAGTTGAATATTTGTTCACTTTTTACAACGTACGCATAAGCAAAATCAACATATTTATTGATTTATTTATATTCATAGGTGTTGTAAGATTATTTAAAACTAAGAGATTCAAGTGCGCAACATTTCTTCTCTCCGTTAGCCACAACGATTTTTTTTTTATTATCATTATACAATTTTATAATGCCTATGATTTTCTATAATTTAACTTTTTTTTTTAATGATTAATTAGAATATAAGCATTCAAGAATATTTCCATATCGTAGAGTTATCGAATGAATTTATATTTTATGTAACGTTTCTATTTTGTCTGATTAAGTTGAATTCAGAGAGAAAAAAAAAAAATTATTAAAGAGCAACAACTCATTTGAATAAAAATCGATGCAGTTTGACTTTATTCATTTCATTTTCAGCATTCATCTCAATTCGTCTATTGATCCCAAATTCTAAATGTTAAACAAGATCCTAAGCAATAACCTTGATATTGCCATGAACTCATTTAAGATTTATTGCTTTTTTTTTACAATCACGTCAATTCAAGTCTGTGAGTAATACAAATATCTCTTTTCAAAGCCATAATTAATAAAAACGAAATGTTTGGTAAGGTGCAATTTAATCGTCTGGCGTTAGACTACTTCGAAAAAGAAAAACGACAATTAATAATTATATAAAGCATTCAATTAAAATTTTTCCTAATTACTACAATCAACAGTCGATGATTGACCGGCGCGAAAATGTGTTTCCAAAAAAAAAAAAAAAAAAAAAAAAAACACTATAAATATCAGTTTTACTCCATAGTTTTGTTTATTAAATCAAAAGCCTTAGCAATGGATTCATTAGAGGCGCTAAAGTACCACTTTAAGACATTCCGAGTGGCTGGTGTTTGGCCACTTGATTCATCTTGTTTGTATCACATGTGGACGATTTTTGTATTCCTAATTCTTGGCTTATTGTTTTCATTGAGTCAAATGTTCAATATAATTTTTGCTGATTCTATCATGGAAATGGTCGATCGATCAGTTATAACCAGTTCAATTGTGGTTGTAGTTGTAAAAGCGATAAATTTATACGTAACTCGCAAAGGATTAAATGAATTATTCAGCGAATTTAATGGATTGGATGAGAAAATTCACGATAAACCTCATATTCATCAAATGAACGCGACCATTAAACTTGGCCATCAGATTTATTTCGCATATTTATGTCCATATATTTCAACGTGTGTATTATTGGTAATTCAGACGATTTTATCAAAACCAGTAAATCGAATGTGGACCTCAACCTATGTGTACCCATTTGAATGGGCCAAAATGGAATATATTTATATTGGCGGTTTATTTGCTCAAGGAATTTTGAACACTTGCATCGTAATCTTTGCGGTGGCCGTTGATACATACGGTGTGATTTTAATTCATATTCTTTCGACACATATCGATATATGGCAAGAACATCTACAAAAGCTTGGTATAAACAAAATGACCCCAGAGAAAATGTTTAATCAGTTTATTGAGTGCTGTAAAACATATGTAATTATTTTGAGGTAAATTCAATGAATTGACAAAAAAATGTTTTTGAATGTGAATTTTATTGCAAATTTTAAAAAAATCATATTTTCCAAGATGTGAAAAAATATTGGAATCAACACTTGGACTAGCGTTGTTTGCTCAATTTTGCGTCAGTGGCGTCGTACTTTGTACTAGTGCTTATCAACTTACATCGGTACAGTATTTTCTTTTCAAATAGTTATTATTTCATTTGAGAAATCTATCAATTTGATTATTTTAAAGAAAATCATTTTTTTTTTCTACACGTTTTATTCAAAATAAGATCTCACTCAGCGAAATATCAAAACTCTCATTCGTTATTACTTATTTCATGTGTATGATGACCGAGATATTTGTACCTTGTTTCTTTGGATCCGTTGCTTTAGAAAAAAGTCAAATAATTGGCCAAAAAATCTTTGAATCCAATTGGATTGGACAAAATCAAAAGTATAAACAGGCACTCTTAATATTTATTTCCAGAAGCAAATATCCAATTCATTTAACTGTGTACAAAGTTTTATATTTGGATTTGAGTACATTTCTCAAGGTGAATTTTATTCTTTTCCTCCATTTTTTTTCTTTTTTAGGCGAAAAAAATTAATAATAGAGAATTTCATATGTTTTTTTTTTTCTATTATTATTCCTCTAATTCTTGTTCTTCGTCATCAAAATATTTCAGATTCTGAAAACAGCATACTCAATGTTTGCTTTATTGAAAAATGTGTAAGGTTTACCGGTTCAATAAAAGTGGAATATCCGCAACACTGAAATAGCAACAGCTGGCAACATTGATTCATATGACATTTGTTGTCAATGTTCCAAAAACGTTCGCGTGAATCTCAATTCACGCGCGTTGAAATAAACATTTAATCTTTTTCGTTGTTTTAAAGTAGTATAAAAATCATTTGTATATTTAATGATTGAATGGGTTTTAATTTTTTCGAAATGCACTTATGCCCCTTCATAATTTCCATTATATTTGAAAAATATTCAAAACGAAAGCAATATTTAACCGTAAAATAATTGAATAAGACACATTGGCAGCACTATAATAATCATCTGTACACTAATACATGTTAATAAAAAATTGGCATTTGATGGACAAACATATGTTGAAAAGAAGTGAAGAAAAAAGCCCAAAACGTCAAACATACTTGAACAAATTATAAACGAAATAGTCTGGATATTATTTTGATGCACATCAATACTTTACTTCAATAATTTCACATTAATTTTTAATTGTAATAAATGTATTGGAAAATAAACAAGACAATTTGTGAATTATTGTTTTGACTAGATTAATTATCGATTTTAAAAGAGTTAAAGTATAAGATGTTGTGTTGTTTGAAATTTCTATACGGGGGGAAGAGTGTTAACTCAAATGCTGCCATGAAAATGAACCAAAACAATATACAGCTGGACACGACAAATATGGGTAACATATTGAATTACAAATTCAATGTATTTCAAGTTGTTCAATATGGATCCATAAAAAATGACAATATTTCATTTATTCAATAGGTCATGAAGTGGTAATACTCAAAAATGGATGTAGAATATGTGGAACAGGCGGTGCATTAGCTACAGCACCATTAGTACAATCAAAATCGTATTTTGAAGTAAAACTTCAACAGAGTGGACATTGGTCAATTGGCCTAGCAACACGTAAAACAGATCTCAATAAATCAAAAGGTGGCACCGACACTGAATCATGGTGTCTCAATTCTGACCATATTGTACTGCACAATAACAACGAAATACACAAACTTTCATTACAACCAGCCGATATAACTAGCTCATTAGAAAATATTAACGACGTTTTACCTGGCACAAATAATGAAACTGGCATTCCAGCCGAAGGCGATACCATTGGTGTTGCTTACGATCACATTGAAATGAATTTCTATTTAAATGGTAAAAAACTTGATATTCCCGTATTGAATATCAAAGGAACCGTTTATCCAGCGCTATTCGGTAATGAAAAAAAGAACAACAAAATTCTAATGAAAGTAAATTAACATCAATATTTATTATTTCATTTGCATTTAGTTGATGATGGAGCTATTTTGGACATCGTTTTGGATGATTTCAACTATGGACCACCGCCTGGATTTGATAAAATTATGCTTGAACAATCGCTTTTATGATTTTTTCTAACTGTATATTTATAAAACAAGTGAACAAAATTTATGATAAAACATGAACAATGACCAGACTGGATGTGCAATCAATTTGCAATCTGGATTACTATTCCATTGATAGGATAATTGTTTCTTAAGTGTCTATGCTAATTTAACAAACAGAACCAGATGTCTTAACATAAACCAAACTCGGAATATATAATTCGTACATTAAAATCAACTAAAAATTACATCAAAATCTGATGAATCTTTAACATATAATAAATGTTATTATTATTTTTATTTTTGTGAAATATAGCAATTACATTTTAATGAATATATTTATTTCAACGTGTTAACATATTGAATCTTTTGTTCTTACATTACATTAAATGCTATTTGTTTGAATTTTTTATGCTTTTAATCAATAATTATAAATAAAGAAGCTCAAAACGTTTATGAAATAGACGGAAATGGAACAAAAATCGTTATAAATTACACGAAATCTCCATACATACTTTGGGCATTTTATAATCTTTTAAACGTTTAATAAATGTGATAATTCATTCAAATTGATTTGTGTACTTATTATTCAATTTCCTCTTCTTGAACAACATTCAATGGATTTGTTGTGAAAATGTAAAATAATTTTTATTTACTCAAACATGTTTGATAATTGAAAATTAAATGTATCAATTCAACAAATTTATATTTTAATTCCTAGATAAGAAAAAAGTATTGAAAAAATTCAAAACTAGCTTATTACAAAAAAATTATTTTAATCTACATAAAAGAACATTTGACTTTGTAGTTAGATGTTTTATCCTAACTCCCAATTTTCAGCGCTTATTATTGAATTTTTTTATTGGTTTTGGGAGATTTCAAAGTGCAAAAAAAAAAAAATTGATGGAAAATCAATGCATTATGTCATGTGTAATATTTCACAATTAACAATTGAAGTATATTTCAATCAAGATATTTCGATATAAAAGTAATTTACTGAATGTTTTTGCAGACTATACAATGAAAACTAAACAAAGTGGTTATCATAAACATACGCACACCATTCAGTATATTTTATTGTCATGTAAAAATCCAAATATTCAATAAATCTTTTCAATGGAAATAAAACACGGAAAAACGCACATATAAGCACACAAATTCAAAAGTCAAATTGATGGGAAAGATCAGTATCAAAAATCCATACATTTTCTATTTCAAGCTTGTGATACGCCGATATGATGATTACGTCTCTTTTTGTATTGATGTACAACGATTTCAAATCCCAGAATAATTGCCGATAACACAAGCAAAGATGAACATAATATAATTGGGCCCATAAATTGTTGCATAGTAATTGGATCAATATCATCGTAGGTCGCGTCCAAGTTGAATCCTTCGCGTAATTTTCGAACAAATTGGCTAAAAGATGAATAAAATTGATCCAGTCCATTCTCTCTTATTGAGATTGTTTTATGGTTGATATCATTGATCAAACGTTTTGGAATGTAATGTTTGCTACTCAAGAAATAATTAAATGGCACATATCCTGAAGACGGTAAATTATGGAACAAAGGTGGAGTATTTGAAAGAAAAAAGATAAGATAATTTTGAATTTAAATTACCTAGAGTTTCCTGTAATACATCAAATTCGCGAATTTCAATCATACGGGGTCTCAAGCTCATAATGAAGTCCTCCCTTGCAATAAGTGCAAACGATTCAGTTTTCTCTCGAAGTAATTTAGATATTGCTCCTACACCCTTGTATCGAAGATTTGGTCCAAGTTTCTGTCTAAATACGCAATACACAATACAAAAAAAAACAGAACCCATAAGTCATACAGTGATAGCGACTGTATGATATCGAATGATGCCTTTGCAAAAAGTGTCAATTGATTTCACTATAGCCTTAAAAAAAAAGTCCCAAATTTCAGTTAAATTTTTATGAAAGTTTATAATATCGAACTTGATCTACGGTAACATGATAAACAATTTCAAAGACTTTACCAAAGATTTAAACGAATAATCAAGTGAAACTTTTGGCATAAGCCCTGTGAAAAAAAACCTAAATAATAATTAATTCACAGTAAAGGTTACCAAAACATACCTCAGCTTTTCCTCAATAATATTTTCTTGCTTTTTGAAAGCAACTGGCATATATATTGGTGGATTAACTTCAGCCAATTGATCAAAAGTTTTTATGGTTCGGTCGCGAATTAGAAGTTTCGGATAAAAAACCGATTCAATCCAAAATGTCATCATGAAAAATACTCCAATAAGCACAATTCCAAAAAACCATTTCTCCAGTTTGTGACGTATGCGCAGGTTCCCACCAGCAAAAATAGCAATATAAGTATCAATAAAACACGAAATGAAGTTATTGCGTCTCAAACTGTTTCGTTTTCGTATATAGTAAAGTACGATCGATGCTATAATCATAAATGCGCCAAGTATAAATCGTATTTGTGACTGCGATTCTTCCAATAAAATTGATTCAGTTGGTCGCTTTTCACCGATACCATATATGAATATAACTAACACTTCAATTGTATGATACGGATATAAAGATGTATCAGATTGCTCTTTGTTTACATTAAAGAGTGGTTTAAAGTTTAACTCAATGATATTTGAATGATCGTTTGTTAATTTTTTTCTGAAATTAATGGACAACTTAAATGATAGTCGATTTTTGATTTAAACTTTATATAATTTAATACTTACATTTGTTCATCTTCAATGATTTTATAGTTGGTGATTAATTCTCTATAGACTTTTGGTGTTTTGAATTGAATTGCTTCGCTTGCAGAATTACTCATCATATGATGAGAATACTTTTTGCAAATTAAATAAATTTTATTAATGAATGCGGCATTCAAACTATTCAGGTAATAATTAGCATTAAATGGAGCATTCCATGTTTCCATAAGTCTATCAGTCTGCATATTCCGTGGACATGAATGAATCAACACATAGTTAATAATTAATAACCAATTTTTTTCATACTTTTCAAAAATTACATCAAACATATTTTCGGATTCATTTTGATTCTGTTCATAAACTATCTCAACACTGTGAACTAAATTATCACTTTTTATTATCCAATAAACACGTATAAAACTATCGTTGTATGTTAATATCAATGAATTTGAGAAAATACTTTCTGGAAATTTCTGTATTTGATTTGAATTAATTACATCGGTCGATGGAACGACAAATAATCGATAAAATGTGAAATATTTTTTAAAAACATGAATATTTTTTGGTAAATTGTCTGGATCATAGAAAATCAATTGAAGAATATGATCGGTTCGTTCGTCAGATTTCCATGGCAATTGAATTGGTTTGGTGACATCAGTCGAAAGCCATGGAATAGAATGCGAACAAATTGGACGAATTTCGGTGATTAATCTATCGACTTGGAATGTATTTGGATCGTTTAAAATATGGCCAGTGCGAAATTGACCGTCGATGAACAAATGGCAAATAAAAATTGCCAAATTGTGAAAATTCGAATTATTTGGAGCTAACAGATAAGACAATGTCATCTTGTTAACGATTCAGAATAAACTAATTGATTTATTTTGTCCAGAAATAAATTTATCGTGAATCGAAAGAGAATTGTTTCATCTTCCAATTATTTATATGATGCCATTAGAAAATTACCAATGAAATGGATTATTTAATTGCTGCTATGTGCTATAAAGCAAACTAATGTATAATAATGCATTATGCCCATGTTATGAAATTTTTTTTTTATAAACTATATCCATATTGCGTTAAAATGTATATTTGTTTGTATGATTTTCAATGCAATTTTCTTGGTTAGTTAGAACAAAAAAACATTTATCCCATTGACGTGGCTTAAGGTAAAAAAAAATTGTTCAAAACAAATGCCTTTTGGGCCATAATATTGATCTGTTATTCTAAAATGACTTATTATAGTATTATTCCTTCAAATTCAAAGTAAAATTGTTGAATGCATATAAAAAAAAACTAATTTCTAATCTTGTGATGAATATACATCAAATTATAGACGATGTTTTTGGAATAATCAGACTAACATAATTCGATTAACGATACTTGTCTGTAAACTAACAAAGTTCGTTCATATAGATTGTCAATGTTTTAGCTAAGAACAAAAATCCGATTAACAAAGCAATGATGATAAAATTTTCATTCTATTAAACTAGATGGAATATGATTCCATTGAACGTTTTAACGATCTGTCAATTGATTCAATTCAAAATGTCGTCATGAGAAGCAATTCATTAAAAGCTTATATGACTAAGATTTTATTTTAAATATTTTATCTTATATTCTATGTGTATGGAAATTTGTTTTTGCGTTTTAAATATTTTCATAGATTGAGATTATATTCAGTGAAATTGGAGAATTTAAAATAACGTTGTGAATACTTTGCTAAAGTAGAATAAATTTGATTTTATGGTAGAATCTTTTTTTTAGTAAAAACTGTTTGCTTTTATTTAATAATAAATACATAATTTCTGAATTTGCAACGCTCATATATGTACAGATCATTTACTAATTTAAATTATATTTTAAATGTGTAAACATTTAAAATGCAATTTTCATACGTTTGTTAATCAATTTTAAATAAAAGTGCGAATTAAAATGTGAAATGCTGAATTCAAGAGATTATTATTAAGAACTCAATTTATTAGTTCTATAATACTATAAGGTCTGTTTAAAAGAAATGAAACAGATAGAACAATAATTTCTCTGACGCAAACATGTTCAAAGCAACGAAAAACTTATTTCGACATTGCACAACTTCAAAATTGCTCAAAAGTAGAACAATATGGAATTTGAAAGTGTGACGATAATGAATGCATTGTTGTTTTGTATCTATAAAAACTGTTTTTGTTTTATATTTTACGTATCAAATAAAGTACAACTGGCGCCATAATAAAATAACTCATGCCACGAGCATCAAATTTTGAGAAATTTCCAAGCGCGGACGAATATAAAATGAAAGTGCACCGAAGAAATTCAGTTAAATCTAACTTTTCGTTAACAAAGGTTATAGTTATTTAAACAAGATGTTCAAGCCTCGTTTTCTTCTCGTTCTTGTCGCTTTGGTTGTCCTCACATGGTAAGCATTGCTAAATGTTAAAAAAAAACTTAAAAATTTCTGTAGTTAAAAAATTAAGTTTTTAACATTTTTTGTGTGTAAATGTTCTTGAAAAAAATCTATATTTCATGTATTTGTTCGTTGAAAAATTGGAAAAACGTTTTTTTACAAATTTATTAACGGAAAAATGTTCATATTCATTTTACAGGTCAACCGACGCAACAGTCGAGTATGTATATTATTGATAATGTTTCCTAGAGTTAACATTTTATCACATAGTAATATATTTTAATATTCAAATTGATCTTTTGCTTATATAGAAATCTTAAGACGAAAATACGAGGCATTTTAACCTCAAACAAGTAGGTTTTTGTTCATTCGTGTTTAAATTCAACATTATAATGTTTGAATAACTTTTTTCTATTTCATTAGTTTTTATTTTTAATATGCCAGGGCTGCAGATAAAAAAAAACAAGACATGTTAGTATTTCATATTTGTCTTTCGAATTCATTTCTGAATATTGTTTTTCTCATAAACAATTTCATTTATTCATTTTTTTCATAAAATTCAACAGCAATACATTTAGAAACCTTCATAACGATGACAAAGATATGGTGTAAGTTATTAGATTTGAATATACTATTACTGATTATGATATTTGAATATTGGTTAAAATTGCATTTTGAGAAAAAAACGTTCAATTCTGTTTAACAGGAATATTCTGGAAGATTTTGCCCGGAATGAGTAAGTTATTTAGCAAAGTGTATTGCACATTCATACTCATGCCAACGTTTGAATTAATTTATCAAAAATTCTGTTAAATATAGCATGCTAAACCAAAATGTAAGAGCTCTCGCCGCTGAATGTGCTCTTAATATTAATAATTCCAGGGTATAATCATTATTTCTGATATGAATATAATTTTATTTTTATTTTCCATTTGAATTGCTTGTCATATGAACGTAACTATATGTAATAAATGCAGTAATCCAACATAAACTAGTATAATATAAGAATTAACTGGCTGAAGTTCCGATGACAAACCATTCAAATATTATATTCACTGACCTATTTTAATGTTAACCTGAACAATTTTCCATCAATTTATATTTCCAGAATTAAGAGCAGTCCGTTGTTCAATGTTTTTTTTTATCTTGTGGGTCCATAATTTAAATTTCCGTCATTGATAAAAGATCCACATAAATGTGTAAAAATTGTATTTAAATTCAAGCAATCTGAAAAATAATCTGTAACAATTCAATTGATTTGCATTTAAATTTTGCAATAAAATACAAACTATTCTAAAAACTAAAATTCAAGTCTTTTATTTTTTACGCATTTCTTTAAGCGGTAATCATTATTTGACTCAAAACATCAAATTATTTAGAAAGCCATGATATTAATCATGCTACAAAAAAAAACTCACAAAGTATCCCCGTTTTACATGGATATTGCAAACCATTTTAATTCCTGGAGATAGGAAATGTTTTCTCATTCAAAATATGTTCCTTTACTGGAAATATTTAAAAATAGCAAACAAATTCCAGACAATCTCGAATGTACGGCAAATATGTGGTTCATATTTTAGTCGCATTTTACAATTTAAAACGTAACGCAAATTAATTGCTACTGAAAGTTTTCCTATGAAAAAATATCATTGAAAATGTAAAATTGTAAGAAAAATAAAATTTGAAATGAGACACGCTTTATCTGTGTTCAAGTCTAGGGGATTCAACTCTCACGAATGCGTACATTCTTACGAATTTTTCATAAATATTGCGAATGCGCTTATGGACATTTACACAGTATTATCGAATGTTTACGAATTTATCAATGGAGTAAATGCATTCGTAAATATTCGATAATACCGTGCAAATGTCCATAAGCGCATTCGCAATATTTATGAAAAATTCATAAAAATGTACGCATTCGTGAGAGTTGACTCCCCCTAGGTTCAAACGAGACAGGCGAAGGGCAAATGATGCTCGTGAATTTGTGCGAATGTTTGGCAAATGTTTGCATATACACCAATGTACAACAACAATAACAGTAACAGTGTTTGCAACACGCCAATTCGCGTAAATATTGGCAAATGTTTTCAACATTCACAACTGTCATATTCCCTACGTGTCTAGGCTGTAGAACGTTTGATGAAAATATTTCTGATATCATAAATCGATAACACTCATCATTATAATAATTATAATAAATTAATATATATTAATATCTAAGGGGTAGACACACGTGAATCAATTCACGTTTTGAGGATTGATTTGCATGAATCAACGGATTCTCGGATTCGTAATGATTTACGCATTCATACGAATTCATGATTTGCAAGAATTTATATTGTTGATATTACCAACTAGAATGATAACGACAACAGTAGCAATAACTGAATTTTTCAATTAATACAAATCAATTTACACGACAAGATTGGTGATGAATTTGGTTTTTTTTTCAAATATTTGATTAATTTTCGCAATATTTATTCATTTAATAAACGCTTTATTCTCATTTCAATGAACTTATTATTGATATTAAGTACATGTCACTGCCCTCCTCCCCCTCCCCCCTTACGGTTCTCACAATGAAAAACCAATGCTAGATGCTGAATCTGTGGAGTTTGTGTTATTTTGTGCCAAATTTTTAGAGTCTTTCAGTTGCTGAGCACAATCTCAGAGAAGTTGAAAAATTGCAAAAATCGATTTTTTTTGTATGGGGGCATACTCTTAGACAACGCATGTCGATGTTTTCAGATCATTTTCATATAATTTGCAGTTAGTGCTGACGGAAAAATATACTGTCAGAGTTAGTGCTATCATAGGTGCTGAGCACAAACTCTAAAAATAATAACATTTGTCAAAAATCGAAAATTTGTATGGGAGCTCACATTCAAACTTTCAATATCAATGTTTTGACGTTATTTTTGTTAAATTTTGAGTTTGTGGATGTTTTGAAAAAAAATGTCGGAGCGCAAATTCATGAAAAAATATTATTTTTAATTTTCATATTCGTTGAAGTCAGAATTTGTGCCGTAGGCGTAATTTGAATTCCTTGAACTTCGGAGCACAAACTCAAAAAATTTTATTTTTGTCAAAAATAGAACATTTTTTTAGCAGAAACTTGAAAAAAATGAATTTTTTTTGATAGCATAGCTGTACAAATAATTGCTGTTGTTAGACCTATTCTTTTTTACTTCTCCTTTCAGTACTGTTATTCTTTTCGTTAGTGCATACTCGTTATATTGTTGAAATTGTGATTTTTTTTTTTTTTTTTAAATAAAACTTTTTGATATTTAATATTATTTTAGAAACAAATTATTCTTGATAAATAAGTTATTTATTGAAGAATTTGATCATAAATAGAGCTTCGTTGTAAAGCAATTACCAACGACTGCCTCGCAATTCTATTGCACTACGCGTAAAAATCCCATTTGGAGGCAATTCCGTTCTTCTTCCTCTTCGTTTTCCTTGGGGTCGTTGTTCGAATACCTTTATTCACTAGTGGAAGCGTTCACCATCTTCATCCGATATTTTGCCGAGATTTTGTCCAAAATTCCAGATGTTGATGTAAATAATGGATCTTTGGCGACATATTTAAATTCAATGTTATGAAACTCAACAACATTTATGAATGATGAACATTTTGTCCATGCTATTCAGACTCATCAGATAGATCATTTAGATTGATATTTTATATTTTTTTTCGGGTCGAAAAATTTATTTGTTCGTCTCAATATTATTGTTTTCTCACGTATTTCACGAATATGATTTAGTTTTAATTAGCGTTAATCATTTTTTGTATTTTTTTCCATATTTTCATTTTATATCATCTGATTGAGTGTGGTTATGTTTTCCGTTGCTGTTTTCAACCGTACCGAAGGATTTATTCATGCTCTATTGGATTGCTGATTTGATAAATATTGGTAAGAATTTGCATGAACATTGTCAACCGAGTCGGGAATTAATAAATAAATTATCGTTTTACAATATTTTTCGCGATCAAACCGTTATCGTTTATTATAGTGAAGTGCTAGTGAAAAAAGTCATCGGTGAATCGAATGAATAAGTGCTTAGTTTAGTATCAGAATTTTTTAATGTTTTTCTCCGTGATATGAATATAATAAAAGAATCGCTTGTAGAAAATTCACTCGTTTGTCTAATAAAATACGCTAGATGGCGAAAAACGCTAGATGGCGTTGAGCGTGACAGTCGTGGTTTTCGACTCGCTCCAATAACAAAATATTTAAATTTGTAAAATATTTCAATTTTATTTCTCTAAAAAATTTTATTTTTGTAAATTTAAATTAATTAGCGATTATTTCATCACAATTATGTGAAGTTTACGCGAAAAAGTTTAAATTTCGGTGTTATTTTCATATTTTTATATTTTTTATTTTCTCGGTACACTGTGACGATATTGTTTGTGAACAACAAGTGTCATGCCAAAGCATAAACACCGGCTTCACTTGTTTTGTTTTATATTTAGTTTAATTTGTGATTATTTATTTGTAATTTTATCAATTAAAGTGAATTTTTGGAGATTTTAGTGCATTTGATTTCGTATTTCATTCAATTTTTTGATTTCTTTTCACATTGTCGCGGTTTTTGTCAGTGTTTGTGTTTTCAGTTTGGCGCGTTCAGTAAAATCACAGTGTTACGCTTAGATTTTATTTTGATGTTTATTTATTTAAAGTTTAATTTTTTCCGAATACTTTTCCGATTTTATAATTAATGCAATAATTTTTGCCGTATAATTAACATATTTTCTTTTATAAGTTTAATAAATTCAAACGGTACTTTATCAATCGGTTTTAAATACAATTATTTTTATTAAAATGCAATTTTTGATCGCGGTAATTAAAACTCATCACTTTATTTGGACGATTTTACGGTTTATTGGTGAGTCCGTTCCATTTTATTTTGTTTATTGGTAGCGATGGATTTCCATGGCCAGTTTCGTTCGGCAAAATTATTGGTGATTTTTCTCGGGTGCAGTGTGGCTTAGCACGTCCCTCACCTTAAATCTACTTTTGCTCGAAACAGTAATGGTTGGCCTCGGACGAGGGGAGGCCACGGAGCTCGTCCTCCCCGGGAATTGACCGGAGATCCACAGTTGACGACCGCTTTGAATATTGGAACAATGAATTTGAGAGGGGGTTTTGAGTTGAAGAAGCGAGAATTAGTCGATAGGGCAAATTATTTCGGTTTAGATATCTTAGCTTTGAGCGACGTTCGTGTGAAAGGTCAGGTAGAAGAGACATTAAGGAGTTATCGTTTGTATTTGTCAGGGGTTAAGAATGGTAGAGCAAATTGGGGCGTAGGATTCTTGATTAGTAACAGTTTAGAGCAGTCGATTGTGTGTCATAGATTCATAAATGAGAGAATAATGTGGATTTCAATCAAGTTAGGCGGTGCAGTGTATCGTTTTGTGAGTGTGTATTCCCCGTGTGAAGGTACGAATGCAGAAAAGATGAATGATTTTTATGGTGACTTGAATGATATTGTTTATCGTAAGGGAAATGAAAACGTGATTTTGCTAGGGGATTTCAATGCTCGAGTAGGTAGAGATAATCAGAATTTTGCGAATATTTTGGGTCATTTCGGAGAAAATATGGAAGCGAACGGTAACGGAAAGAGATTGTTGGATTTTCCACGCCAGAGTTCAGGCGTAATTATAACAAATTCTTTCTTCAAGCACAAGAATATTCACATGTATTCTTGGGAGAATCCTGCTCAGAATCAGAAATCTCTTCTCGACTATGTTATTGTGGATGAATGTTTACGTAAAACCATAATAGATACGCGTGTGTATAGAAGTTTTGGTTTGGATTCCGATCATTACTTAGTTGCAAGCAAACTACGTATTCCAAAAGGAGTAGCGAGTGAAAATCGGAAACCAACTAATAGAGTGAAAGTTAATGAATTGAAGAATGAAAGTGTAGTGAATGCATATGTAGCTAGATTAGAGGAAAAATTTGCGCAAGTTGAATTGAATGAGATGTCGGATATCAACAGTGAATGGGATTATTTTAAGAATGCAATGTTGAGTGCGGTAAAGGGATGTTGTGGAATGCATGTGGGTAAGAATGGTAAAAAGAAGACGGACTGGTGGAATGATGAGGTACAGGAAGCAGTGAAAGAGAAAAGAGTGAGATGTATGCGTTGGATGCAAAGTAGAAAGGAAGAGGACTTAGAGTCGTATAGGGAACAAAAAAGGGTAGTGAAAGAGTTGGTGAGAGCAGCTAAGGAGGGTGAATGGGTGAAATTCGGCAATGATTTAGAAGAAGCAGGGCAGCAGAGGAATAAAGTTTTCTGGTCGAAGGTTAAGAATATCCGTAACGGTGGTAAGAAACAAGCGCCAGGTGCTGTATTAGATAAGGCAGGGAAGTTAGTGATTGGTAGAAAGAATGTGTTAAAACGTTGGAGACAATATTTTGAGGAACTTCTGAATGTTGATAATAGAACAGATTTGAGTGTTAGCGCGAATGCAAGTGTGAATGAAGTCGAAGAAGAAGAAATAAGCATAGGAGAGATAGAGTTGGCGGTTAGAAAACTAAGTTGGGGCAAAGCAGCAGGAGTGGATGAGATTAGGAATGAATATTTAATTTGCAGTGGTTCAGTAGGGATTCGATGGTTGCATCGGTTGTTCAATCTAGCGTGGGATTCATCAGTTGTGCCGAAAGAATGGGGTGGTGCTGTTATCTCTCCTCTCCATAAGAAAGGAAGTAATAAGGATTGTAACAACTACCGTGGAATTTCTTTATTGAGCGTTGTCTGAAAAGTATATAGTGCAATTTTAGAAAAACGTACCAGAGCTATTGTCGAATCGCTCTTGGATGAAAACCAATCGGGCTTCAGACCGATGCGCGGATGTCAAGATCAAATTTTTTGCATGAGACAACTAATAGAGAAGTTCCATGAGAGAAACAAGGATATGTATGTATGTTTTGTTGATTTGCAAAAAGCGTATGATTGCATACCTAGAGATAAGCTCTGGTCGGTGTTGGGTGAATATGGTGTGAATGGTTCCCTGATGAGTGCAATTAAGAGTTTGTATAAATGCTGTGAAGCCGCTGTGAGAGTAGATGGGGAATTGAGTGAATGGTTTGAAGTGCGAAATGGTCTTCGACAGGGCTGTACAATATCACCGCTTTTATTTATAATTTATATGGACAAACTGATCAAGTCAGCTAAGCTGAGGGGTAACGTAGTTTTGGGGGGAAACATTATCTCCGCTCTTGCATATGCGGATGACCTAGTATTGTTTGGGGGCTCAGAACAAGAGCTACAAAACAGCATTAGCGATTTAGAAGCGGCTTGTACGAACTATGGAATGACCATTAGCAGCTCAAAGACACAGGTTATGCATATAGGGAAAGATAGAAAACAAGTAAATTGTATGTTGAATGGAGGTGTGCTTGAGCAGGTGTCGCAATTCAAATATCTAGGATGCATCTTTTCGGAAGATGACAAACTGGATAAGGAGTTCGATCATCGCAAAGTGAATGGTAATAAATTTGTTGCACAGCTTAGTTCGCATGTTTTCAATAAGCGAGAGTTGAGTAAGGAGACGAAGTTGATGATTCATGGGTCAATCTTCCGACCAACTATCACGTATGGCAGCGAGAGCTGGGTCGATTCAAATAATTTAATTCATGGTTTGGAAGTGGCTGATATGAAAATTTTGCATATGATTGCGGGTGTGTCGCGTAGGGATCAATGGGATAATAGAATTAGGAATGAGAAAATACGTGAAGATTTGAATGTGAATTCGGTTGATGAGATAGCTAGAATGTCAAGTTTGAGATGGTTTGGTCATGTACAGCGTATGAATGATTATCGTTTACCAAAGTTAATTTTGAATGCTGAAGTGAATGCACCGAGAGGTAGAGGTAGACCGCGAAGACGATATTTGGATTCGGTAAAAAATGATTTGAATGAAAGAGGGTATGACTAGGGGTTTGGATGTCATTCAAATAGATGCGAATATGTAAATAATCTGCGAATTTTTTTGCAAATATATTCGCATATGGCGGAGAAAATTGCAAATGGCGGCCGAATATATTCGCAGAATATTCGCAAAAAATGAAGCTATTTGCAAAAATCATGAGTCATTTGCAAAACTTGATACTTCTGTATGAGAATATTAGACTGCCATATTGAATCGAATTTTAACAATTTATGCGAATATTTTGCGAATGATTCATATAAATAAAATTTTGAATCCATTAATAAGCGAATGAGGTTATTTGCGAATAGATAAATTCCCCTAGGGGTATGACTGGAATAGGGAAACTGAAGACCTGGCTCTCGATAGGGTATGTTGGAGGAGAATTGTTATTGGCCGACCATTACAAAACAGACCAGACGCTGAAAGGCATTAATGGTCTTTAAATGATTGTTGTTGTTGTTGTTGTTGTTGTTGTTGTTGTTGTTTGTCTAATTAAATTTGATAACTTTAACAATTACATTCATTATGAAAATGTCGTGTTGCCTCATAACCTCACTTTGTTAAATCGTGTTAGTAGACTTGCGTGCGTTAGTTCGTCGAAAAATTTTCATTCATTAATTAACGTTAATATCACGAATGTAAATAAAAATAAAAATTATACATGTGATTCGGGTGAGATTGAGCTGAATGTTCATACTGTCGATAGTTTTTCACCTCCGAGTGGGTCTGATTGTCATGAATCATTGTCGGTTGATATCGCATCGCCGACAGGCCTTACAATCTGCAACCTGTTGTTTGTATCCGTGATTGCATGACAAACCTTGACAGCATTCTCGCTGCCGAAAATGTAACCATGAATATCGACTCAGTTCATTCAATAAACCGGAATAAGTGTAAAAAGAAAATTAGTTCGGTGAATATCGTAAATCAATTCAAGGGTAGCTTCAATTTTATTCACATTAATGCTCAGGGATTGCTCGATTCTTGTCATTTTGATGAATTGAAGCTACTTTTGAATGATAATCGTAATGTTAGTTTGATCGCGTTAACTGAAACATGGCTGAGAGCTACCAATCCAATACAAACAAATCAGTTAATATTCCTGGTTACAAAATTATTCGATCTAATCGAAAATCGAAATCTCGTGATAGAAATAAAGGTGGTGGTGTGGCGATTTATGTTTTGAAAAATTTCAAAACGAACTTGATTCTTAATTCGTCTAAGGATAATCATCAAATTGATAACGTAGAGTTTTTATTTGTCGAAATTTTCGCGCGTACATCAAAAATCGTTTTTGGCGTTGTATATCGCGCCCCGCGTTGTAGTGCCGAAAATACCCGTAAACTTTTTGAATTGATAAGCGCCAGTTTTACGCATGAGCAAAATGTAATTTTCGCTGGTGACTTCAACACCACCCTGGTAAGCAGTCTATATAGCTCTGTACATTTGTATGTGAGTCTCCCCGTTAAGTGCCATCTAAACGAACAAACATAAATTAGATTCACCAACATTTGATACTGAATCTGAATAAAAATTGATTATGTGTAATTATATGAAAATAATTAAATATTTATGTACAATAAAATATTTTTCATTATTAAATTATCGAAATATAAATATTTTTGAAATAAAATAATAAAAACACTTCATTGAGAAATTAAAAATACAACTAAAGCAAATCAAACTATTTATATTAAGTCTCCGCATGTTTATTCGATTGGCGTTTGTTGTATACAAGGCTGTCCGATAATGACCTGAAAAATACAAGTTGCTCCATCTATCGTTCAGAATCGATATTATTTTTTAGTAGTGCCATCCTTCAAACCTCTACTGTCAAAATTTCAGCCATTTATGTTGAGTAGTTTACAAGTGACAGTCACTGAAAGCAAACAACCTCCAATATTTTTGTTAACAATGGAAAAAAATGAATTTCGTGTGTTGATAAAGTACTATTTTTTGCGCAAAAAAACCATAAGCGAAACCAAAGCAAAGCTTGATAAGTATTTTCCGGACTCTTCTCCGTCGATTGGAACCATTCATAAGTGGTTTACTGAATTTAAATGTGGTCGTATGAGCACAGAAACAATACCAAGTCCAGGTCGTCCAATTGAGGTAACAACTCCAGAAATTATAGAAAAAATTCACGATATGATATTGGATGATCCAAAATTGAAAGTGCGCGAGATAGCTGAGGCCGTACACATCTCAAAAGACCGTGTGGGTAATATTCTGCACGAAAAATTGGAGGCAAGAAAGCTTTGTGCAAGATGGGTGCCGCGTTCGCTCACAATTGATCAAAAGCGCATTCGAATGAGAACTTCAATGAGCAATTTGGCCATGTTTCAAAAGAATCCATCTGAGTTTTTGCGTCGATTTGTGACTATGGATGAAACATGGATTTACCACTACACACCGGAATCTCGTGAAGCATCGAAAGAGTGGCGTTTACCGGGTGGAAGTGCACCGAAGCGGTCAAAGACGCAACAATCGGCCGGTAAGGTTATGGCCAGTGTTTTTTGGGATGCACATGGCATAATCTTCATCGATTACCTTGAAAAGGGTAAAACGATAACAGGAGCATATTATGCAGCGTTATTGGATCGATTGGATGATGAAATCAAGAAGAAACGACCGCATTTGCAGAAGAAGAAAATCCTGTTTCACCACGATAATGCACCAGCTCACACATCAACAATCGCACAGGCAAAATTTCACAAATTACGGTACGAATTGCTTCCCCAACCACCGTATTCTCCAGACTTGGCCCCCAGCGACTATTATTTGTTTGGAAACCTGAAAAGATGGTTGTCTGGTAAGCGTTTTGGATCAAATGAAGAAGTGGAATGGGAAACAGATAGCTATTTTGGACGACAAACATCAGACTATTATTTGGAAGGGATAAAAAAGTTGGAAAATCGCTGGACTCGGTGTATCGAGCTAAAAGGAGATTATGTTGAAGAATAAAATCGATTTTCACAAAAAAAAAAAAAAATTTCATTCATTTTTTCAGGTCATTATCGGACAACCTAGTACATGTACTGAGTATACAATACAATACATGGGAAAGCTTACACTGTAAAACCAAAAGAATTTTTTAATTAGTTTTTTGGATTTTTATAGTCAAAAATCCGAATGGATTAAAAATAAACCCAAATAGATTAGAATATATCTTTAAAAATATTTGAGTCGAAAAAATTGAAATGGCATGTAAAATACTACACCAGAATAGAAAAAAAATTTTTTTGATTTTTTTTTTCGATTTTCAGCGATTTTCAATTAGTCGCAATAGAAGGTTGTATGAAAACAATGGACAGCCATTGGATGTGTTTGTTCTTTGTATCACACGGACTCACGACAACACAATCCTAACCGGCTTCAAATTATTTCATGAAACTGACTCATACAGTTTTCATACAACCTTCTATTGCGACTAATTGAAAATCGCTGAAAATCTAAAAAAAATCAAAAAAATTTTTTTTCTATTCTGGTGTAGTATTTTACATGCCATTTCATCTGGTATGTTCGATTTGATAAGATGCGCATTTTTTATCGCTCAAATCACTATTGGTAAATTTCGATCTCATGCTATCTTGCTTTTACTCATACGCTTTAATGACTTAGTTGCAAAAATCTTCCGCAAAATTGCAAATGGCGTTTATTAACTTCGTTATTATAATAAATAATAAACATGTTAATAACGTTATTAAGATCGATCTTAATAAATACTAACCATCATAATACGCTTAATCGATTCTAATAAATAATAAACCATTCGCAAGTATTATTTATTAGGATATAGTAATAAATCTATGTTAATAAGACATCTATATTTAGCGATGCAGAATGAAATGAAGTTAAAACAACAACAAGGCAGAAATACAACACAAATAAGTGAATAAGTAAAATAATTATTAATGAAGTAAAGATCAATTGAAACATATCAGTTCGTGCCCATAATGATCGGATTGATATACATATGAAAAAAAAAATACATATTATATATTGTATTTAAAAATAAAATAAAATGAAATGAAAAGATATCAATTTATTAATTAAAAAAAAAAGATGAAAAAAAGTAACAAATGACGAGAACACAAGTAATAATAGTTATAGCTAAGAAAAAGCAGCAATCGAAGCATCATTTATGCCATAGATACGAACACACATATACAAGGAAATATTTTTAAAGAAACGACCGACTAACGAAACACTTCAAAACATTTTTAAATTTCATCAAATCCCGAAATTCATTCT